>VZTI01001716.1:166829-501409 GCA_013397865.1 Struthidea cinerea | reverse complement strand
CCCCCCCCGCTCCCTCCCAAAAATGATGTGAGGTGGTATAAAGTAATCTCTGTGTCCTAGCCATGCTCCTTTCTGGTTATAGCAAAAATTTGCCCAGTCCTGGAATCAGGTCATCAAACTTTTGGATTTTACTGTGGTTCTGGACTAACAGATTTTGATCCGTCATACGTGTTGAATTTTTAAAAATTCTACAGAGGAATGCTTTTGTGACCTTGCTTGTAATTATTGAAAATGCTGTATTTTGACATCATAATTTGGAGAGGAATTTTCAAAGTTATGGAAAATGATAGCTTGCATAGCCATGCAGTTATCTGTGGTGACCTGGACAATTTGTATTGATGTGTTTGAATTTTAAAGGAAAAAGTGTGTCCTTTTATGAATCTTACCTTTTGCACATTCTGTTTGATCTCATGAGATTGCTGTATTGTTGATGCCTCTGTATACTGGAAATTTACTGTCCTCTCTTGGGGATATATACTGTGTGTCTCATACCAGGTGCACTAGAGCAGTACTGAGTGCCTGTGATGACTTATGCAAATTGGAACCCCTCATCTTGCAGGCAGATGATTTACAAATCAGGCTTTGTATTTTTTTTCGGTCTGGACTGAAGGTACTGGTTTTCAACCCTTCAGTTTGGAGGACTGAAATTTCTCCAGAAACAGAGAAGTTGGGTATGGAATGTGTTCTCTGACATGGTACTAATTAAGGTTGAAGAAAAACATACTCCATGGGAGACATCACCCATTTGGAGGCTGCTTGGGGGGGGTAGCTGACTCTTGGAAAAAGACTTTGAAGTCTTAGTAAACTAAGGCTGAGACTATCACCTAACACTGATGAGTAGTTCAGCACGGTGTGTAGCTCTTGTGCTCTGTCTGAAGCTGAGTAAGTGCTTTCAGAATCTTTATGTAGTCAATTAGATTACCCACTTCAGTTAGGGTGTGACCGTCAAAGGCCTTAGGGAGAGACAGTGTCCATGAGATGGCAGTTCTGTGGAGAAAGGTCATCCCCATAGTATCAGAAAGTGTTTTACAGTAAACATAGGGGCCAAGCAATTGAACTTGTGCATCTTCAAAGAGTGTCAGATAGAGGAATGTGACAACATTTAAAAAAGAATACAAACAAACAAAGAAAATGAACCCACATTGTTTTTCAGTACAGAGCTCAAGACTTATTTTTAGAATAAAATCTGCCCTCAATGGTTAACTTGAAATACAAAACAAAATGTTAAGGATGTCTTTCTTTTTTTGACCTTTCCCACTTCATACTTCTCAGCATAATGTTGTTTACAATGTAAATACATCTAAGTATTTTAGGAAAAAGAAGCGAGACCTCAAGTTCTGGAAAGAGCAGAAAAATGATGTGAAAGTTTTGGCTGCCCTTCAAAAACTTTAAATCCACAAAATCTTAGATCAATGAGCTTACCTCATGTAGAGACTTCTGAGAGGAAATGGTGTACGTGTGGATCTGTGGCCTAAGCATAGATGTTTTCTGAACCATGCCTGTGCAAAATGGATCAAATACTAGATTTCATAGTCTGCTTTTCTTTGGCTGCCTAGAAGAGAAGACTGTTCATTAAAAAAAAGTTTTATTTTCAAAATAAATGGGCTGTGATTACTAGGGAGATTATTGAAATTGAAATTTTTTTGGTAATGTCCTTGAAGAAGAAGTAAGATATAATGTGGGTGTGGTTTTTGTTTTGTTTGGATATTTTGAGGACCTTTAGATGTAACTGTCAAAAGACAAGTTGCATGCTAATATGAATGACCAATAAGAAGCTAATGTTGATTAGATTATTTTCTTGCTTATTGCTGTGACTCACCTGCTTTGATGTCATGGAAGGGGAAAAGAGTAAGCTTCCCTTTTGAGTGTTCTTGGGATATTTATTTACAATTCCCTCTCTATCCAAAATTGTAATTTTAGGGTGTGGGAAAAGTGATTTCCAAAGTGATGGATGGCATTTGTGCATGAAGCCAAACAGATGACAAAGTCCTTTTCATTGCCACATTGAGAACTCAGTGAGAGCTATTGCAAGGGCAGTATGGCAGAAGCAACTCTGGCACAGTAAAGTCTGGTGGTTGTGTCCAAATTCAGCTGCTGCTACCTGTGATGCCCAGGAATAAGAGTTTGTGTAGGCAGTGCCAGCAGCTGGAAGGAACACAAAAATTTTCAAAAGAGGGGACCAGAAGGCTACAGGTAGAGTCCAGCATATCAGTAGTTTTTGCTTGGAAATGTATTTCAAAGACAATAAAATTTACTAATAAATTGGCCGGAAAGGGGTGGCAGATGACCCAGCTTCTGTTTTCAGTACTTTTGATCCCAAACATATAAATATGTAAAACTTGTATTGATATGTAAAAAGAAAATAGTCTAAAGTCATAACTGGCTGTAAAATTCGGTGCGAATTAGATGTGTGGAGGCAGAGGTGTATGTGGCTGTTCCTTTCTGCCTCTTACAGACCACTCATGTCAGTGTTATCTGCTTTGCTTGCTCCCCACACAGAGCTGACCTTGTTCTGGCTGGCCTTGTACTTTCTCATTTCTTTGTCTGTGTTAAAGCCAGCTGGTTCTCTCTATGGAAATTCACAGCTAGGACCCTTTCAGCAGATGTCTACATGGCTTCAGCAGCTCTTTTCCTCTGCCCTTCTGTGGCTTTATTAGACTTTTACCCTCACATTACAAAGTGAAAGCTGAGTTACTCAACTTTCTTGAAGTGTGTAGCTATTTGAAGGCTATTTATAGTTGAACTTGAGAGCATATGGAGTGAGCATAGCCAGAATATTTATGACCTCCAGATCGCTGCCCTTTCTTCACTCAACCCCCAGATTTACGTAAGACATTGTAGCCTTTTATTTTTGAAGCAGGATCTGTCCTGGTGCATTATACAAGAAGGTCTCCTGGAAACTGCAGATAAGTTAGGCTGCTTTCCAGAAGCATAACTTCATAGAAGTTTTCACACAGTTTATAACAAGATTATAGCTGTGAGAAAGATAATGTTTGTTCAATGTGTAAGGGAGACTGAACTCAGGTTTGGGAGATCTCATCACCCACAAGACATGCTGAGAAGTCAAATAATAACATTGTCAAAGGGGTGCAGCAAATGCTGTCTCTATCTCTGCCAGCTTTGGTAAAAACGTTTGAGAATATATACTTGCTATGCTTGTTATTGCTTGAGAATTCTTGCTGCTTTAGAAGAAGATGGGCTCAATTTGCACCAAACCAGGTGCTGAGACTTCTTTTAGGACAGTGGCTTGTGTCAGTGAGTGAGCAGAAATACACATGGCTGTTTAGCCTCCAAAAAAGGCTGGGAAACACCCTGTCATGTCTCAGGGAAAACAGTCATCTCTGCAGAATTTTATACTTTTTGCAGCTCAGATTTTAAAACTGCTTTCTGGTAACTTGTGATGTTCTAAAAGACCTCAGGCCTATGTTTGAATACTCAGGGTTCCAAACCTCCATAAAATTCTTTCTAAATGGTCTGCTTGCAGAAGTGACAAGACTGAGATCTTTGTACAAATACAAAGCTGGGCCAATTTTGTTTATACCTGTTTTTATTTTCAACTAAAAATTTTGCTTAAGATTTTTAAAATTAGCACGGATCTTGACAAAACTTCATGTGGCAGTCTTTCTCTGAGTACTTGCATTACTCTGACAAAAAAAAAAATCTTTGTAAATGGACAGTAAACTTAACTGTTTTTTTTTGGATGAGCATATGGTTTTGACGGGTATCTTGAGTATCTCATCCAGTGTATACCAGAAGTTATCTGGGTGAAGGAATTACCTATACTCAGGCCTTCTAATTCAATCTTGTTTCCCCTGTGTAGGGACACATTCTTGAAAGTATTTTTCAAACAGAAAAAGACAAATTGCCCATTGTAGGTAGGAGACGGATTCCTCTGTGATCTAAATTGACTGAGATTCCCAATGAAAGTTGAAAGTGGAAAAAAAAAAACAAAACAGCACTACCAGAGGGTATCAACTCTACTTCATTTTCATGCTTTTGGAATATGTCATAATTCTGATAGGGAACTGAATAGAAACCTTTTCCTTTAAGTTTTCCTCCAAAGTCAGAAATCTGCTTTGGAATTCAACCTGAACTTTTTGAGAGAATGGGTATGGTGACTAAGGTGGCCTTTTGATTGTGGAAAGTACTTAGTTTTGGGTTCAGTGTGTGTGATTGTTCTGGAATGGGAGGCTGCATAAAATTGTCAAAAAGGCATTGTAGGAGAACTTCTACATTCCCATACAGATGGCTAGTTCCTTGCCATCTGTCTGCAGTGTTGCGACCATCTCTAGTTAATTATTCCTTCAGGCTCTCAACAGATCCTGTACCTTCCAAGGTGATGCCCTATGGAGGTTATGGTTTCCTTCAGGCACTTGGCAGAGCATGTTCTCTTAGCTGGGGATCTCACTCAAAGTCCGATAATTGAAAATAATGTCGTGACTCCTAGGTGTTTGTCTCATGCGCTTAGCAGTGTGGGTTGAAGGGAATATATTACAACATGCTTCCAGGATTCTTTAGGCTTTTTAGAGTGTAATTGATAACAGATTTTGATACAAGGTGGTGCTGTTGATCTTTGTTTATCTGAGCTTGCATCTTAACTATCTAGGAAAGCAGTAAGATGACAGGTGCACCAGATTGTAGATATTCAACCCAAATAAGGTGGTACTGTGACCTATGGTTTCCTCACATAACAAAACTAGAGGACAAGAATATTAATTACAAAGATGGGAAGAGCTCTGAAATTTTCTTGATCTCCAGATGGATATGACAGCCTAGTGGCATATGTAATTCATAATGTTTGGAGAGTTCAAGCTTTGTAGCAGATCAGCTGTCTTCCATGCAGGAGTGATCAGCTAGGGATCAGGAAATTTTGACGTTCCCTAGGTTGGACAGAGTGATGAAAGAGTATGAAAGAAATGCCAAAGTGTGTATGGATGGAGAAGAAAGAGGAGAACAACGATGGGTCTTGTAGAGAGGCAGAGGGTGTTCTTAGTATGGTTTGTGGCTGAGGTGCAGGACTGCATGCTGCAGATTGTTGTAGGCTCTACAAGTGTACTTGACTCAGAAATGGTCACTTCCATGAAGAAAATTCCACCAAGTTCTTATGAAAAATAAAAAATGCCCTTTCTGCCTCAGGAATTAACTGAGATGCAAATTGCTAGAAGTTGTGAGCGTGGGGAAATGATCACTGCATGTTTATCAGCTTACAAGCGGTATATAAACTTCTTACAAGGCTCCTGATGCTGCTGACTGTTAGCAACTATTTTTGGGAGGAGATGTACTTTCAGTCTTGTCCTGTACAACTGTTCTCATGAGCAGGCAGACTGGATTTCCAGAGTGAGACACCTGTGAAGAGTAAATTACCCCCTGTTAAGGAGAAGGACTCTCTTGTGTCTGCTTTCTGTGGATCACGAAGTAAAGTAAAAGTCCTCAGAAAATATGTGAATTCTGTAGGAACTCTTATTAGAGGAGTTGTAAACTTGCTGCTTGGGAAAATGTTTTCAAAAAATGTCTTGTTTCTCTGATTAAGTGTGAATGTGAGGCATGATATGGAAGCCACATATCACCTTAACACCAGTTAGGATAAAAACACCTCTATACTGGTGTTTCAGTTGATCATTTTCTCTCCCAGTAGAAGTTAATTTTGAATTATTTTTAAAAAATCAGAGCAAACATTTCTATAAAAAGATGAATTTCAAACATGATTTAAGATGCTCATTTAGACTGACAAAGCCTTGCTGTCTCTTAACTGTAAATGTAATTAATGTTATTTACAATTTTTTCAAGACTTTGCATTGATCTATTTTTTGTGGTTCTGTTACTGAGACGAAAACAAACTGAAATTAGAATCAGTGACAATGTTGGGAAAATCTCCCGCTCCAGGACTTTCAAGTCCCACTTGAAAGTACAGGGAAGAAACGAATTTTTAGCAGAAAGTTTAGGTTAATAAAAAGTTATCAGTATCCAAAAAGGCCTCACAAGCCTACGCTTAAGCTTCTGTTCTGCTCAGTCAAACATGGATGGCACAAACTTTTCAAAATGCTTAGTGAGTGGGGTTTTAAACTTTGGATTAAGTTTTGTTCTTTTTTTTCATTTTGTGAAAAGCTCTTAGTTTTGCTTTGCATATAGTTTGTCTAAGTACAGGTCTGAGATTTCATTATACCTAATGAGACTCAAAAGTAAACAGTCTTTAAACACTTTGAATGGATACTTGAGATTTTTATTGCTGTCTCTGGGATTTAGCCATGCAGCTCTTATGGAAATCTTCCAAGGGTCTTTGGAAATCAATACCTCAAGAGTGACCAGAGCGTGAAGGTGTACCTATATGCCTTTTTTATTTATGCATACCACGACAATTTTACTGGAGTGGAACAACATTTTCCCATCTCAATCTGCCAGTTGTGAGTTCCCTTCAGAGCTGCATTAGGCTGAGAGTTTCGTCCAGTCTTCTAATACCTTCTCTCGTGGTTTTGGTTTGTCACATGTAAGATTACCAGTGATGTTCCTCTATAGATGTCATCACAAGAGTTCTACTTACATGTCAGCATTTTGCTAATCTTTTATGAGTCATTACACTTGTTTTGACTTTCTCTCTGTATAATTATTGCAGAAGAGAAAAATACCACCGAGTATAATGAATGTTAACATCACCTCTTCTACAGCCTTTACATGCAGTCCTTTGAAAAGGGAATGATGGAAAAGATCAGTGAACTCTTGTTATCTTGTTATTATATCTTGTATGATATAATGTGGCATCGACATTTGGGGATTTTAATTTACACAATGTTACCTTTTTATTTTACATATTCTGAGATGCATTTTTACTTGATTTACAGGTTCAGTGGTGTGGTAAGGAGAGGCTGAAATCTGAAATGGGTTGCAGTCTAGGAAACAGATTTGGTTGGGGATAAAAACGTTTTTTTTAAAACATAAAAATGTTCTTAGGTTTTAAGGGAAACATCCATGTATTCAAGCCTACACAATGTTGTAATGTTATAGGAATGAAATTACTTCAATTTTACTTTGAAATGACATTTTTCTTTTGAAGTGTCCTGAATTCTAAAATGATTGAAAAGTGTGACACCACAACCATAAAAAATGCCCTTTTGACTGAGACAAATCTTAAAAGTTTAAATAGAATTTTTGTAATTCTTCTTTGCTGAAGAGAAACCTTTTTTTTTTGTTTTATTCTATTTTTTCCCCTCTTTATTGCCTCAGCTACAAACTCCAATGTTTGTACAGATCTGCAGAAGGTAACTTATGTGGGGCCTGGACTTTTTATACTAATTTAAGCAAATACAATGGGATTCTTTTTCCACATAACCGAAAATCATGTCATTCTTTTTTTGTACTTGTTGGTAGTGATGCAGTTGCTTGGGATCTAGCTTATATACCCTGGTGTTGCTTTCTAAATGAGTTCTCTTCCCAAAGTACTGAGGGGTGAAAAAGAGAGGTTTGGGAAACTTCTTTCCTTGTTCCTTTTCATTCACTCTGTGGATGGGCTTGTAATATGTAGTACCTTACAGTGCACAGTACAACATTTCCATCAATGTCCCATTCAACAGTTATTGAAAGTAAATATATGTCATGCTGCATGTGCCATGCTGCACACCTATGATCAATCAATCAATCAATCATCTTACCTTCTAAATTCTTTTAAGTTTCTTATACAGTGAGAGCAATGTAAATAGTTCATCCCTGATGTATGGAGTTCTGTTGAAAGTACCCCTTATTCAAACAAGCCAGGTTCACCAAATCAAGTCACTTTGTAGAATCTAGATTTTTCTTAACATTGTTTTGAATTAAGAAGTGTTCGGCAAATCTTATGAAAAGTAATTTTATATAGTAATATTTTTATCTGTGTTCAATAGTATCTGTGATTCCATTAGAAGCAGCACCATTGGAGAAGAATTATTTGTTAAATCATTTAAGAGGCGCTAAACTGGTTTTGTGTAGTGCATTTTCATTAGTATTTCAGACAATGCTGCATCTAAGGCCTCATGATCATGTTAAGTTGAAAGGGACCCATCAGGATCATCAAGTCCAACTCCTGGCTTTGTGCAGGACACCCCAAGAATCACACCATGTGCCTGAGAGCATTGTCCAAACGCTTATTGAACTCTTACAGGCTCAGTGCTGATAGATGATAGACGTCTGACTTATAGGGTGCTACATCATCTGAATTTGAAAATACCCAGCTTCTGAGAATATATGTCTAATCTAGAAGAAATTTAATATTAAGCTATTTAATGAGATTGAATCTAATAAAATCTGCTTTCCAATTGAGGACTTGGTCAAATATCTCTAAATTGCTTCCAAGCAGACACACCTTACCATGGAAGCTTATGAGTCATGTAGATGCTGTATATTTTATACAGAATAGTGGAGAAACGACAGATCTTTTACTTTTCTATGTGCATTACTTCAGCCCAACTCATTCCAACTTAATATGAAATGGCATCATGTACTGAAAAGCTGTTATTATTTTTGGTGAGTGGCATGCTAATTTTAAACATGGCTGTAGGCGGGAGTATTTCATATGGTGTGCATTGGCCAACCTGTATTGCATGTTCCTGTCATCTGCCTGTTTTAGCAAATGTCTCACCTAAGATTGCTTAGAGCCTGAAAGATTTTATATCAGACTCCTAATTTTCTTTGTATATTGACATCCCCCGACTTTAAGCTGAGCTGCCACTAATTATGGATTGCTCTTGTGTTCTGTTTACAGAGAGAATGATCAGGGAACATTTATAAATTATACCTTTTTTTAAAGTAAGTATTTAAGTCACCTCAATGCTTAGAGCTTCCTGTACAATTATTTTCAGACATACTCCATGAGTGTGTTTGTGAATAGATTTAGAAAAGGCTTCTGCTTGGATACTTATATTTACTGAATGACAGAATGAGATGCCTCTGTAGTTGAGGGGGGAAACCAGATATATTCCTCTGCAAATTATTCAAGCTGACAGAAGGATCACTGAAGAGACAAAACTTGTCACATCCTGTATGATTTAGACTGATATCTATTTGACCCATCTGCACCCATATCTGTATTAAATGATTCATAAGACTTATAGACATTCTGTTTCTAACTAATCTGTCTTCAAAGCTTTCTAGTTCCTTGTTATCTAAACTTGAGAAATTCTCTGAATTTTCCTGACATAATCCTAGACATTTTGAAGAGCATAAAGCTGTTGATTACAGAAGCTGTATTCCACTACTCCTTTTGTCTGTCTTCATATTGAGGCATTGCCACCAATCCCTGAAGGAATACGTTTGTAGTTCAGTACAATAGATGAAATCTATCTGTAGACTAATGTTTTTCAATAATAGTTTGGATATTGTTGTGTCAGCATTGCTATTCTAGCATGAAAGATAATCTCATCTTTCCTGAAACTTCTGATGTATTAATAAAAGCAAATCAAGACGAAGGAAAATTTATTTACCCTTCAAATGGCTCTCTCTATCTTATAAGTTGTGTTAAATTTATGGGACAATTTACAAATAAAATATGATATGCATCTGTATAGACCAGTCAAAGAGTTTTCAAATAGTGTTCTATTTGAAATTCTTATTTAAATAGGTCTGCATAGTCTAAGTTCCATTGTTAATGTAACCTGATTGTAGTTTTCTGTGGGGGGCACAATGATTGTTAAAAACTCTTAACATCTGAAGTTGCATTTTGCTATTTAGGGTATGTGGTTAAGATTATTATTTTCTTCTGTCAGGTTGTTTTTTCACCTTTCTCTCTCCTTAATTTTTCTGGTTTAGAATGTGGATTTGCTGCATAATCTCATGTTTCACAAGAGCATGGAAAGCAATTAAGAATACTTTTGGACTGGTTTGGCTCAGAAAAGCCTTCCCCTGAGATAATTTCATGCTGAAAGCAAACTGATTCTTGGCAGCAGAAAGAATTGAACCTTTTAAAAAGCAGAGTCCCAGTAAGCACAATTAAGTTATTCGACCAAGCGAAGGTTGAATTTAGCCTCTCAAATAAACAACTCTGCCAGCTGCATCAGTACTGCACTGGTCCCAAATTCCCACTTCTTTGATCTGGCATGACAAATTCATGAAGAGGACAAGGCCAGATTCTGCATTTATTTGATAGTCTGTCAGATGGAGTACAGGCTGAGACCAACCTCCACAGCTCTCTGTAATGTCAGGAGGACTCATGTGGAGGTCATGGGGAGAATTTGTCCTTAAATTTGTTTGTATGTCTTGTCACTTGGACTCTCTGCACCTTGCCAGTCTTCCTGCCTTTTGCTTGCTTTCCTCTGTGCTAAGACTCCCAGTTTGCACACCTTTGGTGTTGTTTCAACACCCTTTTTCTGGATTAGCTTGTGAAAGTATTACAGACTGTGCCTGTGTGACGCTTCAGAGGGAGCAGTGAGATAGTCCCTGTCACTGAGTCATGGTTTCAGCTTGTGTGCAGACTCAGGAAGCCCAAGCTTGACGTACATGACGTACATGCTTCTGCTGGTGTTTGTTTATTGTAGGTTCAGAGGAACAGGAACCTGGGTGACAGTGTCCCTCAGTGCACCCTGAAGCACCAAAACCAGGCAGAAGAGATGCACTGCTGTGTTGAACTCTCTCATTCCAAGTTTCATGTCTTCTAATAATACTTTGATCAGTCTTTGTATGGTATTAATAGCAAAAGAATAGCTATGAATGAAATAAGCAGTTTGCACACTTAGTATTTCTCCTGATGCTAAATTCTCATTAAATAATCCTTGCACATAGTATCATGTCCAAGTGCAAAAGAATGAAGCAATTCTGAGGCCTGCAAGGCTGCAGAGGAGAGTCTTGGTTCTTCCTTGGTTCCTGTCCTCCGTGAGAAGCAATCATCCTGGACAAGAAACCCCATTTTAATTTCAGCTATACTCGGAAAAGGAGAGATAGAGGGTAGCTAAGAAGATGAGGAAACCAAATCTTTATTCTGAAATATAATCTTAATAACATTTAGTTACTACAGTAACTAAAGTAACTAAATGTTATTAAGATTATATTTTAGTTTAGTACCTTAGTGATTTTGTGATTTGGTTCCTTGCCTGTTTCCCAAAAAGCTGCTCATTCTTCTTAGGCACTGTGTAATGATAAACCTAGGCCTGAGTGAGCTTTCCACAGAGCAGGGTATGGCAGATCTAAGCTCCTATATACTGAAACACCTCTGTATATGTTGTGCTTCTAAAATGCTCTTTTAGGGGAACAAAAATTCAGTGGTGTATCAAAGTTGCTCAGAACCGCAGCGAGACAGTATGTCAGTGCAGCAGAGCACATATTGTTACTGATGACTTCAGATATACAAAAAGCATTATTTTCTTTAAAAAATTTCATAGTATTCCTTTGCTCTGGACAGCTATCGCAGTCCTCCCATGACTTTTCCTATGTCAATAAGGACTGTCAGACACATCCAGAGGATGTGCAGTTCAGAGCATCCACCTTAGGTGCTTTGAGACGTCCCGCAGGTGATCTGTACCTTATCCTTGTTAGTCTTCAAAACCAAATCTTTCTGTTAAAGGGTTCTGCCGAGAATGTCTGAAGTTTTGAAGAGGATTTTTTGTGTCAGCTTTGTGCCACTCTACCATGAAAATCACTTCTCTCTCTCTAAGAGTATGCTCCGTGTTTCATTTTTCTTTTGCATGTGTAAGACTAAACCTGAACCAAATAGTCAAACTTCTGCAGAGCAACTCTAAACAATATAACCCTGGATTCAGTCTTTTTCTGTAGTTCTATTTTAGAATCAACCTTGCTTTGTATAAAATAATAAAATAAACTTTGTGGGTTTTTGTGCTCTGTGGTTAAGGTTTTGAAAATACATCCAAATGAAACTTCTCCCTTTGTATCCTTGTAAGATGTACCAAGTTGGAAGCAGAAAATAGAGGTTAGGTTGGCAGCTTGATATTTCAGATCTTTCTTGTTAGTACTTGATATTACATCAGGCCTCTGGGGCTTGTTTTTGGTTTAATTTGTTTTGTTTTGGTTTTGTTTATGCTCTTAAACTTGCTACCTAGATCAGAAAAGGCAAAGAAAAATATTTTGGAATTTTTTTTTAATTCTGTAAAGAACAAAGGTTTGTCACACATAGTAATTTGGAAGCTTTATTTCAAGTATTCTGTGGATGTTTTGTGCAGGATGGAATACAGTAGCAGGCCATCTTCTTCTGATGTGACATGGAAATTCTTATTTAGTGGCCTTAACAGAGCCACTGGTATTTCCGTTTGATTTCTGCCGCCCATAAAAAGAAGCTGACCTCATTCCCTGTTCATCTTCATGGCAATGTCTTTCTTGCACTCTGAATTGCTGAAATGACTGTTACAGGGATGCTTCAAGGGCACAGGGTAGAGCGAGGGAGCGAGGTTGGATACTTTTTTCACTGAGGACAAGGATTAGGTGAGAGTTTCAGCAAAAAGAGAATTGAAGAAGATCTCTCAGATCCTGTGATTAGGTTAATGGACCTCACTAGCAACTTAAGAAGGACTTAGAGAAATATCATAAGTATTCGTTTTGTCATATGGGACCTCTTCATGGGAGCATCATAGCAGTCCTGTGTACTTGATTTGAAGTGTCAACAGCTCACTTCTACATATCACCTGTTCAGTAGTGTGAGAGATCTCACATTTAAACAGTGTACCATGATGAGAGAAATGGAAAAAGATGAGGTTTGAACTGTATTTCCAGAATACATATGGTCCACATAAAAGTACTTCAAATTGGATTATGTATGTACTTATATATTTTGTGTCCAAACATAGTTTTATTCCTTGCATTTGTCATGGGGATAAATATTACACAGAGAAAAATATCTTCAGTCTATTGGCTTAGACACAAGGTTGCAAAGGTAAAAGGGCAAGTGTGCTGTAATGCTGAGTTGAACATTATAACTTTTACCCAGTTAAATTTATTTCTAGGTTGTGATTATGATGGTGATTGTGGCCTAATATGCGTTAAAAAGTCGTAATGCTGCAGAGAGTGAGAATAAATTTGAGGTTTCCAGGATGAGTGAATTTTTTTCCCCCAGGAATTAGTGAAGATTGCCATAAAGCTTACTGCAGTTTATGTAGAAGTAGTTTCTTAATTGCTCCTATATGAGATGTGTAGTGGGGCATATAATGCTAACGTGTGCTCCAAGAATTCTTTAAGTTTTCGGTTGCTAATAGATGCTGTAATAAGGAAACACCCAAGATGATTAATGAAGTAAAATCTGTGGTGACTAATCTTTATCTAAATAATTAAACAGTAGTTTTGGTCTGATCTTGGAACAGAACAGATGTACACCTTGGTAGTGCAAATCTTCATGTGTATTCTTCCTCTTCTTTTAGCTGAGAAAATAACTAATGTCAGCTGAAAAGGGCATCCGTTTCTTTGTGGTCAATGAATCCTCAAGATCTGGAATATCCAGATGTTTTTGAGGGTTATTATTACTGTGGAGCTGAAAAGGGAGTAATCCATTATCTGCATGATTGTTTTCAAAACAGCAGCAAAACTACATAAGGAATATTTGGCAATGCGTAAAATGCCAAAATGGAAGTATTTGAACATTGACAGTAAAACCTGAGTTGTATTTATTAATGCTAATTTTAACTTGGGTAGAGATCACTCTGCTTTCAAACTAATGGAAGCTATTTGCTTCTAGTTAAATACCCAGCATATATGCTGCATCCTATAGGAAGATGAGAAAGACATAGGTTATCACTTAGGCCATAAGATCACAGCGTAATTCAGGAGAAGGCACCTCAAAGTCCTCTCCTGCTCAAAGCATGGTCAGGTCTGAAGTCAGACTGAATTGTACAGAGCTTTATCTAGTCTTGTCTCAAAAACATCCAAGAGGAAGGGCTGCACAGCCTCTCTGAGCAACCTGCTCCCCTGCCTGACTGCCCTTAAGGGTGAAATTTTTATCCTTAAATCCATTCTGAACATTTTGTTTCTGGTTACATTCATTGTCTCTTGTCCTCATCCCATGAAGATTTTGGCTCCATCTTCTTGTTAACCTCCCTGTAGGCGCTGGCAGGCTGTTGTTAAATTCCCCCAAAGTTTTTTTTTTAGGTTAAGCAAGCCCTGGTTCTCTTAGTCTCTCATTGTAGAGCAAGTGCTTCAGCCTCGGGCATCGTGGGGGCTCTCTGCTGAGCTCCCTCCAGTTTGTCCATGTCTTTCTAGTATTGGACACAGTTAGATGAAGTCTAGTGAGTGCTGAGTGGGGGCTTAAGGGAGGATGCTTTCTTCTCTTGATCTGCTGGCTGTGTGCCTACTAGTACAGCCCAAGAGGCTGCTGGCTGTCCCTCTGGCGAGGGCACAGGGCTAACCCATGCTCAGCTGCCCACCGGGGCAGTTTCTGCAGAACTTCTTCCCAGCCTATCCCTCCCCTTCATGGGCTGCAGCAGGGGGGCTTCCTTTTGTAGGGCAGCACTTGGCTTTTCTCCTTGCTGAATTTCTCACAGTTCTTTTCAGCACATTTCTCTAGCCTGCCTTCATCTCTCTGAAAGACAGCTCTGCCTTCCAGCATGTCAACTAGCCCCTCTCTGTTAGGTGTTAATCTGCAAACTAGATGAGTGTGCGCTCCGCTGTCTACTCCAAGATAGTGTTAAAAACACTAAGCAGGACAGGCCCCGGGCTAGAATGCTGCAGTACTCCACTCCTTACTCGCCAGAATCTTGGACCCTGCTATTGCATGGTCAGTACAGCCATGGCTGCCTCCCACTATCCCATCCCAGGCAGCTCTTCCCTGTCAGTGAACCGCAGATGCTGGCAAGCATCGCCCTGTATGTGCAAACAATGCCCAGTACCTCTAGCACAAAGTTGTCCCTGACACCTTCAGTAATCTTGGCTGCTTGTGTGTCCTGCCATGAAGTGCTTTCAGCAGACATCAGGGAATCTTGAAAATCGTATAACGAAAATTTTCAATCATGTCTCCTGAATTACTAAAGCATTTTAGGAAGTTCATTTGTCAGTTTTTAAGACAGGAAGATATTAAGGAATTAAATGAAATTTTATTTATAATTCTGTAATAAATCTCCACAGATATGAATATTTTCCTGTTCAATATTTGCTTTTGTATGCTGTGTGATGATCGACCCCTTGCAATTTTTGTCTTAAGAATCATGAAGGTGGGAATGATGGAAAGCTACTTTCCATTATTGAATGCTACTACAAGTGCTTCTACAATATGCGAGAAGTTTTTTTATGATATGATTATAACAATTATGACAGTCTGATGTGCTGTGTAAAGGAATTTATTTCTTAAGATATTCATTTAAATGAAAGTAACAGCAAGGAATAGAGAATCATTTATAAATATAACTTTCCTCTGAAAATGAAAATGGAGTTTCATTCAGTGGTATAGTTTAGTTCTGAAGTGCTGCTTTTAGATTTTTATTTCATTGAGTGAAATTATGTTAGTCCATAGTCATTACTGACAGGTTGAAATTCTGTAGAGACCTGGGTATGGATTGTTGGTATGAGAAGCAAAGTGCAGGTGGACAGAGCAGAGCAGGTATCCTGCTTCAGGAATCTTGTTCCAGAAAGTATTCTAGCTTGAGATCCTAATTCACTCAATTTTTGAAACTTTGGGAAATAGAATACCTCAATTCCTGCCTCAAATTTAGCAGTGAAATGAATGTTTTCCCTGTGTAAACAGTCTTGATAAATTACAGATGCCAACCAAATATTGATTCTGTAAAGAACGAATTTCAAATTAATTTTAGTTGTCCATAAGAAGAGCTTTATGAAAAGATTTAAAAATCCAAAATGTATTAGAGCTAATAACTAACATCTAAAATAATAAATTGAAGCTTGTGATAATGTAATTGTATACGTGAGGGTGGCAGTAATATACATTGGAAAGAAATGGTATGATCCCAATGACATTTCTGTTCAGAATCTTAAAATGTAGTATTAGCCATCATTTGTTATTTGTAAGAGGTTGTCCCCATACTCCCTTGTTAATGTCGTAACTCTTAATAATATTCTGAATAACTGCTGGATTCAATGCTGTTGCTAATTTTAACAGGAAGCTGTTATTGCTGGCTAATAAATGTTTCATGTTTGGAAATCTGCTTTTTTTGCTGATCTTTTCATTAAGTAAAAGGCTGCTTAAAGGAGGTTCTGAAGAGCATCAGTTTTTCATGGGGTGATAGTTACATTATTAGTCTTGCTGAATTAGATAATTAAGGAGACGAGCATTTAAATAGTTTTCAAGATTCTTGGATGAGTATGTATGTTGCAGGAAAACAGCAGCTGCAGTTAAAGGCTGTAGAAGATTTCTAGACCATCACGTCTTGTGAAAGCAATTGACTTGATTTTATAAAAACATATTTCACACAATACAGTGGTTTTTGTAGTACCTTCTGTTTCAGTACAAGCTGAACTTTGTAGCTCGCCACAAATGAATCTCTATGTAAGTTGATAGGGTGCAAGTTTAATGTTTGGTTTTTTCCTGCGTATGAGGGTGCTTCGGCTTTTGGGCTTTTGGTCTTTTTTGAGAGAGAAGCATTCAAGAGGTCAAGCTGATAACAAGCAAGACTTGTGCATGACACTGCTTTATGTGCTAAATTGTTCCTACAGGTTGAGTATTGACTAAATTTGCCATTCAAAAATATGCAGTCTTTGTTATTATGTTGTTTACAATGTGCTAATGTTCCCACAAAGCCCACTGAAGTAGAGCAAATTGTCCCACTGCATTAGTACAAGATTCTCTCTTTGAATAATTTTATTTCATGTCAAATAGCTTTTTTAGTTCTACATCATCAATATAACAGTATTTATTGTTTTGTAAAACAAGTTGTTGCTGTTTCCCATTAGTCATCTTTCTGCCTTGTTGACTCTCCAGGTTTTTTCTGCTCTCTCAAACCATTCACATTCTCCTAAAGATTTTGCAACTAAATGTAACAATTTGCCTTTATGTTCAGTTTTCACTCTTTTTTAGCTATCATGGATAAGTGGAGTCATACAGGGGAAGTTGGTTCAGGATGCCAGCTGAATACAATTTCTGTCTTTATGTAGAGAGGAGTAAGCATTTTTTTTCTCTATTTACTCTGCTCAGAACAGGAGAAATTTACATTTCTTGTGTCTTTACATGTCACAGAGGAGCTGTGGACACACGTGTTGCTCCACACGTGTGGCCAGCACACTTGTAACTGGTACTGCTGTGCCTTGCAATGACTCCTGGCCTGGTTCGGTGTCTTTGCTCCTTAGGTGATGGTTTATGGCATTGATACATTAATATCCTTTGGAGGAGAACAAGCTCATCTGCTCTGCATGGAGCAATGTGCTTAAAGCTAAGAATATGTTTAGATGAAATGAATAGTTATGAATTCTTTCTGTTGCTGGGCAGAGTTATTTGTGTAAGGAGACGTTTTCTGCTCTTGTGTGTATCCGAAACTGCTGTAGGAAAATACGAGATTCCCAGTGTAATGAATATATTTTACCACTAGATGGTATTGTTATATGAGATTAAGTATTTGCTCTGTGCCAGGGGATGCTGAAGGCGAGAGGACCTTTAATGGCTGTTAGTCATGTGGGAGGGTGCCAATGGTGGCTTCTGAGTGAAGGGCAGATGGCCCCAGGAATACAGCTTAGCAGTTAATTAAACTATAATTTAGGATTTTTTTTTTCCACCCTGTAGCTTGTAGGCGTGTTTGAATAATGCAAGTCTTTGTAAGTGAGTAAGCTCAGTGCATATGCTGACAAAACACTGGAAACTGAGGAATGTCTTCAGTTGCTGTTTTCCATGATATTTTACATCTTGTCTCCACTAAGGATTTGATTTTAATCAAACACATATCTGCTTGACAAAGAGTATTTTTGCAGGAAATACTGAAAAGGAAGGGGAAGTTACCTGTATGACCAGGAACATGAGAAGACATGACTTTTAGCCTGAGTGAGGCAGTGATACTCGTGCTTACTCATCTACTTCTTAAAAATCCGGGGAGGAAGTCATGTGTAATGTATTCAACCATTTAGCCAAATTATTATGCGTCCCATTTCTTACAGAAAAAAAATAACAAGAATTAGCAGCTGTTAATTGTTTGTGTTCTTAGGATGCTTTGTTTTGTGAAGTACCAAGAAAGTCTGCATGAACTGTTTTATCTTGCTGTTGTGTGAAAGGCATTATTCACTTAGATTGGGATAGGAAAGCAGTTCTGAACACAGCAAAGCAGGCTGCTGGTTTAGTTTGAAAAACTCTTCATAAAATAAAAATGGAGAAATGTTTTGTATTTTTATAATAATGAATTTGACACTTCCTTACAGCTTTGTTTTCTTAAAAATTTTTGCGAGAAAGAATTTTATACTTCAGCTGGTTTGGTGTTTAAATTGCTTTTTCATGGCAGGCTTTGTTTGAGAATCTGCTGAGTTCCTGTTTGAATCATGGGCAGATGTATTGCAGGAACTCAGTGCTGTGACTGCCGTTTACATTGTTCTCATGTTGTTGCTGTGGCAGCGCTACGCTGCTGCAGTCGGAGACCAGCCCCTATTTTCTTGGGAATTGTATGAATCCACAACAAAATAAGGTACCTGCCCCAGAGTTCGTATTAGTTAATGTATTTAGAAACAGCTTTCTGTACAGAAAAGTGGCAATGAACAGCTTATTTTTCAGTCACGCTGAGCTTTCATGGAGTCCTCCCCAGTCACCAGCAGTTCACACGAATCTTCGGGGAGACACAGGCACAGAATTCAGTGCTGTATGGATAAGGTGGAGCTCCTGATGCTTGTTTCTCTGGCATGCTCTCTGTTCTTATTAGACTTGAAGGTGTAGCGTGTTTACAGTGTGTGCAAAACTAAAGCCTGGCTTTTCTGAATGCCTCCGTGGGTGGATGGCAGCAGGCTGGGGAGCAGCCCTCCGCAGCATGCAGTTGGTCTTTCTCCCTTTCTGGCATATGGTGCTGCCTTGGAGGTGCTCTCTGCAGCGAGCATCTGCCATCGGGTCAGGCAGGCAAGCCCCTGGCACCTGTCCGTGTCACACCAGCTCTGCTGACGGGACACTGCAGGCTTCCTCTGCACAGCAGCCAGGTCAGGTCTTGAGAAGGGCCTCCAGGATGCTCGGAAAGACAAAATCACCTCTTGTGTTACAAGCAGAGTAAACAATGATTTAAATGACTGGCTTCCCAGCAGGTATACACCACTCCAGTTCTTATCCCAACGGAAGACCTGGCAGAGGAAATTTGATATCAAACTCAGAGTGATTACTAGGCTAAGGTGGCCTGCAGATAGCAAAGTTCAAAACAGAAAGGTTGCATCATGCAATGTTGCCAACCAACCAGACAACCAAGAGAAATATATTTCATATTAAAAGTCATCAATATTTTAAAAGAACAGGAAAGCTACTGCTACTGGGCTTTTAAACTGTCATCATACTAATTTCCTATATTAGTTTCTTCTTGTGTTTTTTTCCTTGTGTAGTCTTCCACTATATGGATGTTGCTGCTTCTTTTTCCCTGGATTTCATTTTCCTTCTTGTTTCAGTTAGCTTCATGATGCTGTTTAAAAACATTTGAGAGAAAAAATGAGATCTACTTTTTTTCTTCCTTCTGTGTTTTGCCAACTTCTGAAATTAGCTGCTGTGTATTTTCTGTAGCAGTTTTCTTGCATGAGCCTTTGGAAACTGGTGAAGAAGTTCCATTTTCAGTGAGGGAATCCACTGTTAGAGATTTTCTTCTACTGATGATATCAGAGGTAATTGTATTTGGGGAGGAATGCCTGATCAAAACCTGTAGCTCTTTATGAATATGTATTTGTTTAAATTTCTTTAAATGAATGACTTTTGGATTGACTTTTTTTTTAACTTTGTGTCTCTGACAAGAAACAGATAAACAGGTAAATTTTAACCAAAATAACAGCTAATATATTAAGTGGTCTCACTTGTGATAAATATGTTACTATTCAGTTCTACGAAAAGATTTTCAGGAATGGGGTTATTTTCATTGTATTGCAAAAAGACCCAAAACAAAACAAAATGGAATAAACCAAAACCCACTCAGAAACATCTTTTTTTTCCCCCTTCTAAATTAAGTTAGTGTCCTTGTTTCAGCCAAGGACAGGGTTAATATTTTGAAGTAGATGTGAGTGAGCCTGAAGCCGTGTGGGCATGGCCGAGACCCTAATAATGTTACTCGATACCATGTCACTGGTGTCATTGCCAGGGGTGGGGGAAAGGGACTCTCTCACTTATGAGAAGAAAGGTGTTCCATCGCTGTTTCCACTAAATCGCTCTCATCTGGGCCTGTGATCTTTGCCTTTTGTGCTTCCAGCTGGAGGAGGACAAGAAGCAAGTAGTGGTGTGGATTTTTTCTAGTGGGACCATTAGAATGGACAATACCATTCCTTAACCACAACAGTTAGACAAACACAGTTGTACATGGTAAACATGAAACCTATAAATCCCATGATCTAAGAACATTCAGCACAGAATTTCTTATTCTGCAGGAAAGGGAAGTGCTTTAATGTTAAACTATATCAAATTAGGCAACAGTGTGACTCGCATATCAGTAATATTATTTTTAAGAGATATATCCCAGGTGTATGCAGTCCTGGTCATAATTAATTACACCTTCAGTGACCTGTAGGGAGTTTAACAAAGGCAATAAGAGAAAATTCAGCAATTTCAGTGACTTTCTGTTTGCCCTTATTAAATAAGGCTGGAAAGCACCTTGTAATTGAAGAGAAGGAAAGCATCTCTTCCTTATTTTTCAGTATTTGTGGGAAAATGATGGAGAAGAGTATCAAGAAGGACAGCAATTGTTACAAAAGATACCATTTAGTAGAAGGGAAAACTCACTTGTAGCCAATCTGTCCTACAGAAGCAATTATGACTCTGACACAGAGTTCTTGGGTATGCTCAATATCAGATTTCTACTTTATCAGTCTTTGATGGTGGTGGTAAGATGTACTTCTCCAAAATTTAAATTAAAACTATTAGTAATGATTGAAATAATGCTTCATCTAAAAAATCAGATTGACTGATGGAAAGACCATAGATACTGCCTCTGACTACGAGCTTGATTCAAACCTTGCATTTGCTGTTAGTATTTTGTAGCTCTTTTGCTCAACCTGTCAAAAAGGAGGTTGTATTTTCCTCTAGTGTGTGTACACTGAAGTGTACTATGTATTTCCTCTGCAAGTTTAGCTGCTGTGTCATTATAGTGATATCAACAGCCTTGATGTATATTCCTTTAGCAATACTACCTAACTTTTTGTTTACTTTCTTTACTACAACTGGATACTTGGCTAAAGGCTTTAAAGGATTTTGCTGTAATAACTTCCAATCTCTTTTTATGCTGCAGAATCTTTCTTTTAGCTGATAGTCTGTCAGTTTGGTTCTTTGTTTCAGGGCTTGTCAGTCTGCATTCATCTACATTTGCTTTTGGCAAGACCAGGGTCTTTAATGATAGAAATCTTTTCCTCTTCAGTTGCAGTTTCCATATGATATGTTGTGGCTCCTCATCTAATAACACTTACAGACTTTGAAATCTTCCCCTTTAACACTGTTGTTTGGGTCTTTTAGTAGGAGAAAAAGACAAAAAAAATAAAGGCAGGAGAGAATAAGGCATTCAAAGACACATCTCTGACTTTTGCAGCATCTTTTTGCTGTATTCTTGTTAACCTGTTTATGTCCAAAGTTTGACCAAAAACCTTAAAACCAATAGAACCTTCTGGATGAAACTATGCACTTTGTCTAGTATATTATCCAAGTCTTGTCTTGAGAAAAGCACATCTCAGGTGTGAGTCTTTGGTCCTAATTCAACATAATGTGTAAGTCCCTTCTTAAAGGACCTAAATGCTGAAAAATGTTTAACATTTCTTGAATTTTGAGGAGTGAATGGTCTTGGTTAAAAACCTTAGCCGGGGGGTTCTTTTGATGCATCATTTGAAGCCTGTTTGGTTTCCTGGCAGAGAGATGCTGTGACTGCTCCAGTTGTGAGGCACTGAATTCTCTGATCCTTGCAAAATCCTCACGAGGATAGTGCTGATGTCCCTGTGCTGTGCCCTGTATCGCTCCCAGTTGTGGGGATACTAAGCCCACACTGGGGCAGAGGTCTTCAGCTCCACCAGCCTTGGCACCCTTCCTCTTTTGCCCTACAGTGAGATTTTGGGGGTATCATAGCAGAGTGGGAGGCAGAAGCCAAGAGATTAGGGAGCTGAACACCTCTGATTGTCTGAGGAGATATCAGCACTTGCTAGGGTTCTCTAAAGCTTGCTTTGTGGATGCAGCTCTTACTGTCAGAGCCAGGCCAAAGAGAAATATAAAAAGCTCAGGTTAATTTCTCACTGTTTGGAAGTGTTATCTTTCTTAACACAAGGTTAAAAAAGTTTATGGAATGACATGTCCAACATTAAGGGTGAGACAATAATTAACCTTAGTTTCTGGACAGGTATTTTAAACACTTTAATGTTTAAACGTTTTTCAAAGAATGGGCATAAACTATGAAAGGTCTCTTGCTAAAAGATATTTCCACTGGAATCTTTTATAGCCCTTCTGATTTCTGCCCTTTGGCCTCCTTCCAGTTCAGTGCATGTCCTAGTGCAATACCAGGGAAAGCTTCACACTGTTCCATCAAACTTTTGTCAAATAATTCTCCAGATAAAATGTAACTGACATTTTTTTTCTCAGCCTCTTTTTTCACCCTGTCAGAACAGTCAGAGCAGTGATCAAACCATCGAGCCAGTGGTGTGGAAACACGCCATGCTGGTATTTTTGGCATGGCCTAGAACATCCTTTTCTAGGGAGACACGTGGAAGGGTGTAGTGAGTTGACCCTGGCTGGATGCCAGACCAAAGACCAAAGGCTCTCTATCACTCCCCTCTGCAGCTGGACAGGGGATAGAGAAAATATGACAAAGGGTTCATGAGTTGAGATAAGGACACAAAGAGATCACTCACCAAATACAGTTACAGGCAAAACAGACTCAAATTAGAGATATTAATTGAATTTATTACCAACAAAATCAGAGCAGGATAACGAGAGGCAAAATAAGACCTTAAAAACACCTACACCCCACCCCTCTCTACTTCTCAGCTCCAGCAGTGCAGGGAGACAGGGAATGGGGTTTATGGTCAGTTCATTACACATTGTTTCTCCTATTGCTCAGGGGGAGGAGTCGTTCCCCTGCTCCACTGTGGCGTCCCTCCCACGGGAGACAGTTCTTCATGAACTGCTTCAATGTGAGTCCATCCAATGGGCTACAGTCCTCCACAGACTGCTCCAATGAGGGTCAGTTCTTCATGGGGTGCAGTCCTTCAAGCACAGCCTGCTCCTGCATGGGTCCCCCACCAGGTCACAAGTCCTACCAGGAAATCTGCTCCAGTGTGGGCTCTTCTCTACATGACCAGGAAATCCCCTGCCAGGAGCCTGCTCCAGACAGGCCTCCCACGGGTTCACAGCCTCCTCTCAGGCATCCACCTGCTCCAGTGTGGGGCTCCTCCACAGGCTGCAGGTGGATCTCTGCATCCCCATGGACCTTCATGGGCTGCAGGGGCACAGCTGCATCACCATGGTCTGCACCAGGGGCTGCAGGGGAATCAGGTCCAGTGCCTGAAGCACATCCTGCCCCTTCTTCTCCACTGACCTTGGTGTCTGCAGAGCTGTTCATCTCATGTGTTCTCACCCCACTCTTCTCTGGCTGCAATTACGTGTGCAATAACCTTTTTCAAAATTCTTAAATTTGTTACCACAGAGGCATTACCACAATTTCTAAATGGCCCAGCCTTGGCCAGCAGCACAGCCATCTTGGAGCTGCCTGAGACTGGCTCTGCTGGACATGGAAGAAACTTCTGGCAACTTCTCACAGAATCCACCCCTGGAGCCCCCCCACTGCCAAAACCTGACCATAGAAACCTGATACAAAGATAGAGAATCCTTCACATCCCTTCCCAGGGAGATGACAAGGACATTGCAGGGAGCTGCCTGCAAATGGGCTCTCATGTTGCCAGCATGACTTGAGTCAGCATGGAAGTCCAGTCACAGGCTGGGCCCTTTCCTCATGTTTATCTTCCCCCACCATGTACTTCATTGTTCACTTTAGATCGTCTACCAGATCACCTCTTGGGGAGAGCTGTTTTCATCAATTCTCAGTGGGAGTGTTGAGCAGAGCGTGGGCAGTGCCCAATGCCATGTTACTGTAATTCAATGTTGCCAGTTTGTGCTGGGCATCATATAGACATTGTCCGTTCGGTTTATTGTCCCACTGCCCAATTTAATCTTCTGTATGTCACTCTCTGGTGTCACAGGACCACATGTGCAGGACTCCAGGGATTGTGGAGGTGGGCACGCCAACAAATCTATGATGAATTCTTCTTTTTTGGCTCATGTCGACATTAGTTCAGCACTGGCATGTTTTCCACTGGATGACTTTCCTTTGTCATAAAACGATGCCTGCTTCAACTCTCTCTTCCACTTGCAGAGCATAAACTTTATTTTTAAACTAGATTTGAAGATACTGTGTTATACGGTGGAAAGGCAAGGGGAGAAGGCAGTTGATAACTGTCGCTGTTACGTCCGAGGCACATAAAGAAAACGACACAGAGTCCAGGCTCATGAACAGTGGAAGCCGAAGCTTTTCTTTAATAATTTTCTGACTACTATATAGGATAGATCACAAAAAGTGTGTTGAGTGGCAATAGGTAATTGGTTCCTCGGCCATCCACCCCTTGAGAGGATTGGCCAGGTCTTAAGATACCCATTACAAAATATTTTCAAAGTCAAAGCCATAACAATCTTGCAAAACAACTTGTGAGTGCAAGAAGTTTATGAAACTGTGACCTTGTTTAAAATAGTTTACATAGGAAAGACAGTCTTCTCACAGAATTGAGAAAAGGCTGAAGAATTTCTCCCCTTCCAGCTTTTTAGCACCTACAGATAACCTTTTAACAAACAAGAGAATCAGATAGAGAGGTTTTCTCAAGGTCTCCTGAGTCATGTTATCCGTCCTGGCTCAAGATAGGATTAACTGAACCTAAAGCATCCTGGACCATGTTTGTACAGCCTGTTTGTTCACAAAAACTTGCAGTATTCGGGTTGGCCAGCTTTCTTATGGTTTCACTAGACTTTATCACAGAAAAAGTTCCTCAGGCCAACAAAAAGGGGAAGGCAAACAGCAGGGCGGCATTGGGTAGCTTAGACTGGAATCTGAAACTTTCAGGCATGAGATTAATACTGAGTTACTTACTTGATTGAAGAATTATCCCCTTACTATGAACAGAAGCCCAGAGGAGCCCTGGTTGTGGCTGTAGTTGAATCAGCATGAGAGTATCTGGGTTGTGGCAATTGGAAGAACGGTGGGATTCCCCTGATGCCTGCACGCCATGGCCCTGCAAGGCACACTGGGAATGAAGTTCTTTGCCTCAGTGTGGTGCCTGATACGCAACATGGCACTGCTATCACTCCAAGCCCTTCAGGTGGTGGTGTGGAGCATGCTCTTTCTCTGTGGACCTGCCCTTCTTTCCCACCAGCCCCAATTTAAGAAAATTAAAATGATACAGCTGCGTTATACCACCTTCCTCTTGGCCCTCTATCTCCTCTGCTTTTCTAGGTGTCTTGCGGGGCGGGTTCTCTAGCACAGCAAGTGAGGGACTGCCCACCTTTCCTTGGAGCGCCAGTGGTGTCTGTGTCTCCAAAGTTGTTAGCTGGATGGAAATGTTGCAGGAAGTGTTACACAGATTTATGCAGCACTAAACTGCTGAATTTTTCAGGAAGGCAGGAGCTGGAGGATGAGGGTAAACAAGCTCTTCTCTTGTAGTCTGTGCTGTCAGTAAATTTTTTATAGAGTTGAGATTTATTCTAGTGTCAACCTTGTGTGCTTCTGTATAGTGGGGGCAAGATGGAATAGCCTGTTTATATAAAACTTTTGGCAGTGTGTAAAGACACCCTTCTCTTTTTTAATCCTTAATGAATGTTTTGTCACTTCATACTACTCTTTTATTGTTAGACCCTTTCACGCTGTTCTTCATCAGAGTGATCCTGTGCATGTTAATTTTTCATAGAGGGAGAGAGTGGGAGACAAATATTTAGTCAGAACTCCCTTTGTTTGGCAATGTACAGAACCGATATGTCAGTTAAGAGAGGGAAACATTTTAACTACCAGTTCCTTGCTATTTTGCTAGAAGATTGATACTTTTTTTTCCCCAGAAGGCAGCCGCAGAAAAGCCCATCCAGCCATTAGGGTGCTTGACACGTTCCTTGGCACATGTGGTGGCACCCTCCCTCCCACACCCAACAGCCTGGACTGGAGGCATCATCAGGGACTGCTGGGGAGGGAGGCAGAGCAAAATGTTAGTGTGACATCCCCTGGCCACCAAGCAGCAGTGTATGGTTCCTTCCCACCGACAAAATGAGGCTGTGCAGGGAGTTTCTGTGAGCTGGCAAATGTAGAAGTGATTTCTTATAGTGTGCAGCCCTTCTGCTGGTGTACAAAGACAGTCTGTGTAAAAACAAGATGCTTGAGAATTTTGAAATTACGGCAAGCTGTAGTGCAACAGAGAGCTTTTCTTAGTACTTGAAATAATACAGAGGAAAAGCAAAAAGCAGCCAGAACTGTCTGACTGAAGAACCTTCAAGCAAGCAGGGATGTTTGTACATAACGAAGTCAATCTGCAACGTCAAATGCAACCAGAGATTTCAAAATATGTTGTGATGTACTGAGTAAAAATCTGAGATTTTGAAATATTTTCAGTCTAATGTAGGACTGCATGAGTGTAGACATACTTTGTTTCTCAAGAGACTTGAAAATTATGGCATTTCTTTATGTTTATTTCAGATTCTCTGCAGAGAATTGCTGTAACAGAAGGTCATACATAGTCAAATTAAAGTGGAATTTAGTAAGAAAAATAAAAAACATTGAAAGTAGAAGGACTTGGTATGTTAGTAAGAAAATCTAAGTACAATACTACTAGAGGCAGACATGATTTCCCTGGAAGAAGAATTTGTTTTTTTAAATACAAAAGAAAAAATAACTTTAAATTAAAATCAGTATTGTGCAAGGTAGAATTACAAACAGAAAACTGAGGGGAAATACCCTGATCTGTTGAAATCTAAAGGGAAAATCATTAGCATAACTGGCATTACAGTGATCTTTTAAATTATCCATAGGCTTCCATAAACTGAATTATCAGACATGATGGTAATAAGAAAAAATGGCAAACTCTGATTAAACTGTGTTGGTGCTTTCTCTCAGCCCCACCTCCAGAAAATATTTAGTAGTAGTGTTAGAAGGCATCCTCAGCGAATGTAACCAATTTGTTTCCTTGTTTGTGTGATCAGAGGATAAGGTCTCATATTATGTGTATGTGCAGTGTTTGTGTGAATATATAAAATAACCATTCCTTTTATGTAACATTGATTTTTCTCACAGTTTATAATGATCTCAGCTTTTATCCCTGGCAAAAACCAGTCTGCCTTGCAGAGTCAGATGGAATAACTGTGTCAAATAAGATTTATTTCAAGGAATATAAATGCAACTGCCTTTACTCACACAAAAGTAAAGGCTTAAAAAAAAAAGGAAAGAAGCTTTTGCAAACTCCTTGTGCTTGCTTTCTCGCTTGACCAGCTCCAAGCCAGCAAAAGACTCTCAGTGATTGAAGCAGCTGCTGAGGCTAAATGAAGTTTTTAGGTGAACACTTTAAATTGAAGCTGGCTAGGAGGTTCATGAAGTAATTTGAACTCTCAGTGTGTGCATGTGTAGAACATAGGTAATAGTATTTTCCCCATTATCAGCCAGAGTCTGTCTATGAGCCAGGGTCGATACAGGG
Organism: Struthidea cinerea; assembly: GCA_013397865.1. NCBI lineage: Eukaryota > Metazoa > Chordata > Aves > Passeriformes > Corcoracidae > Struthidea > Struthidea cinerea. Next base: position 473,677 of record VZTI01001716.1, on the reverse strand, counting down.
GGTATACCTGTTGTGACATCGACTTATCCACAGCCACAACCACTTTGAGGTGCATCTTGTTCCAGTGCGGCCTTGTACACGGGCTACAATCCCTTCAGAAATAAACCTGCTCCAACATGACTGGCCCATAGCTGGAGTCCCTCCAGGGTTGTGCCTGCTCTGTCATGGGCTTATCTATAGCCACACTCTCTGATGTGCTCCAGCATGTCCTCATGCACAGCTACAGATGCTCCAAGGTGTATGTTCTCCACCACAGACTTCCCCTTGGACCACAGTCCCTTCAGGGGCACCTTCTGTGGCACAGACATAGCCATGGGCACAGATGCTTCGAGAGGTACCTGGTCTGGTATGGGCTTGTCCACAGCCAGACTCTTCGAGATGTCCTGCTCCCATGTGGACTTAGCCATAGGTCACAGTCCCTTTGACTTGAGCTCTCACTGGAGTTTCAGCCTGTCCAGTACAGCAGCACAGAAACTGCAGCGATGCCTTGATGGTCTGCCAGTGCATGGGCACTGCTGGGATGAACATTTTCCCAGACACCATACAGTAAGGTCATAAGCAGTACAGCACTACACAAAAAGCAGCCACTAACAAGCACTAGACTCTAATTTACAGTGAGGCAAGCAAGCCCCATTGCAAGCACAGGAGTCTGCCAATTAATAGATAAACAGCAATAACAGCCATAAATCCAATCTGGCACATTCCAATCAAATCTGCTGTTATCTTGAACCTTCTGAGCCTCATGTTGGTTGCCAAAAAGGGCTGTTGTGGTGCAACCCCAACTGGCAGCTCAGCACCATCCAGCTGCTTGCTCCATCCCATTATGGAATAGAGGAGAGAATCAGAATGGTAGAAGTGAGAACACTTATGGGTTGAGATAAAGACAGTTTAATAGGTAAAGAAAAAGCAACACATGCAAGCAAAGCGAAACAAGGAATTCGTCCACCATTTCGCATGGACAGGCAGGTGTTCAGCCACCTCCAGGAGAGTAGGGCTCTATCAAGCTTTACAGTTACTTGAAATGTCAAATGCCGTCACTCCAAATGTCCTCGAATTTCCTCCTTGACCCAGCTTCTGTTGCTGAGCAGGACACCATACAGCATGCGATATCCCTTGAGTCAGCTTGGGTCAGCTGTCCCAGCTGTGTCCCCTAACAACAGCTCGTGCACCCCTAGCCAACTTGCTGACAGGGCAGTAGGAGAGGCCCAAAGCTTTGATGCTGTGTCAGTGCTGTTCAGCAGGACCTGAAACATCCCCGTGTTACAACACTGTTTTCAGCACAAATCCAAAACACAGACCTATACAAGCGACTGTGGAGAAAAGTAACTCTATCCCAGCCAAATCCAGCACACATATGTATGTCTGGATTCTCTCACCTGTATTCTCTAGATATCTTGGCACATTTTGAATACTTTATAAATGTGCCTGGGATTTAGGGATACCTCATAACTGTAGCCCAGATGCCCCTGCTCCAGCTGCTGCACATCAGCATTTCATAGTAGTCTCATCTGGGACTCTGGATGTAGGAATGATCTTATTTGAAGCCTCTGAATATGTGTGCTCTGTTGTAGAGCCATGCATTATAAGTTTGACACTTCTGAAAGGTCTTCCAGGTCTCTACTATCCATGCTGTTTATGCATGTACAAGGGTTCTGATCACTCTCTGAAGCCAAAAGTGTGTGCTTTACAGTGCACACACATTTCGGCCTGGTAAATTCTGTACGTGGAGGTTGATTTGGTTCCCATGGAGATCTCAGACTTTGTTGTCAAGTTTGAGGGTCATATTCAAGTATTGTACTTTTCAGGAATAAGAATGCAATTTTTTCAGGTTTGTGTTAATTTAGTGGGGCATAACAATCCTGTTAGCTGGGCACTCTAGTTAAAAATGGAATTTTCAAATAAATTGTATTCAACCTAGCTTGTACATTTATGTCTGTAACTGAATTATTCTTTCAGGTCAGCCCCTGTCAGACAGTTGATCCCCTTTTCTAACATAAAACTGACCTTTATTTTATGGTAATAAAAAGCATTATCTTTTCCCTTCTTAGCCTGCCCTAAGTGATTTTCTTGACCTGGAAAGGAAACACTGAAATAAAAATATAATTCTATAATGAGTTAATGTGCTGTAGATTCATTACTATTTTTGCAGAAATTATTCTCACTTCATTAGCTTGCTCTCCCCTTACACCCATTTTTATAAGAATTACTATGAAGCCAGAATTTGATTAGTGCTACCTTTGTCAATTCAAGTTATTAATGATTAGTTAATTCTCTCAAGGAATCTATTTTTACTGTGTCAGTATTCATTTTAAGCCATTGAATCTCATGTTTAAACATTTTTAGTACATACTTTTCAATTATGTAGTCACAGTAGAGTAAAAAAAACATTAAATACTTCCTTACAGGTGACTTGTGAAGCAGGAATGATTTATGTCTGATTTTCACAGCTCTAAAAATAGTGCATAATGTTACACAGTGTATATGATGCAACTCACGAGCAAAACTATTCTTATGTTCTAGTCTTAGCTCTGAATATCACTTCTGTAGAGGAACAGAAACAAGTGACTTCTTACTTAAAAAGAAGTTCATTATTTCCTCACTAGTTATGGATGTGCAAAACTATTAAGGTGATTTTCTTGTTGATAATCTAAGTCTCATCAACATTTTCTCAGCTCTTCATAGTGTTTGAAGAGACCTTTTCCTTCCAAAATTTGCAGATAAGAATACCAATTGTGTGTCTAGAATGACCTGACCTGGTACATAAAAATAAGTGTACTATTCTAAAAATGACTGGAAATGTAAATATAAAGCAGTGAGTACAAGATGTAGGACAAAGTAAATGGGACAATTGCTGGTTGGGTTGTCTTTTTCTTACGTCTTTGTGGAACTACAGCAAGAATAAACAAGTAATGTGTGCTTTTTGGAAGTTTTAGACTGCCCTAGTTGCACTTTGTATACTATATGTGGATGTTGGGAAGAGAGAAAAATAGAGTTCCCTAGAGAATGTGCGTGAGGATATGCGCCAGGTCTCCAGGGAGTGTTTGCATGGCTGTAAGAACAAACTGCGTGGTCTGCGGAAGGACTACGCCTCATGTCTGAGGGGAATATTTTCTTGCTGAGCCTTTTCAGAGCAGTGCAGAAATACCAGGAGAGTCTCATGAGGATACTGTGGAGATGAGAGCAGTTGGAAGTGCCTGTGCTCGCTGCATTAGGGTAGCCATCTGCCAGTCCTTTGAGAGAAGGGACAGTTGCATTGGAAGTATAATGATGTCTGCAAGAGTCTGCAGAAGACCCACTACCTCTTAGGCAGACCGAATGAGTACAAGATGTGGAGACAGAGCTTATGATGCCTCAGAAACACCATCCTCTGCCCTTTCTCTGGTGTTGAAATCCCACCAGAGCTGAAAGTTCCAACTAGGGCTCTCCAGAGACACTGTTTAAGAATGCATAGCTATTGAGCTGCCTCAGTTGGCTCTCTGTCTTTTTTTTTTAATCCCACACAGACAAATTAAATAAGTAATTAAGTGCATATTTTTCGTTGCTGACTTGCAGGATCAGATCATAAAAGATTGCATGTTGTTTTAGGAGATTGTCTGCTTGCTGGTGTTGTTAAAAATACTTGTTTTCCACCAGTTTTTCAGGGCTTCTCACATCCCTTCTAGAAGCTGTATGCTCACAATTCCACCTCATAATTTTTCGTGAATTAGTACTCAATGTTAAGATTATATTGCTAGGAAGATTTGCTGGTCTGGTGAGGAGTGACTTTGTAAGTGTTCTCCAGACAGACTGAGTATCACTACTTCGTGGGTTCGGAGGCTGCTAGTATTTCCATTGCTTTCAGACTGTCAGCGTCAGATTTTTGTATATACCAGCCAAATTAACACAATTCCCTTCTTGCCACAGTTGTACTCCAAGTTCTTATCTAATTTTCTGCACCTACTTTTCTGCATGTTTTTTGCTATTCACATGCAGTGAATCCAGTATGAAATTTCTTAGATTTTGTCAAATTAAACACTAGTTGGTTAGCCTGCTAGATTCCCTGTGCAAGTAGTACTTTTGGTGGAGTATTTGCTATAGGATAGTGGTTATATGTTTTTAAATTTTTGGGATTATTGTAAATCCATTAAGTGAATCTAGGCAAACTTACATTGTGTTGTCACTTTTTGACAGCATGGTGTTAAAACCACTGAAACTGGATTGAGTGTTTCTGAAGAGTGGTTCCATTACTTAACTGGGCTCTAGAGATTAGATACACTGAATGGCAAATTCTCTTTCTTTTTCTTTCGTAATTAATTTCTGTTTCATGGTTAAATAGACTACGTGCTATTGAATGAATTCAGATTTTCTAAGTATTCCCAATACGCTTTTTATCAATAGCTATGCTCTATAAAGTTATCACTGCTTTTTAACTGCTTCATCACTTCCTTCCTGGTTATTAGTTTGGATAAAGTTTCTCCATGCTCAGGATTTTTCTTGATTCTGTCTCCTTTGTAATGGTCTTTGGTTTTTTTCCTTAATAATATTAAAAAAAAAAAAATCTTCTTCCCCTTTCTTAAGGATTAACTGATTTGATTTTTATTTTCTCTTTTCATTTCTCTTGTGGCTATTTCACAACTGTGAAAATCATTGTATATAAATCACCAATTCCCATTTTCAGCAAGGTTTCTTTTTATCCGCAAACCTCCAATCAATCTCTCTGAAGCTGAACTGGCCTTCTTGTTGAGGTCTTGTAGAATAAAATCCTGCCCCAACTGAATTCAGTGGGAGTTCTGTCATTCATGTCAATGACTTCAATGCTTCACTCACAGTTAACATACATTAGGTTTTAATTATAATGCCTTTCAGGCATCTCCAGCCTTCTTCCTGCTTTGTGGCTTTTAATTACTTCCCAGAGAGTACCCTATTTACTCCTCCTAATTCCACTCAGCTTGGTTTTTTTTCCAAAGCATTTTTTTTCTCATTGCTTGTCAGAACACAGGAGAAGGATGACACCTTAGGAAAATAGAAATATAGCCAAAAGGGAATTGAAGTAAATGTGAAGCATTGATCATTCTCAAAAGGCAAAATACCTATTAATTTTGATGGGCTTCATGGGAAACATGATTTCTGTGTGCTGTCCAGTGAAGGAAAGGAGTCTTGCAGTACACAATTATCACATCTCAAGCACAGAGTGGTAATGTGTTTAAGACTAAAGTAAGGGAAAAACCTAATTGCCTGTGACACATCTTGTGGTCCTATGATAAAGAATTTTTAAGATTTTTTTGCCCTAGAGATTACATAGTGACAAAAATGACAGTGACTGTGTATCAGAGTAAGACATACTGAATTTATGGTCATCTGCTGTTTATCAATTTTTTGATAACAATATCATGTGTACTGAAGTACTGTGGCTTTCTAGTCTTTATTGGCTTGCTTCTTTTTAACCTTCTGAATACTGGTTAGGCAATTTTGCTAACTGCATTTGTATAAAAATGTCCTGTGTCCAAAGAATTCATGATCACATGAACTCTATTAATGAAATAAACCTGAATCACTTTGTTGTTTGTAGATTTTCTCATGGCTGGTCTAGAGTTCTGAAGCTGCAGATTTATTAAGTTACTAAGAAAAAGAAAGATGATTTTCCATGTTCATCTGTGCATCTCATGATCATATATGGATTTTTTCTTACAAGGGACGATATCTGTTATTTACTTCAGGTTTGTGTAACACTTGAGGAATAAGGGCTGGTCTTACTGGTTTCTGTATGCTATGACCTTCAAAGCTCCTCCCTCTTTACATGAGACAGCACTCTGTTGGGTCATGAAGGTAGGACGGTAGTAATGGTGCTTAATTTCTTCGAACAAGATATTCTACAAAGAAACTGAACTACTGGGAATAGCAACTCGGTATCATTACTTACAGCTTTTCGGCATGTCTTGGAAAATGTAACTGGTCAGTACTATCTGGGGAGAAGCTCTATGTGCATCTGCAGGCTGCTGAAGGGGAGATCATCTTACTGCACTACGTAAGTGCATGAGTTTCTTTCGTGGTCGAAGCACATGAAGTGAAATACCACATCATTGATCAAATGCTGAATATGTGAGTATGTTTCTTCAGGAACAGCATAAAATAAAATTCCTAAGAGCAGAGGAAGAGAATATGTTGCCTGTAAATGTCTAAACAGAAGTAATGGTATTGACCTGTAGTCAGATAATAAATATAGTAGTCCAGTGTGGTGATGTTCTTGTTAGAGAACTGATTAGTTTCAAAAGGTTTTGTTAGGGTCAATCCCAAAGAATTGAGGTGCTATCTAAAATCAGCATATGTTTTTCAGACTTCTGAATACAGCAGAGTAATTCTTGAAAAAATGGTTCTTGTGTAATAGTGAAAATAACTATCCTCTTTTAGAATTAATTTTCTCTCAGAAATATTGCTGATGACTAGAGTGCCACTGTATGCAACCATTCCATTGTCATGCATATCTTGTCCCTGTCCTGGCTGCACAGAGGAAGTAGAGAAGAAATTACTCTGGTCATTCAGTCTAAAAATAGTTTTGACAGCAAAGAGGTGAAGATAGCTAGCTTAGCAGTGGGCAGGGCAAGAGTGCATTCTCATTTTTTTCTTACCGAGGCTGGTAGTCCCAGGGTAATTCATTGTTTTAACAAAACAAATCCCCCTTTCGTTTACAGAATTTGGATTTTGACAATCTTGAGCCATCCATCAATCACTTTGCCTCTCAAGTACTGAAACACCAATATAGATATTCTGAACTTTCTATTCTTTGATGTCTTTTCTGATTGACAACAGTATCTGGATCCTCTCAGTTGAAGTCATTCGGAAGTAAAACCTAGAATTAGGTAATTGAAGAATTTGTAGATAGTGTTACTTTTCTGACAAGTAACATTATTTCCTGTTTCCCATAGTATTGGTAACAGTAACTTAACCTCTTCATCCTTTTCTTCAAAATCTAGGAAAGACAATCCTAGTTTGTTTGAGGCCTGTTTCCTGGTGCTGAGACCCTTGCTGAGAAGTTTGAGCAAAATATCATGGCAAAGAGATTAATGTTAGCATTGTGGGAATTGATGCTGCTCTTTGAAAGAGCTCCAAACCTTTTCAGATGACAGAACGGGCTGCTACTGGCAATAGCTCTTACACAGTTTTAGTGACAGTGGAGGTAGACAGACATTCTTAGAGTAGATACTTCTTTTGGTAATGGTAAAAGCATTTTATTGAGCAGTTGCCTTATATCTGCCTCTTACATTCTGTCTGTATTTTTTGCCATCCACACAAGAAGAGTAGTCAAGAGAAGCTTGGACTGAGTTGCTGTGACAAGAACTTACTGCTGCTCTGTGTTCCTTTGTGGAAAGGACGTTCTTTTCTGTCGTGGTGCCAGCATGGAGAACGGGACCAAACCCCCAAAAATCTTGTTTGATTTGAATGTGATGTTTTTTTCTGAAGTGTTTCTCATACAGCTTCTCTGTAATGGGCAAAAATATCTTGTAAAGAAAAGAACCCTCCAAAACAAAACACAAAAATAATCTCGAGCAACTAACTCAGCAAAACTCCATCCTGGCAGAAAATAGTAATGTACTTCCTATGTACTTAGCTATAGCTAGTGCTGATTGCTTTGGGAAAGCAATTCTGAGGCTTTGAAATGCCTATGTTTGCTTCTTCTGTGATCTTTCAGTTATCTGCTGTTGCTGTGTGTGGTAAGGCAAGCTGCAGATCCACTGTCCTGAAAAGATGTGTTGGGGCTTGGGAGAAATAGGAGAAAATTTAGAGTCTCTGGATGTTGTTCTTTGCTTCAAAGAAGTCATCTGTTCCTCCATCACCAGGTGGTGGGGGCTGTGTTCTGCATAGGGGAAACAAGGGGGAGATTCTAGAGCAGTAACTTGTTATTCACAGGTTTTGTATGCATTTTCTAGAGTTTAGGCTGACTGACTTCTTTGTTTCCTTCTCAGACCTGAGGATTTCAGAATACTTTCCAATTAATGGATTGGCTAGAAATAGTTTTTAAGAGTGGGGAAAAATTATTTATCAGTTGCAAAGAAGGAATTTGTTACACAGAGGTGAGATAGGGCATGAACTAACTCTGCCATTAAGTCTAATCCCCTATAATCACTGTGAATTATTACAATTATTACAACAAATGTCTTGTTCAGGGGTTCACACAAGAGCTGCCTCCTAGAATCTGATGTTTAGAGAACATCTGCTGCACAAGTAGTCACATATCATCCATAACAGTGATTCCTACTGCTCTGTGACAAATGTTAAGACAAGACAAAAGTAATGAAAGACCAAAAAGAGACAACTACAATGTCACAGTAAAGCAAATAAGAGAGATTGAGGGACATTCCCATGTCCTATGTCTCTGATATGTCAAGGATTTATCCAGCTACAACTCCTGTCTAATCTCAAGAGGCAATCACATTGTCAAAAGTCCAGAGATCCTCACTGATTCTTCTGAAGGAGAAGTTGAAATTCATTCTTATGTGAAACTGGAGAGTCATTTGAAGTTCCAGTGAGACAGTAGCATCCATGTACTGGATCCTCTCTTTCTTGCTTTACCAGTGGGGGTAAATTCCAATGCATCAGAGAAAAAAACCAATGTAAATTAAGTTGTTTGTCAAAATGAGTCCGCAGCCTGAGTCACACAAGAGAAGGACCCAACTCCCTCGATGTGCAATGTTTTAACTTACCACCATCTCTCTGCTAATACAACATCCATCTTCATTAGTGTGAGCTATCTGTGGTTGAAAGCTGTCAGAATCACCTAGCAGCACAGTTTCATTTGAGAAATTACTAATATCAACTCTTCATACTGTTGTTCCAAGTCTACATCCTTGTTAATGAAATGAGAAAAACTTGTTGGTATGGTCAGCACTTTAGTTTGTTTATTAGTTGTTTGCAATTTTTCCTGAAGTTTGTGAAGCTATATGCACTAAATTCTGCTTGTAGAAATGTATTTTCAAAAAATGACCTAGAAGAATACCTTGAAGGAAAGATTCCCATCTACCATCATTTCTTGGCCTGATGAGATGGGACACTACTGCCTACATACAATTCCATGTATTGCATGTCGTTTAACATAATCCTTGGTTCAGTATCCAGTTTTTCTTTTGCATGGTGTCATGGTTTAGCAATGGTATTCCCCAGTTTGGTGCTCCCACTGAGGCTCTCCAAACCATGTGCCTCCTGATCGCTTCCCCTCTCCCTTCCCCTGTGTTGGCCTGGAGACCAGAGTTGGAGGCAAAAAAGGTGAAGATCAGGAGTTGGGGTGAGAACAATTTACTGGAAACAGCGATGAGGTAAAAAACCAAACAGCAGCAGCAACAATACTAATGACAGAGGGTGCAAGAAAGAGGGGAATGGTTCACACAGAAACCCCCCAGGAACAGACAATACCTGACCACGTCCTCCGCCACGCTATGTGGACCTGAAAGAGAGTCCTTCTGCATGGAAGAGACTCCCTTTCCCCCACCACTGGCAATGGCGAGGTGGTCTAGAATAACCTTTGGGTCCTGGCCGTACCCCCTCCTGGCTACTGCAAAAATTAACTCATTCCTGGCCAGAACCAGGACACTTGGAGACAAAATAATATATTAAAAGAAGTCAGTCCTATTTTATCCATTAAGATTCTGAAAAATTAAATACATTGAGAATGATTTCTTGTAAAGCATACACTGGGGAGCATATTTAAAATTAAAATAGGCAGTTCTATGGCCAGATGCAGACCTCTGTATCTGTTCTCTTAGCAAAAACTAATAAATATCTGTTCTCTTAGCAAAGACCAATTCTGTTCTCTTAGCAAAAACTAATAAATCCTAAATGTGTATTCAGAATCTAGGATTTATTTCTGTTTAGCAAAAGAAAATTTCCATGTTGACAGCGAATCATGGAACCATAGAACAGAATCATTAAGGTTGGGAAAAACTCCCAGGGTTGAGTCCAGGTTTTGACCTATCAGCACCTTGTCAACTAGATCATAGCACTAAGTACTATGTCCAGTCATTTCTTGTACACTGCCAGGGATGGTGAGTCCAGCACCTCCCGGGGCAGTTCATTCCAATGCTTAACAACCTTTTCCATGAAGAAATTCTTCCTGATCTCCAATCTGAAGCTCCCCTGGGGCCATTTCCTCCTGTCCCATCGCTAGTCACCTGGGAGAAGAGGCCAAGCCCCACCTCACTACAACCTCCTTTCAGGTAGTTGTCAAGAGCAATAAGGTCTCCCCTAAATTTCCCTTTCTCCAAGATAAGCAATCCCAGCCACTTCTCATAGGACTCACTCTCCAGACCCCTCACTAGCCTTGCTGCCCTTCTATGAACAGGCTCCAGCACCTCAATGTCTTTCTTGAAGTGAGGTGCCCAGAAATGGATGCAGCATTTGAGGTGCGGCCTCACTGGTGCCAATGAGGTGGGATCATGTTGTAGTGAGGCGGCGACTTCTTACTGTGCTGTACTTAGAAATGACAGCTGAGATGATTAAAAATTAAAGGCAAGTGTTTGTTCAGGTCCTCAGATGATATTCTGGTGTAGGAATAGGAATTACACTGATGTAAGGTCTCTTATAAGATCTAGGAATAGCTATAATTAGTAAGACTAATTAATTATCTGTTTGGTTCCTTTTTCAGTAATGGGAGCTAATCAGGTGTTTTGTGTGTGTTTTTTAGTGTTTGTGATCTTGTTTCTTGTCGTATTAATGCCACTCTCTAGTAGGAAGCAAACATTAATTAGTGCATAATTTACAGTAGGTGAAACAGAGGCTTGGGTGGTTAATCAATTTTAGCAGAGGATTTTATCTAGAGCTGTTTGTGGGATTTCCCGGGAGTGAATCTTTATGTAGTATATTTTTACTCTCATCTCAGTTGATGCTATATTAGAAGTGTCCGTGAAGAATTATTTCGATGTGTTTAGAATTCTGACCTATGGTGCATGAGAGTGCACAGAAGCTTTAAGGACAGTTAATGGCAAATTTACAGAGGCCTTACTAATGTCCAGTTCCAGATGGATAAGTCATACACCTCAGTGATTGTATGGTCCCCTAAGAAAATGTGTTGCCTAGCATACCAAAAAATTATTTAGAAAAATGTTTTGTTCCAGATTTTTAGGAAGAACCTGGGATTTTCCTTGTCTTTCCCTCTTAAAGCATGAATTCTACAATTATCCCATCAGTCATACTGACAATGTTGTTGCAGGAAAGATGGCCCCAGCTGCCACTGTTTCATCTATCGACATGAGAGAGAGGGGCTCCTGGTTCCTGTTTGTGTGATGGGTCACCCAGCCTGCTACAACCTGGGGCCCTGGTGGGCAGGTAGGCATGGACCAGCCATGTACCCTGGCAGCACGGACAGCCAGGAGCCTCCTGGGCTGTGTAATCAGGGGTACAGCCAGCAGATTAAGGGAAGGGATTATCTGCCTCTTCAGCACTGCACCTAGATACTGCATCTGGTTTTGGGCCAGCCGGTGGGAGAAGACACAGATGAACTGCAGTGATTTCAGCAGAGCTCCAGGAAGCTGACCAGGGGCTGGAGCATTTGTCCTGTGAGAAGATGGAGGAACCGCGGATGTTCAGCCTAGAAAAAAGATGAAAAGATGACTTCAAGGGGAGTTCACAGAAGTGCCCCCCACCCCATACCTGGGGGGCTGTCAACCAGGAGACAGACTCAGGCATTTCGCATTGGTGCATGGTGGGAGGAAGAGGAAATAGGTGACATAAGTTACAACATGAGGTGTTCAGAGGATTTAAGGGAAGGCTGTTCCTGTGAGAACCATCAGGCAGTGAAGCAGGTTGCCTAGACAGGCTGTGCAGTCTCCATCCTTCTCTACTCTCAGCAAAGTCACTGAAAGGCAGCCTGTGGCTTATTTGTTTTTACACCTGTCAAACACTGCCCATGGCTTTACTCCCTGAGAAATCCATAGGGCTGTTTCTTTTGCTTGGGGGACAGAATGTCACCATTTACTGAGAAGAAGTGCAAGGTGAAAATGGTTTCATTAGAGAGTGTTAAATTTTATAGTTCCTTCATCATGTGTCAGATTAATAGGAAGAAAGTGTTTTAAATGGTTGACTTTAATTAGAAGAATGGAGAAGTCTGCCAACAACAATAATCCAGTTTTGGTGACCAAGTGTTTAAGTCATTTAGAAGTTATTCCATTTATTCCTAATTATGTTCTCATTTATAGAAGTGTAATCTATTTGGAAAAATACCGGTGCTAATGGTATGCTTCACAGAGCATGAATTATGTTGCAGAATATTTAAAATAATTTTTTTCCTCTAGTCTTTCCCTTTTGCTATTACACTCTGTAATGCTTTTGGCATCATTTGATACATCTGGTCATAAAGTGTCACATTGCTCTTAGTTTTACCATTTAGTAAGTATTTGCATCTGTTACAAAGGCTCCTTTTTACAGTCTCTATATCGTTGCCAAGCTGAGACCTTGATCAGCATAAAGCTACAGAGATGCCAATTAATGCTTTTGTCATCTCAAGGGCTGATTACTGTAATTCACTCTTTTAGGGACTTTCAGCCCATACTGTTAGGAAATTGCAGCTGACTCATTACGCTGCCATGTATTCTCTTCAAAATGAGATTATATGAATGTATTATTAAATTTTAAAACTATTGTTTGTAGAAAAATTAATATTAATTATTATATTACATTGGAACAGGCTGCCCAGGGAAGTGTTTGAGTCACCATTCCTGGAGGCATTTAAAAGATGTAGATGTGGCACTTAGGGATGTGGATTAGTGGTGGAGTTGGCAGTATTGGGTTAACTGTTGGACTTGATGGTCTTAAAGGTCTTTTCCAATCTAAATGATGATTCTTTGTATTTGGGAGATCTTAGGCCATTACTATTGTAAGCCTGTCATGTGAGTAGTCATTTTATAGTTTCTACATGTCATCGAATTTACTGAGCTGTCTTGAGGAAGTCTATTAATATTTGTACATCATCAAGAGAGTAAATTATCCATGGATATTCTCCAAGATGAATTTGTGTTGTTTTTCAATCAACATGGAAATGCTTTGTGTTTACTTGAACATCTGACTTGCAGGTTTTTCTACTCCTGTTTTTAATTGGCAAGTGTATAACATGGTCTTGGATGAGTCTTCTTGAAAGCTAATTAATCACAGATACTGAAATTGACCACACAACAGTCCAGATTTCACTATAGTTTTGAACATTAACATTTCATACAAGAAGTAAAAAGTGTTGTTTTTACAATTTTTCTCAGCTATTTTAAATTTTGACAGAAAAAGGAGAAATAATTCTCTTTCTATTAAGTGTATTTCTTTTTCAGTATTACATAGGTGAGAAAATAACAGTTTTTAGCTTTTCTAAGCAGAATAATCAGAGTGATTTTATCAATGTGGGTAATAGTGCTAATCTGTTTATGCATGCCAGTCAGCCCTGTCTCATTAGCAACCTTATGTTAGTAAAGTCTTTTTCCCTATAAGAGGAAGCCTGAAACTCTAAAAAGTAATTTTGAAAGGTTGTTTTCAAAGTAAAAGCAGCTTATGCCTTATATTACAAAGCCTAAATGAAAGCTTTCCGTTCTAATAGACTCTTGGGTACCTAGCTTTTGGTCTACAGTAACACACAGACTTTGAAAAGGCTCAAAAAATTCACTCCAGTGAATCCACGGGTTCAAACATATTTCTGAGAGTTCAGATTCTAGCCTGGGATATAGTATTTCATTTCAGTCTACTATGCCTACAGAAAGCATTTCCAATGCATTCTCTTGCTGTTTGAAACATGTGATATTCTTGAACAAAGAGAAGAATGCGCAGGCAGATGGTCTCCAGAACATGGGAGCTGAGACTTGGTTTGTGTTGAATAACTATTATCTAGCCTTTTATTTTTCATCAGGCCCAGACTGCATAAAATGAGGAACCAACAGGAAATGTTACCTGTTTATCAAGTCTGTTGCCTGCTGAAGAGAGAAGAAAAAAATGTAGGGGCTGGGCTTGTCGTAAAATGAGACCTAGAGAAAGGGCCCGGGCTCAGATTCACACTCAGGTGAGTGTGCTGTACAGGTTTCTCTCTGGGTTAAAGCTCTGAGAAAAGCTAAAGGATTTTCTATGTAAGATACCAAAGTAGCCAAGAAGGACTCTAGAGTATTTCCTTTTTGTAGTCGGATTTCTAGCCTTGTAATGAATTGCCTTGTTAAAATAAACATGTTCTATTTCTCAAAGCACTGTAAGAGTCTTCGTTAGTTTGGTAAAATGGAATATATTCTCCCTCCAGGAGTAATTACTATATGTAAGCAGAATATATAGGCTTTTTCATCTGGATATATGTATATAATCACCTTGTGAGCTGCAGGGAGCTTGGAGCTGGGGAGTACCGCCTTGCTGAGCACCATGGGGCTGTGAGGCTGGGGTAGCTGACCTGGCTGCAGGGCAGAGCTGGCTCTGTTGCTCTTTGTCCTGCGAGAAGCTGGCAGCAGAGACAAATCCTGAAACACCACAGTGAGAAAGTCAAAATAACTTACTTCAATCCAGATAATCCTCCCAACACAATAGAAGGATTTTCTTCTTTTTCTGTAAGATTTATTTAGAACTTACTTCAGAAAGCAAAAAGGCTCCTTGGGGGGGCCCTTTGCCTGGGTGATTGGTACTTCAGTGATTGCCTGCATTTATATTTCTTGGCTGTAAATTCTTTAGGGTGGAGATCATATTATTTACATTTAGTTGAGTGCTGTGTGCTTTTCCTGGAGTTTAATCATATTTGCAAGAAATCATCTGTTCACTAGGGAAACAACCTGTTTTTCAGACAAGTTAATGTGGAATTTGGCTTATATAAGAGCAGTGGGATTTGAGCTGAGGATATAATGTTTTGGTGGATTTATTATCATGGATTTATAATATACATTATTGATTTCAGATCCACCTTTGTCATTACCTCTTTTGGGAAGTTAGTGCCTTTTAATGTGCTTGTTTTATATTTTCTAATTTGATAGCATTAGAAATCACAAGAGTTGAAATAAACAAGTTCCTATATGCCAACATCTTGGAAAACTGCCCCTTTTTTTTCATTTAAACAACTGTTAAAAAGAGCAGAATTGTAATTAAAAGTTTCTGCACTATAAGGTTTTTTTGCTTGCATTATAAACTTGGAAAGCAACAGCCTCAAGTCCTCAGTAAACCTATCATATTTTAAAGCATATATATTGCTGAAATCTGTTGATGTTCTATGAAAATTTTGGAAAAAAAGATATTATACCAAATATCTGACATAATTTTATTTATTACTAAATATTTCTTAATTTTTATTCCTTTATTCTATAAATGCAATATAAGAAAGGTAACTTTTAAGCTGAAGTACTGTGGTAATTCTTTGTGAGAAAGTTTGGGGGACTTTTCCCACATGAAAAGTTTAAATACTTCAGGATAATATATTACTGTGTAGATATATACAGGATAATAATTGTGGAACTAGTTGAAACTTGTCTCCTTAAACAGACAATTTGAAGGTCTATTCAAATAAACTCTTCTTTCAAGTCATATTTTCTCTACTGGCTGACTTGCTAAGCTTCTTAAGCTCTCCTTCAGTTCATTAGACAGCAATGTGTGTTTCCAGTGACAAAAGCTGTGGGCTGGACTCCTGCTGACAGCGGTGGTGTGTCAGGACACGCTGTTGTCGCTGCTTACACAAATGAGGCAACTGCAAAGGATCGTGGCCATTAACCATTCCTTAGCATACCTGACTTTATACTGTTTAGTCTTGCTACAGCTCCTACACTGCAGTTTATAGTGTTGAGTGAAGGAGGTGGGACTTTGCTTGGATATGCTGAATCCCACTGCTCTAAATATTGGAAAAAGTATTAGGGAATTAAAGTGACTAAAGAGGTATGCTTGCAGCCGCATAACTGCAATAAAATTCCTCTTCAGTTTACACAGCATCGGTGGTGCTCAGAAATCAGTTTTGTACTGAGAAAGGTGATGTTTCCCAATGGGAAAAAGAGTTAGTGTCGTAGATAATGTGCAACTGCCCCTTGTTATGGAGATCCCAGTTGATGAGGACTGGTTCTCTAAGTTGGGGGAGCAACTGTGGCCTGTTTTCTTTCCCACAGTCCTCTGTCTCACTAAGAGATTGTTCTTTCATCCTCTTGATACAGAATAATTTTTGTGTAGTCATTGGTGCCTTTGTAGATCTGATAGGAGTCTGTTGTGTTTCACTCAATGTCGAGATTAATTTAGACCATACGCAGACATCTAGAAAGGTGTAGCATGCAGCAGTGGGCTTCTTAAGCAGAGGCACTTCCAGCATATGTTATATTATACTGTTTGACAATATTCAGCTATTAGTTCTGTGTGTGAGACCACATTTTATTCTAAAATAATTGTTCTTTAATCCTCGTGAAAAAGTAGGTCACCTCTTAGGCACTGACAAAAGCAGACAAGCTGGATCTCTCCTTGTTCCCATGTTGGAACACCATTCTTCAAGGAAGGAGTCTGATGTTTTCCACTTCTCTTGAAGCTGTTGAATTTTGGGGTATGCAGGGTAGTATAGCTGCTTTTGCAGGTATATTAAGGGTAGAACATGACAGGAGCAGTCCATGTTTCTGTGACAGGATGATTTATTTTATTTATTTTGGCTTGGATTTGGGCTAATAGTGCTGCTCTTGTACTATTCTGTTTATTGCAATATTATATTTTAATTGATATAAAGCACCTTCTTTTATAGTAGAGATAATTATTGTTTCTCTAATGCTCTCCAAATATTCCCGTATCAAGCATATACAGCATGAAATATCTTCAGAGTTACTTAAACATAACATTTCATTGCTATTGAAGTATAAAATAAAAGCTACTAAAGTGTTTAAAAACTTTTTAGTGTTTTCTAATATGCCAAACTATCATTGGTACATCCGGTGTCCTTGAAGCAATGCATTTTTGCATCCATTTGTTATAAACTAGGATCTGCGGTTGAACCATGGCAGCCTGAGGGCTATGAATGTTGTTGGGCACTACAGATGAGGCAGTGGGGGTAGGCAGCTTGGAACTTCAATGGGGTTTTAATTTTTTTTTTGCAGTACAAAAAACCCCCCATTGACACGTAATAATAGGATTGTGATGAAGAGCTATTAATGAAAATTAACATAAAATACTCTTACTACTAAAGTCCCAGTGCTACAGGGTAAGCTCTTTTTCTAGGACCAGCACTTCAGGAATTTCTCACATACCTTTTCTAAGATGATCCCAGTACTATCAGATCTGTCTTTATTTATCTATTTTTAAAGTTTATTTTAGAAGATGTGGACAGGAGTATCTCTGAGACCTTTCTTGGAGAAAATTACAAGCTAATATTTTAGGGTGTAGATCAGACATAATGTCAGAACCTCCTGTTAGGTTTTCTTTCTGGAAAAGACTGATGAATATTTGTGTCTCAGTTTTTTTATCTACAAGAAATCATTTTGGAACACAGGAGGGTTAATTCTTCTATCGGTTTGCTTGGATTCACTAGTACTCTGTTTTTTAAAATAAGCACTAATAAAAAGTGACTTGTATATCAACTCTTCTAACTGTTCAGTAATTCATTGATTAGTCATATGACAGCTATCAAAACTGCAATGTGGAAAACATTGGGAGGTCAAAGAGTTTCTGAGTTATTTGTTCATTATTAGCAGTTGTACAATAATTCATGATAATGTTTCTATAAATACCTTAAAAATGAATGAAGCCACTCAAAAGAAACAGGTTTGAAACAGAGCAATATAACACACTGCTGTTTGAACAGAGGAAAAATCCAAGACAAAGAAGACAGATAAGCCTTACCACAAACTTAATAAGACTTTGGATTAAACCCAATGAAAGTTCTGAAGTTGTTTCTGTAGAAATCACTCTGAATTATATTGTGAGTGTGAAATCACTCCCAGCTTTTCATTGACTCTCCTGGGACCATCAGCATCCAGAGATTTTATTTTGTTTGAAATACTTTTGGGATTGCAGCTATAACGTGTATAATTCTTAAATCTTATGTCATTAAATATCTGACGCCTCATAAAAGTCTAGAGATCTGATGATTAGAAAAGCTCTGCCATCAAAAATAAAAACTGTTCAAAATATTTGGTGGGAAAAGTCAATGAAAATTATTATCTTCTGAGTACTCACTGCACTTTGTGAAGCAAATAACCGTAATCCAATGGATAAAATAAATTTTCCAAGCACGTACTGAAATATGCATGGAATATGCATGGTATGAGAAAATTTCAGGATTGCATTATTTATTTGTGATTTTTTTTTTCTAAGGAACTCGTGTACTACTCATTTGGAAATCTGAATCTGATGGTTGGGGTCTTACCTTTGTATCCCATGAAATCCTTAAGTTGCCTTATCTTTCTGTGTGAGTATGAGGCTCATGTGGAGGAACTTCTGACTTATTAGCAAAGTTGTCATCTGAGCAGGGGTATAAGAATGGTCACAGTGTATTGGTGGTATTTACTAAGTGGTTAGCTTATATTTAGCTGCCTTATAATTAGTATAGAATAATAATTTATACTCTATACTAATGAGACTAATAAGCTATACTCTAATTAGTATAGAATAATAATTGTGTTCCAAATACAGTTCTGACTGATCTTAAGTAATTTAAAGTTCCCTAACTTCTCTCAGCAGACTTAAATCTTTGGCCAAATATACCTCTGAAATTGGGTCATCTTAAGCAGAATTCCTGATTTCCCTGTTCTCTGACTACTCAGCTGTAAAACAGGATTAACATTTTCCTTCCTTATGAGAAGAAGGGACGGGAGAGCATACCACTATTAATTACAGTATTATGCCCAACAGAAGAATGAGGAAATCAAACTAATCAACAAATTAGTAAGAACTACTCATTAAAGCTAACTTCAAACATTTCAAACACATAATACCATGTGTGACTGTCACAGCTCTGCTCTCTGTGCCTTGTACTGAACTACTGGATTTGGGTGGTCATTTAAAATTGATGCATGAGTCTTGCTTTATATGATTTCAGCTTCACTGGGTCAGCCTGGGCTTCCTTGGTGAATGGAGACCTGTGGAACTGCAGAGAGCAGGACAGGTTTTCAGAGGTCCTGCCTGCTTGGTAATACCCCTGCAGCTCTCTGCATCTGGGGACTTTTTGAATCAGAGGTTGTATCTTTGTGTTGGATAGACAGTGACAGTTTTCTTGCATGAGCTGACCTAACTGAACCCATATAAACTTTAGATATCTACATATCCTCTGACAGTGATTGCTATAGTAACTGTCCAAACATTGCTATTTGTGTTTGCTTTGAACTTTGTCTGATTTCATCTTATACTTCTTAAGCAGCATTCATTATTTATTATGAAAAACCAATGGATTATAATTTCCTCTTCAGTTTTGCATGCTACTGCAAACCCACCATTCTTATATTTTGATGGTTATTTTTCATAAAATAATGCATTTAATTCCCACTTTCACTTTGTCTGGAGAGAACTAAATGTTCAGGAACTATAGAATACTGTCCTGTTAAGCTGCACAACTTTTTGACAGAACAGAGGAAAATGCAGTTTTAATATTTCAGTGGCTGAAAGGAGATAGTTCAAAGAGTGTAGGCAAACAATGATGAGAATGTGTTGACAGTGCATGAAATCTTTGATGTGGATTCCTTTATTAAAAAAAAAGACTTTTTGGGGATGCAAAGATGGCTGTTAAAAACTCCAGTTATAAGCCCTCATGAGAAAATAGAAGAGTCCTTTTGGTTTTAGCATTGCTCCCTAGCTGAAAGAATGACTGATGATTTTTGATTAACATCTTGTAGTGCAAAGGACCATAACAGAGGCTATCTTGATGCTGGTGATCAGTACTGAGTTTTTGTTTATTTAGTCACTCTTGGTAGGAAATTAACATAAATTAATGGAAGGGGGTTTTTTAGAAGAAGGGAATAGAATTCAGGAAACAGGACTGTCAAAAGTCGTATTTACATGGTTGTGTAATGTTTGTCAGAGAAGAAGAGAGTATCACAACCTTTTTCTGTGCCCCACTAAAGAATGGATATCTGCAGAAGGGAAGCAATGGACTTCTTATTAGTTACACACACCTGAGGCACAAAGAAGGAATGAAAGTGTTCAGTTTGATTCCATCTTATAGACACAGTTCTGCTCAGGTTTGATTGTTCTATGTGCTGTAAGAACACGAGAAAGTACTCTGCCTTGAAAAAGTTGAGGCTAAGTCTTCTGCAATTCATGAGAGAGGAACAGAGGCACTGAAATCTGTCTGCTGCTCACTGAGGCCCTGGATGAGGTCTTCTTCACTGCAGAGATCATGGCCTGTGTGGAACCTTCCTAGCAGGCTTTGAAGGGACAGTTAAGTGGCTCCCTGTCTTCTCAGCTACTCATGCAGAGAAAACGTGCTTTATCCTAATGAGCAACTGTTTTCTGTAAATAATCTTGAAAGTCTTCCCGTCATTTGGCTGGGGGTCATGGTAAAGAGGGAATCAAGTAAATCCCCATCCCAATCAGATTGTTTCTGGCATTTAACTGTTGACGGATGTTTGTGCTTCCTTTCACAGACAGTGAAGTGCTCAAATAATGAGCTCTTCTTTACTAAAATAAATAGGCCACATACTTGAAAGTGCTTTTATGAAAAACACATACTTGCTGTTAAAATAGCTGGAATGTGTTTGCAGTCTTTGACTTGAGTTTATATTTATGTGTGAGTTCCCTAGTGGGAGGACTATGCTGAATGACTTTCTTGTCCTCTGGGAACACCTCTGTAGAAATAGAAGTAAGATATGGGGATGGACAGGCCTCTTTAGAGGATCTGATTTTCTGTATTGAAATTGTGCCAAGCCTCCTTGAAATATGGTTACACACAAGACTTCACAGAGTAGCAGCCAACAAAATCATGCCCCACCACTTCCAGCTCCAAACAGGAAATAACTGCCTGAGAAATAATCATGAGTGTTAAGAAAGTGCTCCTGGGAAAATAGCACGGGTTTTGTTTTACTTACAGGTGGGTACCCACCAGGCGTGTTTAGGAAAGGTACTGCAAGAATAAGTGAGATATGTGAGGGGTAGTCTCTTTAAAATAGCAGAAGCGCTTGTTCCCCCAAAATTCACTGCAAATCTCTATAATTTAACTGCCATTTCCATCCTATTATCATTATTTTGTTAGCACCTACTTGGTTTTTGCCCCTAAATGTTACTTCACATCTCTAGGATATGGCTGATGAAAACAGTGACAAATTTTTGTACAGTGTCACACATAGACAAGGTCTAAGCAAGGTATTGCTCAGGATGATGTCCTTGTTTGCTTGAGTTCTTTAGACAATGCTAGCCCTTCAGCAAACATCTCAAAACAAACACAACTACTGCAGGGAACCCAGCTTCTGATATTTCTAATGTTAAAAACAAGCACATATACCATTTTTATCTCTTGGAAATCTGCTTTGCAGCAGACTTAATTTACCTCTATATAAGCGAGTTTGATTTTCTTTTCTTGGTTTCTCAAGAAATTTACAATGCACCACATTCGTATCATGACACAATTTGAAGATTATGTATTGATGGTGGGTACATGATTCACCTTTGTTAACATCATATTTGAGTGTTTAAAAATTTTACTTTATACTGTAAGGTGATTACTTGTCTTACTACGCCTTCCAGTTTTATGGATGTGGTCTCTATATAAGAAGACTGACGGGGTCCCCTAAGGTCCTGTAGGAAACCTGTAGAAGTTTAGAGAACTGAGGCAGATTCTTATAAATTTGGAACTGCTGGCCCAGTCACTGAACTCCCTTTTCTTACTGTCTGATATCCTTGATGCTCAAGACAAAGGAAACATGGCTGTTCCAGACTACTGTGCTGTACTGAAATTAACTTACTTGGAAGGATTCATAATATGTGATGCAAATGATTTCTGTATCTCTTGTTCACAAGGATGCAAATATTTTTGCTTTTGATAAAAGACTTCAGAGACACAAATACAGAACTGTTTCTTTTCAAGCATGCAAACAAACATCAGGTATCCAGTACTTCTGAAAATACTTAAATATTGAATTATCGGAAGTAAAAGGACATTTTAGGGGCTGAGAATCCAAGTGGCTGGCACTGGATCTCAGAAATCTCTTGCTGAAGAGGTACTGAGCAATCCTTGGATAGAGGAAATGGAAATTCTTCAAAAGATCTGTATTTCTGTGAAAACTAATGATTAGAAGGGGGTAGCGCCCTTCATGTAATACTTTCACTGCAAAGATGGAGAGGCTGGGAAAAGTGTGTGTGCAGTAATGTGTGACAGAGAGACAGATCACTGAATGGCAGGCCTACCCTGCAGCTTACCAGCTGGCCCTACACCTTGGTGTCAACGGCAGACTTGAAGGGGGTGCATGCCAGTACCTCCTCCAAGTCCCTAATAAAGGTGTTCAGCAGGGCAGGTCCAAGGAGCCCCCTGCAACCTCACTTCTTACTGGCCTGCAGACAAAGTATGACCCATTAACCGTTCCTCTCGGAGCCCTTTCATCCTAGCAATCTTTCACACCTCTGTCTGTCCACCCCTCCAGGGTGTAATGCCCTAATATTTGTTAAGGAGCACTGTGGTAAACAGTGTTGAAAGCCTTCCTAAAGTTGAGGTAAATGATATACACTGCTCTCCCAGTGGATATTTTTCTTTAATCACATTTTCTTCATTCTCAATGAAATTTGAATTGGAAAACAAAACTATGATGGAGTTAGTATGCACAGCTGGACAGAGAGAGGCCAGAAGCAGGGAGAACACAGTGAAGGGCAGCTCTTTTTGCCAACAATCCAGTGAGTTCTGCTTCAGTTCAGCTGGAGAAATCATGTGTGGGTAACAGCACACAGCACTTCCATACGTGCTTAACTGTTGTGCAGATGCTAAAAATATGAGCTTAAGGGTTGACTCATTCTACTCAGTCTTGTTGGCCTGTTGAAGCCAATATTAATGTTAGGAATGGCCAAAGAATATGTTTAGTGCATGTGTGTGCAGGAGACCCAGTAGTAGCATTACAACTTTTTAAAGTTGTGAATCAGATTGTAACACTACTGAAGCTGTGGTAGAATAGAGAGAACCCACACTTAGGACACTGATTAGCTACAAGACTGCAGGTGATCATCATAAAATAGACATAATCTGCATCTGGGGAATTGATTAGCTTGTTTATAGCTGGTGTGATCTTTTAGTAGCAATTGATATCAAATCAATTCCCTTGGCATATGCTTGAGGAGATAACTTGCAAGAGTAGCCCCAAACTTTTAAAGAAGTTATTACATTGAAACCAAGTAAAATTATATTTTTCCTGGACTATTGCACTACTATGGCAAAACATACAAAACTTTAAACTAGAACATGGATTACTTTAAAATAAAAAAGTAATCATTGTGTAGAGTTGCCTGTGCCACAGTATATTGGGATTTTAAAGTTGACTTTTGTTCTGTACCAAGAATTTTCTTACCAAAAAAAGCAAACCCTTGAACACTTCCCAAAATATTAAATCCTTCCAAAATAAGATCTATTCAAAATATATTAATCTGACACCAAATGATATGATATTTAACGTATGCGGACTCTTAAAAATAACATGAAAGGGAATCATCTGAAGGAAGGGATTGTGGCTGATGATTCGTATGATGACCTAGGTTGTGACTGAAAGAAGTAAGGAATGATTTAGCTTTTTACCCTTCCATCTGAGGAGTGAAAATGGATGATGCTTACAAGAACTGGAATGGGATAAGAAGAGAAAACTGACTTGTTGAAAGGGGTCTGGTTTATGGCATTGGAACCTGGAGATCTCTGCTTAGTGAACAGCAGTGTTGCGTTAGTCTACATCACTTCATGCCATCTAAGGAAAATGTTTGAAATTTCCTCAGGGTTGTGTGCAGACCTCTACTTTTAGCCATAACTTTTATTTTTTTCTGTGCTGTTTTTGTCACGTCATGCTAATTTCCTAGTTTACATTGAGTTTTCCATTCAAAATGTCAGTTTTCTTATGCTAAATGCTCTCCCGAAGTGGTGTGAGGTGGTTGTTAAAGAGCAGTGGCTCTGCTTGGAGAACATCGTCTTTGCCACTCTTTGCTAAATACTTGACTCTTGTATTACTCTTGACAGGCGACTGTGCGTTGTTATGTGTGACGATATCTTAATTTTATCACAGGTAATGTGGTTTGAAAGGGAAAATGAAACAAAAAGTTATATTCCTGCTTAGTTAGCCAGCTGTAAAATTCTGGCTCACTGAGACAGAGACATATTAAGAGTGAGATTAAATTGTATATCCTGTGGGTAATGTGTGATGGTGGCATTTGGAAACCCGTGTGCTAGAAGGGTTAGTGCTTATTAGCTGGAAATGTTCTGTATGTCCTGCTGAAAGCGAAAATGCTCAAGTAGTGAGTAGGTTTCTTTTCACTGTGACTGAAATAAAGAAGATTAAGAAAAAAATTAATGTAGATTAATGTACGTGTAGAGAATGTCATTAATTGTCTTGGTGGTGCGTAGGCAGTACTTTACAGTAATTGTAGTGCCACTGGTAGAATATTAATACATGCTGCTTTGACCTGCTATCAGTCATTGTGGCTTGAATATAATTTGCATAATACTGTGCATGTCAGTAATATACAACGCATTAGATTTTATACTGCTAGGATGATGTATTAACAAAATGATCGTAGTAGCATTACTCCAACGAAAGGGATCAACTTCTGTGTTTCTCTTTTTTCCTACTATTTTCCAGAGTAAATTATAGTGACGTTTTTAGAATATTAATATTATTTTTATCAGGATTAGTGGTAAATCCTGGATAGAACATGTTAATACTAGCTACCAGTTTCCTGTTAGCCTATCATTTATGTTTATTCTACTTTATTTAAACTTCCTGTGGCAGTTTTATTTGTGATCAAAGCTGTGTACTTTGACTATGACTTTTAAAATGTTTAGCATATTTAACAGTGACAACAGAGAGCTTAAATGCAGTAGTTGAAACCTAAAGCTAGACATAAAAGCTATTGATTTGATATCAATAGTTAAAAGTATTTGAAAAATATTGTAGTGCAGATGTATTAAAAACACATTATGTTATGAAAGCTTCTGACTTGATTGGTAGCTGTCATTGTTAGCAGAGAACGCTTCCGGGATAAAAAGTTTGTCCAATGTGTGTCTACAGTGATTCGAAGTGTGTAGGACTTGGGCCAGAGGCAAAAAACAGACACACAACTTGTCAAATAAGGTGGGTTATTTTTTGCCAGAAAGAAAACTTGCTGTTTGTATGCATTTTCCAGACAACTTTGTTGAACTTCCAGTGCACTATTGGATCACGAGTTGATTATTCAGTGTGTAGTACTTTGATTTGACCTCATGCATTTAGATCTTTTACAGAGATACATTGGGGGTGGATACTGCATAAAAATCCAGAATGGCTACAAATTTCCTTCACCTTCAGTATGAGGGAAAATTATTAGTGTCAGAGTTTCTTCCTAACTGCAAATGAATATAATGTATATTAAATTTGAATTCCACTGGCCTATAGTAAAATTCCTGGTTGTGCCAGGAAACTGCATCAAGTTCATAGAACATATATGCTCTATGT
This sequence comes from Struthidea cinerea, assembly GCA_013397865.1. Lineage (NCBI taxonomy): Eukaryota > Metazoa > Chordata > Aves > Passeriformes > Corcoracidae > Struthidea > Struthidea cinerea. Next base: position 448,154 of record VZTI01001716.1, on the reverse strand, counting down.
TTGGAAATATTAGTTTCTTTTTAGTTGAAAGGTTACATACATTTGCATTGATATGTCATGGTTTCAGTTAATGTAAGTGCTGCTATAATGTCAGTAGACTTTTTTTCTCTATTTATCTATAGATTTCAAAGGAGTTCTTACAATTCTCAGTAGAGCTGTCTCCTAGAGTTCCAGTGACATGCAAGCTGTTTTGCTGTTAATCAACCTTCCTCACAGCCAAGCTGTAACATCATGAGAATTCCCAAGGAGCCTTTTTGCTTTCAATGGAAGATGTAAAATTATTTTTCAAATATTTACTTTTATTAACCAAAGTTTTTATTGTTGTTTAAAGAAATAATTTTTCACATATCCCAAAAGACTTCTCCTCAAACAATATCTCTGTGTTCTTCTTTGGGTTCTTGAAAGAGATTTGTAATGTAGAACTTGCTTTGCACTACTTAATAATAGACATTTTACAGTGCAGCCAGCTATTTTTTGTGCCTAGTAATAAAGGTACTGTTAGTAGGCCGCATGTGTACTACTGCTGCCCTTATTCTTAACTGCCCCCAGTTATTTGAGAACTTGTCAACCTCTCACCTGTTTGTTTCCCACTTTCCACAGCTATTATTGACATTAAAAAAAATTCTGTGGGGAAAACCAGTGTATAGAATCCCAATATATATATATGAACTGAATTAGAATTGTATGTAGAATTATATGAATTCAAATAGCCATTGGCTAAAGACAACTTGCATGAATATTGAATGGTAAAATGTTTCCTAGATGGATTTAATTTAGATTGCAAGTCCCCAATAAAGTTATGTTACGTATTTGTATGAAACGGCCTGCTCTTTGAATAGAGGTTAATCTCAGAAGCTTTAGTATAATTAGGGACTTATATATGTAAATAATAGAAATTAAAGACTGAATTTCGGTCTTAATTCTAAAATTCTGAGAATTCTGAGGGAAAACCTATCTTAGAAACTTGTTAATATCCCTCCTCACATACATATACCCCATGTGTGAAAATTAGTTCAAAATAAGTATATTTCATCTCTTTCAAACCTCTGGAAAGGATGTACTCTGGATACTATAATTTTCAGGTATATATGCAAGGGGTGGATGAAAAATACTTCTCACCAAATGTATGGCCCTTCCAGATACCCGCTTTCATTTCCAGGTGTTGCAGCTGCTACTGTTAGGGAGTTAGGGGACACTGTGATGGGACTTTAAAAGTGACTGACTGAGGCAGCACACAAATCTCAAAATTTCAAACAAGCCTTTTCTTATGCTCAACAACTGGAAATCAAGCATTAGTCAAACAAATCAGCCACTCTCTGGCCAATAATGTTGTGTTTGGGCTTGATGGCCAAACCATTTGGTGATTCTCAGCTGTGTGAGGTCAAGATAACCTTAAGATATTTCAATGAGAGAAACTGGAGCTGAAATCAGTATCTTCTTTTTTTTTTTTTTTTACCAAAACCCCTCAAAACTACACTAATCTGGTGTCATCTGGATATCACTGACATCTGGATAAACGTTTTCTGTGGATTAGGATGAGTCTGGATCAAAGAATTACCTCATTTTTCTGCAGGTGGGAATGAAGCTATTTCACCTCGTCCAGGCAGGTGTTATCCCCCAGCACTTGTCCATCCTGGTCTTTTCAGATGCGTACACAAGTTGGCAGACTTGTGAAGGTTATTTGATACCTTCAAGTGGTTGCAGACTGGATGCTGTTATCTTAGTTTTCCTAGTCTTATGCAACTATGCTAAGAAGGCAGGTGTTACAAAATAACTCATCTAGCCTAAATCAAGTGGTCCTGTACTAAGCCTGGGTGCAAAACTGGACATGCATCATGTTTTGCTTTGAATCAAGCAGGCTTGCAATAGAGCGGCAGTGAAAGGAGGATCTGTTCTGTCTCACACGACAACCCTCCTGCTGCACAGCGTGAGACTGTCATGCCACAGTGATGGTACTGCATCCAGTTGTCAGTTGGACTTTGAGCAATCACACTGAAAAGGAAAAAGTCTTTCACTAGCAGAGTGGACAGTGTTTTCTTTACATGACTACAATTTTGCCAGTGAAAATTAGATTAAATCAGTTTTTTTTGTGAGGCATCTAGAAATAAGAGTAGCAATGAAGAAAATAGCTGTGAGAATAGTCAGTTTAACTTCAGAACCTAAACTGTTATTTCAAGATCTGGTGCACACAGTGGATGTGACACTTGTGCATTCAGAGAATACTAAAATAGTATTTCTCAGTATTAAATAAAAAATTCTATGTCTTACAACATAACTGAGCAAAAGTCTCCAGTCTGCTCCCACAGGATTCATTCCTAAGCCTCAGCAATTTTTTGTCCTATTTTGAAATATTAGAAATACTACAAGATCTTTGCTTTACAAATTCAGAAAAATAATAAGTATAAGAAAAAAATTACCCAGTATGTGATTTTAAGACATAAACATGCTTTTTAAAATCAAAAATTTAAAATGAATCAGTCTATATTTGTGTAAAGATGTATTTTTAATTCAAATACTGATAAATAGTTTTTTAATCAAATTCTGAATACTGTAGTAGTAGAGATTAGGGGAATAAAAAATTAAAATTTTTAATGTAAAATTTCACAGAATTCATGCTATGGATTTGCAGAGCTCTACTTTATTGACATAATTAGCTGTAATTCAGATTCAGTATTAACTTAACCAAATGTTATTAACAACACTTTAGAATATAAATGCTAATTTAATAAAGAATGACGAATTCATTTAACTCAGCATGGTCATCCTCTTTGCTGAATTTTCTCATTTGCTTTCAGTGTGTAGTCTCATGGCACAAATCAGGAATAGGTCATGCATGGTTGCTTAGTGGTTTCTTAATTAGTATTATAACCCATTTGCTTTGTTAATAGCTTTGCATTTGCAAATATCATATCCCATTTTTGCTAAGGAATCACCACTGCAGCTATTCTAGAGCAGGCCTGTTAAGGAAGCAATAGAAATTAAATCCTGTATAATCCTGCCAAACATGTTTGTCATGTTCTGTGATCCTAGTGACTGTTCTTTGTTGTAGTTTTCTTTTATATCGTTCTGTGAAAACCTGGGCTGACACGTGACCTGACCACTAGACTGTATCTTTAAGGGTGGTCCTATCATTCACTGTGGTTTTAGCTAAACAGGTTAAACGTGAAAGTTCTTGACAAATGTAGGCCAAATATGTAATCTCTGCCATTTTTTTCATTCCTACTAAAAAGGAAAACTGTTATCAGAAAGAAAACACCTGTAAGTGGAGATATCGCTGCATTCCTTACTGTTTAAAAGCTTTCCTGAAACCTTGCATTGCATTGCATTGCTGACAAGTGCAGCTGTTGATCTTGTTTGCTAATCACAAACTAGAAGTTTGTGACACACAGAGTGACATATCTTGTGGGCAAACGTTTACTGTGGCTTCATGATATGCAGTGGGGCTGGGAAGGTGGGGTGAGTGGTACTGCAGAGCTGAGCTTGGTACCGAGGAAAGAAAGTTCTGAGAGTCCCTTTGGCTGCTACTCCTGGGCACTGACACAGTGCATAGCTCCATACTGTCTACTATGAAGAAGATCAACTCTACTGCAGGCAAAACCAGCACAATGGCAATAACTATCTGCTTCTGAAAATGACAGCCAACTACACAGAGGACACAGCAACAAGTGCTTTAGTATATTTAGGATGAAATCTTACTTTTACATTTAAAAATACCAGTATTTTTAAATAGAAAAAAAATTAATTTCCTTTTTTCTTACGACAGAGAAATATTGTATGATTTGAACTAATGCTGGTCTTGTTTAATGATTATTCACCAGCTCATGAAAGAGGCTACAGAGTATAACAAAACCAGAGTAAGCTTGCTCAGCACACGGTCGAAGGTTTATTTGCAGTTCGTGCTGCACAGATGGGTAATAGTTTGAAAGCGCAGATGGAATTTAAGGAACGGCAAGTTCAGTGGGGAAACTGGTGTATTGAAAAGAGAGAGAAAACTGAATGAACCAACAGCTTGAGAGAAAAATATTGAGATCCAGCTGGTTATTACACAAATTATTTCAGCCTCTCCTAATGTATAAACTGTGAGGACAAACAGCAAATGTTTTACAGGAATTGTCTGCTTCCTGACTATTCTCTTATATGAGAAGTACCTCTCAAACCTAGTTAAAATACGAGGGTTTTTTTCATTGAATGATGTTCTATTGGGAGTTAGTGAGGGAAAGAGGCAATGATCTATCTAAAAAGCAAGAAAAAGCTAGAGAAAATGAGAAGAGCAAAGTGTTTGGAGATTGTAACTCCAGGGGATGTTAATCCAAACAGAGGGATTAAAAAGCCAGTTTGGTAAGAAGAGAAAGGCAACCTGCCAAGCTCACCAGTCTGCAGGTCCTGCTAGTGTTGAGTGCCTGCCTCTTGGCAGGACTTGTTTCTAAACAAGTCCTTCAACTGCATTTTCCTTGTGCATCCTCTTCAGAAAGGCAGGGCACAGAGAAAGTCTTGCTACTCTTTTTAGGAAAGAGTAAAGGGAAGAATATTCCCAGCAAGGCTTCATCCACCTGCTCCTTGCCCTGAGCTGTGTCCACTTGTCACACCTTTTGCATTTACCCGCTTCCCACTAATGCCACAATTAAGCTGTGTCTGCAGTGATTTAATCTAATGCCAGTGTGTTGTAGACTTGAGCTCTTGAATAATTTTATTATCTGGGGATCTGTTTACTCTAAACTTTCCAGTTTTAGCTCAATTGAGTCTTTCATCATAATAAAGTAACTGTGCTACTCTGTACTTTCAGATTTTCACATCAGAGTTTTTTGGAAAAGTTTCATTCAATAAATAAGGACTGATAAGAAAAAATGTAAAATATGATGAAATCTCATTTTTGCAGAACATTTACATATTTTTTATTATTCTCTAAGTTCCCCAATTTTCTAATAATTCAGTAATAACTATGAGGCAGATATTTTTAGCTAAGTTATAAAACAAAGAAAATTATTTTGAAGACTAAATTATGGATATACGTAATTCCAAGAATAATGCAGAATCCATCATTCAGAACAGGAAGAGAAGCCTCAGCAATAAATTCATTCCTTCAAGCACTGATATAAAAAGAGAGAAAAAGAGAAGAATAAAATTATATAATCAGATGAATTAAGACTATAATTTACTGCTGTGCTCTGATTTATCTCCTGCTGCTAGAGATTGTCTCATAAGTGAAGCCAGTATGGCTGAGCATTTAAATTCAAGTTTTTTCAGACTTGACTGTTTTTTTTCCTCAAATTTGTATGTTTCCATATATTTAAATTTTAGCTTATTAAAAAAAAACAACCTCGAGAAGCTGCAAGGTTATTTGCTGTGTATAACTAATTTTGTAAAAAGAGATATTTAATAATTGTAAAAACCCCAAATAAATAATTCTGCATCATAGTCTTGTAATGTTCTATTTAAAAAAAAGATCCTCATGACAATGTTTCTGTGGAGCTCTGCTGTAGGAGTTGTGAGTCTTTCATCATAAGTAAGAGGAAATAATTCAGAAGTTATTAATGTTTTTTGTTGTGTTTATTGGAACAAATACTCAGGAAGGAAAAACTTTTCTTTTTTTCTCTCTTTCCATGAACTGGTCTGTTTCTTCCAGAAGCACATTGAGACTTACTCTTCTAGCTTGTCATTCTTCTGTTTCTTTAATTTTATAAACAGTGTTGGTTGTTTTTTTTTTTCAATATTGAAGTAATACCATTTTTGTGGGTTTGGTCTTTTGGTAGCATCAGTGTCCTAATTGATCTTTGATGCAAAAACCCAAAAGAAATAGTTTTAAATATCAGTTTATAACACTTTTGAAAAGGAGCCTTTCTTTCTTTTTCTGGTCTGTGGAGGAATTTTTTTATGGAGCTTCTACTTCCTGTCAGACAATAAAGAAAGTGAAGCTTTGTCTTCTTTTTGAAGGAAGCATTGATGCTGACAGGAACAGAGAAGTTTCTTTTTGAAGGTATCGCAGCATGGGATTGTATCTTCCAGCTAAGAATTTATGATTGAAAACAACTGGAGAGGACCTTGCAAGGTCATCCTAAAGGATTTAATAGGGGAAGATCCAAGCATTTATATCAAGGATCTGTTGATTCATTTTATGGACATAAGATAAATAGAGGTGTTTTCAACCCTCACGTATGAAGAGTCCTGCGAACCTCTAGCAGGAGTCTGAAAATGAGAAAAAAGTGCTAGTGCTGTTCAGAGAAAGAATACTAATTCTCCAAAGTATAAGATGAACCAACAGCTTGAGAGAGTTGTAAAGACATGTAAAGACATGTCTATAAAGCAGTGGTCACCATGTGATCACTGCCCAAGAGGTGCCAGCAGACATAGAGTGAGGGCATTTCACTGCCCATCCAGCCAGCTTTACTGAGAAACTGGGTGTAACTACTCATGGAGCACCATGCTAAGGGAGTTCTGTGCCTTCTAGTAACTAGGCTTGTCGCCCTGCATTTTGCAGTTCTTCAGCTTGCAACTTCTGTAAACAGTTTCTCACGCACTTTCTGTAAACATGCTCATGTTTTGCTAACCGTGCCTGGATTGTTTTGCATTCCTTTGCTAGGTGGACTTTGTATGATAGACATTTCCATTGACCAGTGAGATTGAGAGGAGGAAATCTTCATCCTCCAATCCACGGTGGTTTCTAAGAACATATAAAATAAACGACGGAGGGCAGAGGTGGGGGCTTTTCTGGCCTCTCTGCCCTGGCTGCTTTGACCTGACAAGCTGCGTCCCGCGTGCTTATTTCGTGTCCGAGAGAGCGACATCAGCTAGTTTTGTCCACACTAATCTGAGCACCTCTGTGTGGAACTGCTCCACATTTGTGGAGACTTATGTTTGGTTAGTAAAGACAGCTTCCTTGGATCCAGAGAGACACTAGAACTGTCTGGACCTAAACCTGCATAGCCTCCTACTCCCTCTAAGTGTGTCTGTGGAAATTTTCCTTCCGGTACTGGTCCAGACTGGACTCAGTGTATTTTCAGTGGTTTTGGTTGCCCTTCAGAAGAGAACAGAATCTGGATTCTAGTATGAGGATTCTGATGAAGGAGAAGTGATTTTGTGTAAAACACCATTCTTTGCGAAGTATGTATGGAGGGCCCACAGCATGAAACTATATCAGGCTGGTAGCCATCAGACATCATCCCTTGAAGCCAAGGACTACAAGGAGCCAACCATTGCTTTTGGTCACGAAACTCTGTTAAGGAGCACAGGAACCTGATATTGGATGGCATGGATGAACAGAGTTGTTGCTGTCCTGCCTGCTGTGAACACGGTAATACCTTGTTCTGTAGGAATATTGGTCAACCAATGATGGTCAGTGGTTCTTTCTGTAAACCACACAGCCTCCCTGACTTGTGTGGTTATTTATGAATTGTATTTCTTTGTTATGAAGAGGGGAGTAACACCGAGCAGTTTCTATCCTATTTCTGGCCTTTTGCTTCAGATTTTAAATATCCTCTTATGTTTTTCACAGTCTTTAGTAATAGTGGAAGACTGACAAAAGAAAAATGGATATGCGTGAAATACAGAGGTACATTCTTTGACCATGTCCCCTCAGTGGTACTATATATCCCAGTTTAATTTCTAAAGTTCTGTTTTCTCCTTGCTCTCTCAATCCACAAACAGAAAATAATCTGTGCTTTCAACAGAGGTTTGATGTGCCCTCAAGTTCTATTAGTGTAGAGAAACTCAATTGAAAAAGGCAAAATTCATATTAATATCTTAAGCATCCAAAGAAAAGGCCCTGACTACCCAGCCTGAATGCACTAACAGTAAACAGGGCATCTGAGAAGCCTAGATGTTGACTTGTCCTTGTCCTTTCAGCCTAAGGAGCGGTTTCTAACTCCATTCTGTTCAGACTTGGGGCTGTGAAGAGGAGAGGCCTTCAAAGGAGGGCTCCCAGTTTGAGGCCCTTTGCAAACAGTGTTGAAACGCTGTGTCTGCAGTGGTTTTGACTTTGCTCATATGTCCCCTGAGCAACAAGTCTTTGGGGAGAGGAATTCTCTGTAGGTTGTTAGATTTTTGCCCAATTCCCCCTGTGTTTTTCAAAGGGATATCAAGGAAATACTGTGCATCTTCTGCCAAATCTGTTTTTATTATTTAGTCTGAATAGTTTAAAACTTTCACTATTTTAATCATTCTTTGATTTCTCTGTCTGCTAAAGAAGTAAGTGCATCCCAAGTAAGTGGATCCCACTTGAGCTACGCAGTGTCAAGCTACTGTCAAGCCACAGAGAAAAAGATTAAAAATAAAAGGGGCAACTTTTGGTCCTCATCTCTCTGATGCAAGTGCCAACCTTTTCCTCAGTCAAATTTTTGTAATTAAGTCTTTTAAAAAGAAGAAAAGGTTATATATGCTTTGAAGTTGTTGGATAAATCAAGGCGGATGGGGATTCAATGGGTTTTAAGCGCAGGCTTTGAGTAAATCATTAGGGATTTTACGAGGGTAGTGTTAGTAGAGTGCAAACAGTAGACGATGAATTTGAAATGGGGTTATACAAGGATATCTATATGCTAGATCTCACTGGAAATAAGATTTTAAAAAATTATATTGGAGATAAAATGATAAAATGTGAAAATCACAGCAAAGAATAATGTATTTTAATAAGATCACCATAGATAATTATATGTAACAAAAAAAAGTAAAATGTGTTAAAAGGCAGGTTACTTTTTCTTTTAAGTCAAACCAACACTTACTTTCAGCAAGGGAAATTCATTCTTCTGTCTGAATTCTTGGTGTCGTTAGGGTACTGCTGTTTTCTTACTGAAACATCTGAAGTTTCTATAGTATTCTGTTCAACAGATTGCATAATGTATTTTAGAAATAATTTTATTTCTGTTTGATTGTCCAAGGAGCAGTAGGCAGATAGACGACTAGTGCATTCTGCTTTCTCTTTCAAAAAAAATATTTAACATGTAAATGTTTTTGCCACCAAAGCTACAAAAGTTTTAAAATATTCTTTCTTATTTTGTTGACCTTTATGGTGTTTCTGAACCTCAGATAATTATAGTGCTTGTTGACATCTTATCATTTAAGTTCTCTTGTCTGCACGGAGTTTGATGAAACAGTAGTTTTCATTAAATCCTTAATAAATTCCTTCTTTCTGTAATACTAGAGATTATTTGGAGACTAATGTGAGAGAGCTCAGCTTTTTACTGTTCATGGCAGAAAATTTTGGTCCCTTTGAAACAAACCTCAGTACTGATACGGTAGACATTTATTGCACCATCCAGCTTCCCTGAAGAAAAAATATGGGCTAAGTAGTGTTTGACCACTTTATGCCACCCTTCTGGTATGGTTTGCTGTTCTTTGATAGTCCTAGAACTTGTAAGAAAGCATGCAAAATGAAATTTACAACATAATTGATAAAATTAACACTATTATTACATTTATTTGTATGATGCTCTGCCAGGTTCTGATATGCCATAACAGAGACCAGATTCAAGGGATAGTTAAAGCTTTGCACTGCCTTCCTCTCTACAGTGCAAGGCACTGTATCTCTCTGTGGTGAGGCCCAGGAAAACTCTGTTAGGTGCCAAATACTTCCCACTTACCAAATTAAACAGTCTTGTACAACTAGTGTTTTATTTCCTAGAGGATAAAAGGAAGCAAATTCATATTGTCTCGTGAACCTCTAAAAGATAAAGTGAATCCTCCACTGAGGATATGGGAAAGTTCTGCCCCATCCTCCTCCGTAGTGGGAGTGGCTGCTGCCTTGCTGAGCAAGCATCTTGCTGCTCTGCAGCCCTGGTCTTGGGAGAGTCCAGCTTTTGGTTTTTAAAGCTAGTCTAAACTGGTGATCCCAGCCTACCTTTAATCAGCGGTGAAAAACAGGCACCACCAGAGAATGATTTGTCATCTGGCCATTTTTTCAAAGTATTTCTTCTCCTGACTTTGCTATTTTTCTCCATTAGCTGATTTAGTTGGTTATATCTAGATTACATCTGCTGTCCAGTCTTTTGGATATTTTACATGATCTAAGTCTTCTTTTTCAAGGACCAGGATTCACTGAGTAGCCCAGCAATGAAGCCCACCTGAGTAGAGGCAAGGTAGTGTCAGATCCAGTCCACTTATAAAGTTTACACATACAACTATTGCTGAATAATATGCACTGGAAGCTGAGACTGGAACACAGAATTTGTACTTGCTGTTTATTTTCTCACTAAGGGATGGCAGAAGTTTGGATGCAGGGATTTTGTAAGTGGTCCATTTTTTCTAGGTTGATTAAATGGTGCCTAAGTGCTATTGTTGACATGGCTACCAGCCTTGCTGGGAGATTCAAACAGGCATTTTCCTGCAAGCTGTCTGCATTTTTAGGTGATTAATCTTCTTAAATTCTTATGTGCCTACGTTACAATTCATAAGGAATTTAGTATGTGATACAGCTTTTTCTGATCCAGTTGAGGATGTATATTCAAAAGACCTTTTCTAAAACAAGATTTAGCTACAAATACCTATTTTTCTACAAATGCCTTCTGACTGGTGCAATAAAAGTTGTAACTCCACTTTCTAATCATTGACTTGGAGTTACAGCAGGAGGACTGTGTATCCAGACATGACATCTCAAGGTCAGCCAGCCTGCGTTTCTGGAAATAAATTATATGGTGCTTACAAAAATGTTCCAGTTGTCTTTCAAAGTGCCCAGGGCACCTTTATACTTGTTGAGGTCAGTATAGTAACTCCTAACAGCAAAGCAAAATATATTCATCTTCATTCACAATTGAATTCTGTTACTCCATCTTTTAATTGTTCATTTTTATTGACCCCATTTGAATTACAAAAGTAAGATCCTTATGAACTTTTCTGGGGTCGTTGTTTATAAAGTACTGTAAATAAGATTAATTTTTTAAAATCACAACTGAGTAAAATGTTTTGAAAGAATTTCTGGGAACATAAGTATTTTGTAAGAATGACGAAAATAATAACTTTTATGCAGACTAATTTATTTATAGTCAGGAAGAGTTTTGCCAAATCTAAGAGCAGCTGTACTTCTGACGGCAGTTTTTAAGTGTGTTTATGACATGCAAAATATGTTAAAGGAGATAATGAACTATCTGGTCTCCTAATCTTATGGCACAAGAAAATTAGTCAGAAATGATAAGGATGTAACTTAACAGTTGGAGACATGAGAAATCCAATCCTTTGCATTCAGATTTCTTTCTGTAGCCTAAAGAAAATGGCCACATTTCTCACACTTTGTTTGAAATGCTACAAAATCCAAATGTTTTGTAAACTCTGTGAGCTGATAGCAGCTTAGCTTTTATCAATGAATATAAATAATCTGTCACATTTCTGAGATACTTCTTAATTCTGTGTCACGTAAAAATAATTATAGCAGAAGTTGTTCCTGAAAATATTTTTACTGTTGTTGTGAGCCTACATAGTATTTTTTTTCAGCATCTTGAAATTACTTTGGACAGGACATTAGGCATGACTTAAGAGGAAGAGATTTAAAGCATCATGACTTGTGCTATGCAAATATAAATTTTATATGACCAGAACACTTTGAAGACCATTAGTAAGGGTAGTTTTTTGTCAGTAAAATGGTGATTCTTGCATGTTAATAATGCCTTCCTATACATTTTGAAGCTGTGTCAGGGGAGGTTTAGATGGGATATCAGGAAATGATTCTTCACCCAGAGGGTGGTCGGGCACTGGAACAGCTCCCCAGGGAAATGGTCACAGCACCAAGCCTGACACAGTTCAAGAAGTGTTTGGACAACTCTTGTGCAGGGCCAGGATTTGGACTTGATGATCCTTGTGGGTCCCTTCCAGTTCAGCATATTCTGTGATTCTGTGGTTTGAGAGCAGTTCTCAGAACAGTTCATTGTTTCTCTCATTCTTTTGGAGGTGTAGTAGCAATAGTTGGCAGCTTGGTGTCTTGTCATCCCACTGAAGCAAACCTTAAAAAAAATGTGCTTGGTAGTAGAGTGGGATTAGTGCTTTGGTCTGCTGAAAAATAATTGCTCAGAAGCAGTGATTATGCAGAGTGCATAATTATACAGTGTATAATTATATGTTAAACACTGCATATCTTGAGTTGTGTATTTCTGTTGACTTTATTTTCATTACACAGAAGCAAATTCAATTCAGAATTCCTTCAAAATATCAAATATCTAACAAAATAGTTCTTAATCATTGCTGAAGTATGAATAAGATACAGATATATCATAATCCATTCAGTGAATACGTGGTGTAATGCAATATTTGGTATTTCTTCTATTTAACTCTGCACCATGACCTCTGTGTAAATAAATGGCTGTCTGGTGGCTGTAGAGGTTGCTAGTCACTTTTGCAGTACTGTATAAGCTTTTGCACCCCAATCACTTGAAATACCTTTTCCAGAACAAAACTAGAAGAAAGAGGCATCTGACAAATTTTTCCCCTAGAAAGGTTAGAAGCCTATATTCATTCAATTTTCTTAGCATGTCTTGTCCTGACTGGATTGTGCAAATGGTTCTTACCAACTCCAGGGTGCCAGAGTGACAAAATAATATACCTAGATTTAATCTTGTTTTCTTATTATGGAACAGTTATATCTATTGTACAGTTAAGGTTGAAGTCTGCTTCCGTTACAAGCCTCATCTACAACTCCCATCAACCACTTGTCCCCAAAACAAGCCATTCCCTGTGCCATTTCACATCACATCTCATGCAGAGTTAAATATTTCTATGATGGCTAAAGCGAGAATACAGAAAAGGACTTCTGAAGTTACAAAGCTTGATTCTCTGCTGCCATGAACTAGTTTTAGTCATCATAAACAATGAATGTGTCATACAAAGTATATGTATATATTTTATTAATGGGATTACTAGCCCTGCCTGTTGTCAGAATCCCTAATAAGTCCTGTCATAGGACCCCATTTTCAGTTTCTCGTAGCTTTGATAGATGCTTACTGTCTTAAGATTTTATTTTAGCCTGATGTTTGTGTTTGTGTATGAAGGTATGTGTAAAATATCAGCCAGCTCAATGCAGTTATTGAGAAGCAAGACAATTGCACAACAGGTAACTCATTACTTTCTGTAAACCCTATGTTTTAGCTTACAAAATGAAATATAAAAGAACTAAAAAAATTTCAGAATGAGATATCACCTACTGGTTTAGCAGAGCACAAAACATTCTGGATAACACTCTGCCAGTTGGCACTGGCAGACAATAAACATTGTGCTCCACCTGGTGAAGCTGATGGCAGATTTCAAAAGTCCCAAATACATACCTGAAGTCAAACTAGCTTCAATAAATATCCAAAGTATTCAAAACCTTTTAGTAGTTGTCTGTTTAGTCTAACAGTTTCATGGTATGATAATAAGTTGCAGAAAAATACATGTGCTACTCCCTCTCTCCCTGTAGTATGCACTAGCACTGTTAAACTGCATTTTTCTCTTATTTGATCAAATTATTCATTTAATTTGATTAGGAACCAGTTGTGCTAATTTAAAAATGTAGTCCAATGTAAAAAAAATGGTACTTGAAATTCTTGCTTTTAAATAATTTGCTTTTGAAGAATAATCAAGAGTTATATCTTGAATTAAAAAAATTCAATATCCATGTTAATAAGCTTCGCTTTTTTATAATGACAGGATCTAAATATAGAAGAGGCAGAAACATTCTAATTCTTGTCACATTTAAAATAGAATATGTAAAAAGTGTTAGAGCTGCTCACTTGATCCTAGGTGCCTTACAACATTTTTTACTTCCTTTTGTTACTCATTAGACAGACCCTATTGGCATTTGAGAGGTGTTTTTTTTGTATAGGAGTTTCATCACATAACTGACATTTTTGCCCTGGAATAGCCTTCTTTTATTTCACTAAGATATATCTGCAGAACAGGCTATCAGTTGTGACAAATTGATGTTTTCTTCTGAAGCTCACTGACTTCCTTTGGATTAGCTGTATGAGAACAGCAAAGCTCATTTTCAGTCCTGACTTAAACTCAGTGCCAAAGAGCTTTTGCACTCAACCCTCTGTGTTACCTATCTTCTCATGAACAACTTTTCCATAGTGAACATACAAATAAAACACTCAATTTCATTCTTTAAAATCTATTCTGTGTTGAATTAGCAGAGCTACCAACTTTTAGATATTTAAGAAAGATGAAATATCTATAATCATCGTACTTTTAGTAACACATGTAGTTATTTTGCACTGAAGACTGAAATAAATTGCATGTTATCTTGTAGTACTAATGAAAACAAATAGCAGAAGCTATGTCTTCTGTTGGTCTTGGAATAGATATGTCATGAAAATTATCTAAAACAAGTCACAATACACACCAAATAGAGTTTTTTATACAACTGAATATATGGTTGTGTTGCAGAAATCTAATTACTGTGATTGATAATAGCCACCGTTTGTTGCGTGTCTTAGAGCAGCTGTACAATGGCTAGTGCTTGAATTTTGGTTGGCCATATTAATTATTAAGTAGACTCCTCACTGATTCCTTTGCACTGTTCTATTTTAAAATTGATGGTGTGAAAGGAGATGGCCTTATCTGGACTGAGATAAAATTGAGGGTCATAACTTTTTTTAAAACCATAAGGTGTAACAGACTGTGATCTTCTTGGGACGAGGCCTCTCTCAAATAAATGTCAAACTGTAGCTCCTTGCCTGGAGAATTAAGAGACTTGACTTTTTCTTCATTAACTTTACTATTCATGCACATTAGAGTGGTGTGGTACGTCTTTATTTATTTATTTTTTTTTAAATTTTAAGTGTTTACATTTATTTAGCTAAGTTATATCTTAAATGTTTTACCATGAAAATTTCTTGTTCCACTATTAAGCCAAACTGTGAGGATATAATAAAAGATGCACGGCAGCATGGATCTTGATTTCTTTCAGTGCATTGAGATAAATGTGTCTTTCTCGAGATTTAAAGGTTTAAATTATTTCGGTATTTTCTTATAAATTGTAATTTTGGATAATTTACTGTCCTGCATTTTCATTGCTATTTGTAGCAGATAGTCCAAGTGAAGCCGATTGGTGCCTGACATTGAAATGTAAACATTCAACAATAGCCTTAATTTGTTTGACAGCATCTTCGGATACTCTATCCATTTCCTTTCACAACATGCATAATTTTAATGGTAGGGCCACGAAAGCCTCCTGGGCAAAGGATTAATTTGCAACACTGTAACAAAGAAGCGCCTCTGTGTGTGTGTGTGTGTGTGTGTGTGTGTGTCAAGGCTATGCAGCTCCTTTGTTAACTGGGAAATTTTTACTGCAGTGTCTGTCTGCAGCAGTATACTTGCAAATCTGTTCTGCAGTGAAGGTGCAATCCTCTCCTTAGAGTATAGATCTGAAGGATTTGAAGGATTTTTTTTTAGACTCTCCAGGACGTGATGAAGAGGAATTTTTACAATATCTTTCTAAAACGGAACTAAGGGTGTTTATTTTTCACTAGCTGGGGAGCCTCTCATAGTCTTTGGTAAGACATTTTATCGAAGGGAGGCTGAAAAAGAAGGGGCTGATGTAGAGCCATTGAAGAATGACATAAATACAGCTGGTTCCCTCTTTGGGGAGGGAGAACATCTAGTCACTTTCTATTCTGGTCTTTTCTGTGAAAAACTGAACATTTCCCAGTGGGATCTGGGTCAAGATTTGTGTTTGTAATGATTGAGGTTTTGACTACTTTGGTGTTTAGACAAGATTATTTCAGTAGTGTTTTGGAAGGGAAAAATAACAGACAAGGCTGTCATTGATTTTATATATATAGATGTCATTATATGGTACATATATATCTCTCATATATATATGTCATTATATTTTATATATGGTATAGAGAAAGCTGTAGTCACTGGTTTGAGAGCTATCCAAATGAATCATCTTGATGGGTCTACACAGGAAAGTAGTTTAAAGGGTAAAGCATAAATTAAAGGATATTCCTTTACATTTAGGGGTTTTTTTAATATCTGTAAGCTGAAAACAACATATGAACTGACCGAATTCTAACTGTTTCTTAAATTCCTGAATACATAAAATAGAGAGAATATATATGTATAGACATATATAGGCAAATATACATAGGTATACATAAGTATATACGTATGTAGAAGATATTTGAGAATCTCTGAATATGGATTAATGTTAGCATCTCAGTTCTTATTTAGGTGTATAAACCACACCTTTTTCTATGATTCTATTTTGCTACAGCATAAAATTTTTTCATACATATCCAACAAAAAGTACTTTAAAATTCATTCATTCAGCAGAGTTCAGCTACTCAGTGCCAGAGGAGACTGGCCCCAAAATGTGATCCTAAAATAATGAGGGCTAGATCTAGTTGCCCTTTTGCTGCTTTTTCTCTTTCCTGCCATGTACGAGAAGAAATGTTGATGCTGATTTAGCATTTCCACACTTAAAAAATAAAAGACAACTTCTGTTAGTCAGTTTCATAATGCCATGCAGAAGAATGCACTAGAGATTGCTGCTTGATCCATCTCCGGAACTGTCACGCTAATGGAACAGGCAAATGCTCTGAGGAAGAGGAACGTAGTGCCACAAATGGATTGAAAATATACCCTCCAAAGGTCTCCTGATCTTTCGATCCTCAAATGTTTTTGTTTGACAAAAACAGTGACAACAAAAAGTCAGCTCCCCAGCTGGGACAAGTCAACTGACAGCAATATACAAAGCCATAGTAACAAATTATGACAACTATGAAAAACATAATTAGAATTTTACTAATATACTTAGTTAAATTACTTGAAATAGCATTATACCGGAAACAGTTTGTAAAATGAGTATTTATGACTTAGAAAAGATAACATCAGGGATGAGATTATTCCTAAGCGTAGTTACCTAATAATATTATTTTCATGTAATTTTCCCAAATCCATGTCTTCTTAATATGGGATTTAAATGAATGGTTGTCAAAATGAAGTATTTGGGAAAAAAATCCAGGGTACTTCTTTTTTTTTGCTGTTGTTTGAAAATATTTGGGTGGTATTAATCTGGAAAAAAAAAAGTGGAAATTGCCTGGTTTGTGATAAAATTCTAAGTGAAGTAAGAGGTTTTCAAATCTGAGCTTCATATCTGAAAACAGGCATTTTGTAGTTTTCTTTTGTTGTGTCTACATTCTGTCTTTAAAAATATTTATATCACACTTCAAATTGATCAAGGAAAAGCCAGTTGTTAAAAATATATTTCTGTGTTCACAATGTAGAGGTAATGTGATAACAGTTGTATCACATTCACTAGCACATGTAGACACCACTGAAATTCACTTATTTTCTCCAGGGCTTCTTCATCCTCCCTTTCAAAATTGTATCAACTTCTGCTAATATGTATCCTATCCTATTTATCTTAATGTCTTCCAGGACATTATCCTAATAAATATCTACTAAATATTCAAAGGAGTTATTTATAAAATAAATTTAAAAAGCTATTTATTGATATGTAAATTTTGATTAACTGGTTTGGGAATGCTGATATCTCTCCAAGCAGTATTAAAAGTTGTGGAGCAGAATTGAAAAGTGCAGCTTCTGCAAACACAATCGCACCATCTCGTGCGCAAAACAGCTGAGCTTGCTGGGTGGGCATCCCGGGGTGAGAGGGAGAAGAGCTGCCCTGCTGCAAGGCAGGGCACGAGGTGCCCTGGCTGGTGTTTCCGTGAGCCTGCAGAGCAATTTGCTTTTGACATGACCTAAAGAACCAGAGAGGAACAAACTGGAAGCTGGAAAGGCTGTTAGTTAATTCTGAGCTCTTACATGACTGCCCCTGCCAGCAGCACACGAGTGACATTGCTACAGCTGAGGACTCAAAATGCAAATTATCTGACGTGGAAGCTGTAATTATTATTTATATTGGTAAGCAAAAGTGCCTTACTATATAGGTGTTACACATTCAATTTGATATGATATTCCAGTTCAGGAATTATTTTGCAGTATTTTAACATTTCTTTTTTTAAAAATTAACTAGTGATGATATTTTAAAATATTATACACAGAAGATAAAGAGAAAGAGTAAGTTTAATTTTTTTTTTACAAGGCATACAAATTATTCCATGTTCCTTGCCTTTGTTTGGATGACTGTGGTTCCTTGAGCTTATCAAAGCAGAAGGTTTTTAACAAATAAGTAAAGAGGTGGTGCGTAATTTGTACTATGCAGGGAATGGGGAATGCTTGCATGAGGTATGTTCTTGATTGTCCAGAGCTACTGAAAATATGAAATGTGTTGGAAGATGTGGGTTTTAACTAAAAGTTAGAAACTATTGTGTTTTGAATCAAAAGGAAATACTTTGATTTTGAATGTTTTAAACTATAAAAGGTTTTTGAATTGAAATAATCTTAAAAAATTACAAATTGAAGCAGATGTTTGTTTAAAATATTTTGATTTATTCAAGGTGAATTCATGAATTGGTGGGGTTTTTGCTTATGGAGTTCTCTGCAAAAAAAAACCCCAACCAACCTTCCTGTGAAGTTTCATGGAGCTGCAGTTCTGCTACAGTGCATTTTTTATCCTGTATACAGCACATATAGCTGTCACATTCCAAAGCTCATGGTAAGAATAGACTCAGTCTAAATAAAGTGATGAGGTTTTTATAGCTGCCATTAATTTTTGTGAACTCTTTTTGCAGTTGGATGGCCAAGTATTTATTTCTGTATTGACACGTGCAGACAATCCTAATAAGCTGACCAGTACAGGATACTAAGGGATGTGTGAAAATCTGTTCTTCAGTCTAGGTTATGTTATTGCCTTGGTTTTTACAGCTCCCAAGGGTCCTTAAGGTGGGAGAATAGATTGTTCAGTAACACACTAACAGGATTTGAAGTGTTTCACCTCTAGGACATTGATTTATGTCCCAGGCTAGGTTGGCACTCTCTGAATGTAGTTATTGCCTGAGAGCTTTTGTTTGGCCTGTGTGAAATGCAAGGCTTAAATTCATAGCGGACAGATCCAAATCACAAAATTGCCCTCTTGTTTTGTACTAATTATGGCCTTTCAAGTTTCAGTAAAGAGGCAAGGATTAAGTAGATGTTAAAATTTCCCTCATATCCCTGGTGAGTAATCTTTGTTAAAGCACTTTGTCATGTTACCCTTGACAGTCAGATGCTGCTGTCACCATGCCAAACACCCGTTTAATCAGTAATGAAAAAACCTTCAAGACTAGAAAAACTCCAACACTAACTTAAAAAGCCATAGAAAAGGTTCAGGATGAGAATTTCTACTGTTTAGAAAACTGTTATTCCTCAAAGACTTGGGGTCTAGCAATCTCAAACTCACAATCATCTCAAATGGTTGATTATCATGCGTCTGATTTCAGTAAAGAAACATTGAAAAGCTGCATGCTTAAATCACATTTCTATTTTTATATCTGCTGCTCTACAAACTGATGTAAGATAGAATGTTCACTGGATAGAAGCAATTAATGCTGAAATATGGGGAAAGTTCTACTCCTAATTGGGCAAGCCTACATTAAATACAAGAATAGTACCTGCCCGCGGAAGAAATGTGTGAGTCCTACACCAGCTAGTTCACAACTTAGTGGAAGGAATATTAAAACTTTATTCTGAATTTTCTGTGGTTGAACAAGGTTGGGGAGAAATTTGAGGTTAGATAGGAGATTTTATTTTGTTGTATTTTTTTCCCCCCAGAAGTATGGTCAAACAGTGCAATAGGTACCTGAGCAATGGGTGGTTCGAAATGCCAGGATGTTCCCAAACAAAAGGATAATGATCCTTAAGCCCAGCTACTACAAGAGTGGGAAGCACCCAGGTCCCCAGGATGTGCAGCCTGAGGATATCCAAAAGGGAATGTTCCATAGGAGAACATACTTCAGATCTTGTATCTGAGGGCTTAGAAATGACTAATATATCTTCCAGGGACAAGCATTAGTCAGGAAGATACTTTGAAATACATTAAGTCAGAGAGGAGACTCCTTGTCTTTGGATTCCTAAAACATCATCTAACAAACCCAGAATAGTCTAGATAATTAAAGGGTAATTTTATATTTTTTTAAATTTTAAGATCATGGCTGCTCTAGTACTTCCTTAATACTTTTTGGTAAATTACATGTAGCCATGTAACTGCACACTCCCCTTCACTGTTAGCAGAAAATTAGTGAGATGCAGTGTGAGATCCCATGGAAGAAGAAGGTGAGTTTATTTTAAACAACAATTATTTAATTCATAGAATCACGGAATGTTTTGCATTAGAAGGGATCTTCAATGTATTATTTCAGTTCATGGCGTATAAATTTTGTCAGGTCAGAAGGCAAAATAGAGGAAAAGATTGGAAAATGCAGAGCTTTGAGAAGCCTAACTTTAAATTTTATATGGGCCTGTTGTAGATGGAAAGGAATTCTTACACTATGAGGAAGAATAGTGAGCGTTTACTGAGTACATGTCTGGGTCAAAAAGCTTAGCAGGCTGCAAGGTGGATTGGTTACATATTTGGGACTTGACAGACTTTCTGTAGACATCAGTGACATTTTGTCAGTAGAATGGGAGCAGAATAGCAACACTATTATGCATTAAGCCAATGAGGAGACCTTCTTCCTAAACTTCCAAAATCCTGGATTTTTTACATTAATTTCTGTTGTTGATTCATTCTACCAATTAAACCACATCTTCTAGATGCAGCTACGCTAGATTTGTGTCACCATCTCTTTTTATTGTGTAAGCTACTAAATTGATGATTTGTTCTTTGAAAGTAATTGTTTATTACCTTGTTTGTGTATTTTTTCTTCATATTTTTGATTTGCCAAGTCAACAAATTGCCTCATTTTTTATGAAAGCCAGCTTTTAGCATAGGCTGGTTTGTTGGTATCATTAAATAAAAGACATTAAATGATTACTGCAGTTGTAGGGAGTTATGCAGTGTAGTTTCAACCTTTAGTGAGTAAAACTTACACACATGCAAAATTTTTCTGCTGAAATCTGTTACTAGCTTTGTCAGCTGGCACAGCAATATATAGAAAGAAAAGAAACTAATTCTTTCAGAGTAGTGCAGTGATAAAGTACATGGCATTATCTTTGGAGGAAAAAAAAGCTCAAAGGGAAATGTGCTGTGGTTTGTGTTGCCCTTGGTTTTTTTTTCCTTTCTGGTTTCTTCCAGGTTCAATGTGGAATGCTCAAATGGTTGTTCATTGAAAAATTTCTTTCGGATCTTTTTGGCTCTACAGTTTGTATAGATCTAAATGGATTTTTTCCCCCACAGATTTTCTTTTCTATAGGAACTTTTCCCATCCTCCCCTACCAAGAAATCTCTTTTTAGAGGCAATGGAGGAGGTGGCAAGGCCGAGTGGGGCCAGAGAAAATGGTTGCTGCAGTAACAAAATAAATTTGGCCAGGCATCTGGGGTTGCTGTCAGTTGTGTTTCAGAGGCAGCTGGGCTGGGTGAGTTCCTCAGGGCCCTGGTTTGCAGAGCTGGGAGGCAGATCCTTGGGCTCAGTGCTGCTGCCACCCTTGTGCAGTTGCCTCCCCTCCTTATGGGGCTGTGTCCTTACTGCCACCCACGGTCTGGGCTGCCCTGGAATGTGCTGGGAGGGAGCAGTGGAGTAAGGGAAGGGTCAGGGCTGCTCTGCTATGGCTAAATATAAGCAGGAGTGTTCCACTGCCTCTCTGCTGCTTGCTGAACAGACATGGGCTGCTCTGTGTGTGTGTATGTGAAGGGTGTAACACTAGGTCTGAACCAACAGGTTCCATTTTTTCATAAGGCACATTAGGAGATTTATCACTAGAACAACTCCAACCACAGCTTCTGGCTGCAGAGCCAGTATAGAGCTTGAGCAGAGCTAGCTCTTGCCTGTTTGCAAAACAGGTGTTTTCTTTACTGAGCTTATTGAAGGCAGACTTACCTATTTTTCAGGCAGCGAAAAGACCTTAATCTCCTCCTGGAGTTGTTGTCAGAGCATTTCCTGATTACACAGGGGTACCTTAGAATAACTGTTAATCATGTTCAGCTCTCAGGATGGGCTGTGTGCTGCTTTTGTCAGATTAAGGGCTAACAAGATGATTGCTTTTTTCCTGAAGAGCTCATCGGACTTTGCTCATTGAGACTGCCACTGCCACTTCATTTGATATCCTTAAGCAAGCTTTTGAGTTGCTGTCTGTACTCATCTTTGGTTTCCTGGGCCAGCAGGCATAGGGATGGCGACTGCACCTGATTCTGTGGCTGCTGCTGCTATGACTGCAGCAGAGCCAGTGATACTCTGACAGGCACAGTGGCTGCTCCTGCTACTCTGGCCCTGCTCAGGCTGAAAATGAGTGGTTTTGTTGGGCAGACAGTTATTGTAAGAGCTTCAGTTCTTTCTCTTGCTGGTAGTCCCAGTTATCTATTTTAGTGAAGTGTTTGGACCCGTATTAATTCAAGGAGGAGAAATGCCATCACTGGCCCTGGGAAGGAAGCTCCCCTGCAGCAGCCCAGGCTGTGGGGTTGTTCCTGGCTAGGGAGCAGCTCTCTGGGGCTCTGGTGGGCAGCTGAGCATGGGCAGCCCTGTGCCCTGACCCCAAGGATGGCCAGTGGACTTCTGGGCTGTGCAAATAGAGGCACAAGACTGAAAGAAGGGATCATCTGCCCTTACTCAGCACTCGTTAGACCTTGTCTCACTGTGCTCAGTTGTGGTCCCCCAAAAGAAAGACACAAATGGGAGCATTTGCAGCAGAGGGCTCAAGATCTGAGCATTTGCCCTGCAAGGAGAGTGTGAAGGACTCACTGCCTACCGGGAGCCTAACTTCAGTTTACTGATGCCTATGTGGTGGTTAATGAGGAGATGGAGACAGGCTCTTTCAGAGACTGAGAAATAATGAGTGTAAGCCAGAAAAGGAGAGGTATGGACTGAACATAAGGAAAACCTTTTTTTTTACCATAAGACTGTCCAGCTGTGCTTTCTGTCCTTGGGGGTTTATAAGACTCAATAGGATAAAGCCCTGAGCAACCTGGTCTGAGCTCAAAGGTGACCACTTGAGCAGGTGGCTGCACTAGAGACCTCCTGCCTCCTGAAGTTCCTTCCAGCCTTGTCTGACTAAAGTAACCTTTCCTTTGCTGGTGGAAAAGAAGTGAACAAAGGAAGGTGAAGAGAGAAACTGTCCTTGTATATCCCATTATTTTGTGTAGGCCACCAAGTATGGCTTTGACATAGTATTGCTATTCCTTCTGGCTTGTCCTATTCTGCTAGTCTGCCAGACCAATGCATTCCTGAGGGATTAACCCCGTGGCTGGTTTTGTGAAAGTCTATTTCTCAGAGGATTATCGACAATCCAGCGGAAACCAGGTACTAATGGACTAATATAAAACATGACATGATTTTTTTCTTGTATCTTTTATCAGTGTCGCAACACTTGGGTCAAACAGCGTGTCTGGGAGAGGCTGGTTGTTCTCATGCCTGGGGCTGAGAGTCTCTGTGGCTTTGAAACCACCAAAGAATGTGGTGGTTTTTCTGTGCAAGAATTTGCCTCCAACTCAAACTATGCTTTTGTTCTGTTATTTTATTATCTGACTGTGCTGTATTTTATTCACTATAAGAAACATTCTTGTTCTCCAATATGTTCTTTTGTATGCCTCCTTTTACCTGATCAAATACTTAGCAGTTCCTTTAATGCTTATGGGTCATGGAACATTAGGCACGAAATCAGGGCTATATCTAATAGTGCAGAATGAATGGTCCTCCTGCTGCAAGGCCTCACTTATCACTGTCATAAAAGAAGGAAAACAATATAGCACAGTGGGCACTGCTTTTTGCTGCTTAAAGAAATCAGTAGGGCACTTGAAGAGATCCTCACAGCCGTGTCACAGGTGTTATGGACTATGTGAACAACTGCAGCTCTTTCTGCAGGGAAATGTAAGTACAAGGCTTTGGCACCTGTACCCTTATGAAACCTCAGCTGCTATCGCTAAAGGCCAGGATAAAAACCAAGAGGCTACAAAAGGAGGTGGCTTAATTTTTTATTACATAGAATTCGTCTGATCAGGAGCCTTTTGGTTTTAATAAAAGAAGAGCTCATCACATGTAGATTGCAGTTCTGAAATTCAGAAAACAAAGTAATAGGTTAAATTTATTTGGGGGGGTTTTAATTTAGTAACATTTTTCAACAATCCTAGGAAACAGGTTCTGCCGTCACGTGGATTATAGAGGATACAGAGTTTATTTGCTCATGTTCCAGATGTCTAGCCTGTAGATAGCATTCTCTAATTTTAACAATCAACATCCAGAGCAGAGGAGAAAACCAGTTATAATCGTTAGCTTACATCTCAGTGTTCATTGAACCTAGTGTAGAGACTGATGCAATTTTTTAGTGATAATTGACCAGATTAACTCATAAGCAACCAGCAATATCTAGCTATGTACTGTAGCTGTTTTTCCTTCAGATTGCTTTCATACTGTTTGAAATTAACTTAATCTGAAAAAGGTTTTGTCAATACACATCAAGTTAAGTGCAAATGGCTCTGCATACTTACCATTTTTTATTGAATTTAAGTAAATTTTATTTATGTGAAAGGTTGCATAATTTTGTAGATATCTATGTTGGTGAATTTTTAATCTCTCCCTTCAATTAAAGACAAACTAGTCTGTTCCTTTAATGTGAGAAAACCTAGGATTCATTATATAAACCAACAAAAATATTCCCTTATCCCAGCAAAAATGCTATTTTTAATTAATGAAATTTCAGCAGTGGAAGGGTTTGTTGGAATTGCTGCTTGCTTAGTCAGAAAGATTTTCACTGTTATTTTTTGTGCTTTTGTAGACACATGTTCACACACACACACAAAATTTATATATTCTGTCCAGACTCTCTTTGCAAGATTTTATAGTCTGAAGACGTGATATTGGATGGTCCCGTCTTTCTGAATTGTCTGTATTTGCAGTTGATCCCTTTGTACAATTAGATTTTTAGAAGAGAGGTTATAGAGCTAAGTTTTAATTTAAGTCTCAGTTCTCTGAAGTACTAGTGTTAACGTGTCAAGCTTTCACCAAACTTGGGATGTGAACTATAATAAAGAATGAATCTTTTACTGTATCTCTGATTATTTTTAAGTATAGAGCTCACAGTTTTTAGTGTAAGAGGTAAGGTTTGGAAATTGTTGGGATTATTTGAACATCACCTGAGCTTGGTGGAATTATGCAATGAAAAACCTAATACAAGATCCATATTGTGTACTAATGCATTTTTAATATAAAGTTTTAATATAAAGTTTTTGGAACAACCAAATTGAAATAATTACTTAAGAAAAACTACTTATCAATACAGCATCAGCAATGCACAAGATACAGTAGATCAGAGTAAATTTTGATTCAACCATTTTTAGTTGGAAAACATTGACAGAACTGAACTTAAGCTGCTTGTAGGAGATCCATTTTGATTAATTTCCTGGCTTAAAATAGTGTTGGAAAAGTTTTAAAATTGTGAAACAACCCACTTTGCCATTTTCCAAATGAAGATTTTAGTTTTTCTTTGAAACAATTGTTTTGAAACATGTATTTGTTTTATAGTAACATCAGCTATGGAATGGGAATTTTAAAAACTAAATATTTTCTGTTGACATTTTCAAGTTGCAAAAGATTAGAGAATTTGGCATTTGTTTTCCTCTCAATGGGAAAGCAAAGCGGTTGAAATCATGAATATTTTTGTGTGCCTGGAAGTTACTTTCCCATTGAGATCTGTTACAGTACATGGAAAGGGATAGTATATTAGCTACCCTGAGGAATCCACTGAGGGCATTAAGAGTGGAGCTTCAGGCGTATCAGTCAAGAGAGATGGCCTTCCCACACTGCTAGAGCCTTCCTTTGTTAATGTTCCTAAATTATCTCTTGGGCAAGCATAAAGTGAGTAGTTGACTGATGATGGGTAACAACCAAGGGAAAGAAAAGGAAAGTTTTAGAGGGTCAAGGGCTCAAAAATGGACTGAGTTCAGGAAAAAGGCATGGTGCAGAGCATGTCTGAGAGAGTCCATTGCTTTCAGAAGCATCTGGTGGTGATTTGCTCGGAGAGGTGAGCTGATGAAGGATCCTTGCCATTATTTTCTTCCCTCTGATGGTGTTGATCCCAGCAAGCCAGGAGGACAACATGGTGCAATGAGACTGTGGGGCCTCAGAGAGAATGTAAGTAGAAGAGATAAGGAAACCTATGCATCCAGAGTATCAGCAAGAGAATCTGGAGTATCTGAAAAGGGAATGGTGATCTGGAGCTCTTGGAACATGGAACACATGTTCCTTTCGCTAGTGAAGGCACATGAATCGGGAATCCATGAAGTGCTTCACAAATAACATGTCTGTGCCCATTGCCTTCAGAAGATTTGCCAGATGATGAGCAGGCATGCCGTGGGAAGCGGTTTGACCACAGGCTAGCCCTTCTAGGGAACTATAAGTACTCTGATAGTAGAGGGAAAAACAAAATACAAACTTGTGATAAATAAATGTCGTTAGGGAGATAGGAAGGGACAAACAAAAATACAAAAAGTTAGGAAGCACCAAGGGGAGTAAGATAGAGGATACGCCAGGAGACAAATGTATTGCACGTAAAAGTAAGGAACATAAAGAAGGTGAGGATACTGTAGCAGTGAAGAGGCATGAGAAATGAGAAATACAGGCATTGCAGCTAGGGTAGAAGCCTCTACTTCCTTAAGTGTAGAATAACAGAAAATAAGAACCGAAAGAAGCCTACTAATCCAAACCCCAGCTCCAGTGCAAGGTCACTACTTAACCATGCATACTTAAATCATTTACGCTACTTTAGTTCTGGTAAGATTTCATGAGAATCATTTAGCATCATTTTAACAAGTATGCTATTGCCTCAGGGATCTTTCTCCTTGGAGAAGCATGGAATAACTACCTTCAGACACTGGTTTTTGCTTTTCTTTCAGCAGTCTCCCAGATTATCTCTCCAAGTGAAAGTGAAATTAAATCAAACAGATATCAAATTCCTTCACTGAAAATCTTGAGAAAAAGATTCTTGTTCAACATAGTACCTAGAGATTTAAGCTGTGTAAGTGTTCTGAGTGGATAACTGAGAGAGCAAAGAGGATTATAATACCACAAGTGTAAGCACCTAAACTGTTTAGAATGGTTTCTGCTTGGGCAGAATATTACTGTTTGTTGCAAGAGAAGAACTTTTTCTTCTTTCTGCTTTTTATTTTCTTTTGAGTATTTCTGCTTTCTAGATTTGATCTTCGTCAAATGAATTATTATAGCCTTTATAAAGCAATAGGAAGTATCAAGTTGCATGGTTATATATGCCAAAGAGATGGATCAATGGTTATTACAATTTCCAGATTAATTTGCATTCTTCCGCTGACTTGGTCTTTGGAGGAACAGCAGATTAGCCCTTGATTACTAGGGGGTGAACAATTCACAGTGAATAATTTATTTGGCAAATGACTTATGACTTAGAATAATTTATTTCCCTAAATGAATTCATTGGATGTTGTACAGAGCTTTTAGGTGAACAGTTTTCATTCTATAGATTATTCATAATTGGTTATGTGATTTCCATAATTACATAAATTTGTATACTGAAAACAAGATAACAGATCTCAGTCTCTTTACCCTGCCACTGGCGCCCTGCTATGGTAGAGGTTTAGCAAAACTGGAAATCTGCAAGGATAAATAGGAATTCTGCAATTTGGGGCTAAATGACACATTTTTCATTGACTTCTTCCAAGTCCAGGTATGTATTTTTGCTACCAAACATTGCTTGTATCTAGTCAGCTTAGAAAAATGGCTATTGCAACTCTGAAACTGTGTGTTGCATTTGCTGTTCATCTGCAGATGCTTCAAGTACAATGTCTACTGCCAGTATTGAACAGATTTTCCAGTAGTTTTGGCAGCTGCTTGTAGTGGGTGAAGCAGCAGGAGAGTGTTGGAGAGCATGGACAGCATGTGGAAGAGGAGCACACAGAGCAGTATCTGAAATAATGTCTGTTATATGACTTCTAAGACAAAAATATGTGGAGGCAAGCCCAGACCCATGATTGACAATAATGGTCTAGATCTGGAGTGATCAGCAGTCTAAAAAGTCCACTCTCAGATTTATGGATCTCATCACGAAACGAGGTACCACTACGAGTGTCCTTAAACTACTTAGCAGTATGTGCTAACGCTGTCCAGAATTGGTACCATCTCTAGGCAGCAGCTAAAGTACAGGTAGATAGACTTCAAGCTCCTGGAATGGACATATGTATACTGATAGAGAACCTAGTAATCAGCCACTGGCTCAGGAATTTGGAGATTTGAGAATGTGGGAGTGCTGAATTATAGTAGGTGCTGATAAAATTACTATTTATCTTTGCTTCTGCCCTAGACATCTGAGTTTGTTAACACAAAGAAATAATTTTCCATTGAACTACAAAGTCCAACTGAGCACAAACGACTGAATGGTCTGAATTTTTTTTTCTCCCCCCCCCTTTTTTTTTTTTTAAGAAATTAATTTCTTTGCTTGGTGGATATTAAAGTCGTGTGATTATTGCTACTGTCCGGGGGAACACTGTTGACCTTTCACTATCTTAATGAGTGGCTTTCTTGTTACACAGTTGATTGAGGAAGAGTTGTTGAGCTGTTACCTGCATTCGGGGCAACCGTGCACTTTGGAGACTGTAAGGGAAATGGTGCTGTCTCTTGACAAAGAAAGGATTTATTGAACAATATTTCTTGGAATTATGGCTGTCTGATGTTTGCTGCAAGCGAACAGTTTGCAGAGAAAGCCTTACTGCACTTTGAAAAATAGTATTTGGGGACTTTCCAAGATTTACAAGTGGCCAATGAGATACTGATCCAAAATTGGTTTCCAGGGATATCTCATCAGACATATTTGTATTCTTATTTTGAAAAAAAAAAAAGATGATTTTAAAAATTAAGAAAAAATTTATTTCATTTTTTTTTCAGATTATTGAAAAATTAATGAATGAATTCATGAGTGCTTCCTGGACTATATTATAAATTTATAATACATGTACATAGATGCAGTTATCTTACATAATCACTAGATGTCATTCCTTGATGTCACCCAAATATGATTGCAATGTGCTACAAAGCTGAATCTTTATTTTCTTTCTTTTTATTGACTATCACTCTTTTCCCCAGTATTAATACAGTGAAGACTAGGTAATAAATAAAATAGAGTCTGCAGGGCAGGTTTACAACAACATTAACAGTGAAAATCATTACTACTTTTAAAATTACATCTTGAAATCAACTAAAGAAAATATTTTGTAATTTGATAGATATAAAACTGTGTTAAGTATTTATGTGTGCTTTAGGGCAAAATAAACCCACAAAGTTCTTAAGGAAAACTCAAAATAATTTTTTTTAATTCGTAAAGGGGAATTCAAAGTTTCTTCTGCTGTTATGCCCAATGTGGCGATTTAAAGCCTGAAGGATCTTCTCCCTAGATCACCTATTCAAATTTGTATGATGGAAACATATTTAAATATAAATTTTTTAATCTTGCTTTTCATTTGAACTTTTAAATGCTTTTCTGGGAAAGCAAGTGTCTCATTAGTCCTTTTTGCCATTCCACTATACTGATCTGCAAGTAGATGAGAATCATCACACTACCTTTCTTTTTTAAAAAAGGTAATTGTACCTACTTAGTTTTTTAACCCAATATTCATCTAGTCTAATTGAATCCTACTACTTTTAAAGTGTTACACAATAATTCACTCCTTATCATGTGTATTGGAATTTGTCCATTCTGTGGCTGGACTCAGTGATCTTAAATGTCTTTTCCAACATAAGGGATTCTACAATTTTTTGAAAAAGTTCAATTTTCAGTGAAATATTTAAGCTACAGCACAATGATAGAATAGGAGATGGCATAGCTGATGCTTGGCTGTATTCATACGATTCTCTTGACCCTTTACAGGAGTTGAGAAAGTATCAAAGGTGATCATGCTGTATTGCACAGTTTGGGATAAGAGCTCATCTTCCTACTTGGAACTCTGCTTATTTTCAAAATGTTTTGTATCATTTTTCTTACTTTACTCACTAATAGTAAATGAAAAGAATCAAGGGAGATTTCACATACCTTTAAATAATTCTAAATAAAAATTACTTTATGTGGGATTTATTTTCCTTCCTGGGGATTTTTTATGGCCCTTTTTACAGATTTTATGAAAGTTTTACTAGATTTTTATTCTTTAGATTCAAATTCAAACCAAAAGTAAAAATGAAACAACTTTATTGCCTTAGAAACCTATGAAAATATACTGCCTTAGAATAGGAAGAAAAAAATTGTGACGAGAGATTTACAACTTAACCAACAAATATCTACTAAAAAGTTTGAAATTAGCAGTCAGACAATCAGAGGCAGAATAGAATGTACAGGGCTGAAGACTTTCAGCTAACAGCAAGGTGCTACCATATGCTCCATGCTTGACTGCCCCTGGAAAAACCGCATTTAAGTCCAAAATGCATTTAAGTTGACTTGTTGCTTATGCTGGGGCGTGTTGCATGGAGGCGTCTGCAGAGGTTACTGACTACGTTTTGGAAAGTTCTCTGCATTCAGCAGTGCAGGATCTGAAAGCAGTACTGGCACAAAGCAGAATACTGAAATATAGTCATACAGCTTCCTTCAAGCCATGATAAAACTTTCTGAATTTTCCTTGCTGCACATTACCTCCTTCTGTGTCCTTATCTCTGGCACCCTGTCGCCCCATCCTTGTGCCTCTGTGCTTCAGTGTTGTCTAGCCTTGTTTGTCTAGCCAAACACCTTTGGGTATTTGAGGAGTTCTCCTCTTTTCATTCCTTTTTTATTTTTCCTCTTTCCTAAAACTGACCAGATACTGGGAGTTCTGGCTTACTTTGCTGCAGTTCTTGTGGAAAACAAGGGAAACAGAAAGGAAACAAGTCTCCTCTCTGTTTTGTTCCATGTCACTAAAAATATTTCCCCCTTCATTTTTGTTTGAGTGTATGCCCTCAGTCTCCACTGTCTACATAATTTTGTATGTTACTCATGTGAGTTACTGCCTTTTCTTTCTGAACTAAAGTACCCTGATGTGCATGTTTCATTTTTATACTAAGAAAACTAAACAGTTAAGGTAATGGTTTGAGGGGTTTGGTTCGTATTTTGGACAATGTGTAGCTAATCCCTGTGGTGTGAAAGCAGCAAAGAAGGCACATCCTCAGGAACGCAAAATGAAGCTTGGACACTGATGTTGTTAAACAGAACAGTTCTTCCAGATTCCCTTTTTTGTTGGAAAGACTATCTGTTCTGGACTGAGTGACAAGGTTAGTTTGCTCTGTAGTGGTTCAAGCATTACAGAATAATTTCTATTGCTAAAATTCCTGAATTTACTGTGAAGAAACTGTCTTGTAGGAATTGCTGAAGTTAGATATTTGCCTCATCATGAAGAGTGTAAGAGAGCAAGCTGGCTGAGCTCAATTTGTTTATTGATTAGGATTATAAAGGCTGTGACCGAGCAGAGACATAAAGTTGTACTTCCAATTTATGTTTCTTCTGTGATGCTTCTGTGACTGAAACAGAGAAATCTCTGCCTCTAGTTTTACAAATGATATTGATGTCTTGTTAATGAAATGCAGCACTACAGTTTCCAGCCTTCTTCAGCTGCTTATCTGCAAAGTAAAAGCACAAAGAATTATAACATTCACAGATCATCCATGTTTGGTATCTGCTTGGCAATCTTGATGTAGTAAATATAAAAGCACAAGATGTAGAAATCGTCTGGCTAGTACAAAATAGAAAATCTAAACAAGTTTGAAAAACTCTAGAAGAATAATGGTCATAGAAAATTCAGCGAAATCTCTTGATATAAATCCTTTAGTGTTGCAGCATTCATGTTCATATTGTGCCAGCATACTCATATAAAAATTGCATTGAATTAAAGCAAAATCAGCATAGAACTGCCTGAAGGTACATCATAGGAGCTAACATTGACCTGTGCTTCAGAATTTTTCAACAGATATCTTTAAGCAGATTTCTTTAAGCGGGTTTCTTGTGTTTCAGAAACAATTTATCTGTTGTTAAGGTTTACTTCACCTCATTTCGAACAAGAAGAAAAATAATTGAGTATCACTGCTTTGAGAACGTGAAATGTTAAGATAGGTTGTAAACAGTCTTTTGGGCGGGTATTGAAGAAGAAGTGATAATTTCATTATGGAGAGTTAGTTTGGAAACTTACTGGTAGCACCTTGATAACATTCTAAGTATCTAACATAAGAAGTAGGCATGACATTGTGGGACAAGTAAGAGAGACCTATAAATTATATGTTTTCCAAGATTAATGAACAGCTAAGTGACCCATAAGTCAATAATAGTTCATGATAGATTTCTTGTACAGCAAAATTGCCAGTTTTAGCAGATAATAGGTATCTTTAAACTTCAGAAGGCTTGACTTCTACATCCACCATGCATGGAGAGACAGGGTTATAATGGTAAGAGTCCAGAGGGGAATAACTGCTGTCTGTGTCTCTCCCTGAGCTGCTGTGTTCTATGCATATGCCATCCTTTTACATTGCCAGCATTTCTTGGATTCTTATGTAGTGAAGGCGCCTTGCTTTCTTAGTGATACCTTTTGATTTTTTTGATTCCTGTTAGTACTGGAATCCTGTGACCCTCTGCTGGCTTGGCACTTTCTCCAGCAAATTGTAGCTTACAGCAGTATCCTGGGAAAAAAATCCTGATATGCTCCTGTTCTAGAGGCCAGCGCCATGAACATTGGTGGTTTCAGAGCTTAGCTAACTTAGCTAAAGCTTGCAAGCTGTTCTGCATTCTTTGGTCTTAGATTGGTACTAATAGATGTCCTGGGATTTGACCACAACATTCTTTGGTAAATTTTAAAAGGCCTTCTGAAACGTGATCTAGCATCTCACTAGTAAATAACTAAAAAAATGGTATTGTGTAGACTGTGGTTATTTCAATGTGTAGAAACTGAAAGCAGTGAGAACTTTCACCCACAGCCATAAAAGCAAACCTCATATTTTGGTTTGAATTACCTCACTGCTTGTCCTGATTTATAAAAAAGTCATTCTTGTGAAGTACTTTTTGAAGTTCTTAATTGAATAGAGCCACTTCCGTAAAGTCGAGGTCCTTGCCTTGTGCCACAATGCACAGAACTGTAACAGAAGATCATTCTGAGGTGTTGTTGATATTTAATCAACAACATATGTATTTTTATGGAAAAATAATTTGGTCAAAAATCAGAAAATTATAAATAAATTTGTTTTCATCAAAATAACAGAAAATATTTGCAAATTATTTTTCACTTGCGTTCTGAAGAGAGGTTTCTAAGAAGATTGTTTATCAAAACTAGTGACAAATTAAGCTGCAATGGGACATGAGGGAAGTTCTTCTCTTAGATTAATAAATAGTTAAATGTTAAGAAAAATATCATAATTCTTTTTTTTCAGTAGGAAAAGATTGGTGGAGTGCAGAAGAATCTGTGCTAAGCCTATCTGTTCAAGATGTTAATAAATGATCTAGAAAAAGAGGTGAATAGGGAGGTGACAAAGTGTGCTGATACTAATCTATTCAGTGAAGTGAAAATGGAAAGTAACTGATGAGATTTGCAAAAGATTTCACAATACAGGGGGATGTTGTGATAAAGCGCCAGATGAAATTCAGTGTTGGTAGTGATGCACATTGGGAGGAAAAGCTAACTTTGCATTCATAATGATGGGCTCTGAATGATTATTTCCACTCAAGGTAGAAATCTTGGAATTATAATAGATCATTCTATGATAAAATCAGCTCAGTGCTTAGGAATAGCCACTGATTCAACAATGCACAAAAGCGTCATATGAAATGGAAAAAAGTGCTGGGAAGGAATAGAGAACAAAGCAGGCAACATCATTATGGCATTGTACAAATCTCTAGCCTATCTTCATCCTTGAGAAGAGGTACACTTCTAGGGTTCTAGTCCTGAAAACCATATAGTAGAATTAGAAAAGATAAAGAGGATGTGACTCACGAAAAGTGTGTAATGATTTCCTTAAATTAAGAGTGACTTTCTGTGCTAGTGTACTTCAACCTGAAAAAGAGGCATTTGACCAGCTCTGTATTGGAGTATTCTATGGGTAAAGGAGAGTTTGTAACGGCATTACTATTATGTGCTTTATTTTATATTGTTCCTTAGGTGTCATTATTCACTATTGCCAGAGACAGGATATTGAGTTATGGAATGTTCGGTCTGACATGCTGCTTCTCCTTTTGTTAGGCCTTGTTCCTATGGAGAGAAACAAGATGAAATATCAATTTCTTGTGATTTCATGTTCACTTCTCAGCTAATAGTAGACTAGAATTTCTGGACTGAAGAAAAGTTGTAGCCTTTCTGTCTGTCCATTTTATATGTCTGCACAAATATGAAATGGTAATATCACATGCCAGGAACTGAAAGCCAATGAAGTGCATATATAATTTTATATTTTACTCAGCTTCTGGAAGAAAGTTTGAAATACTAGTTTAGGTTGGAAAAGACCTCTAAGATCACCAAGTCTAACATTAACCCAGCACAACCAGGTACTCCACTAAACCACATCCCTAAGTACCACATCTGCCCCTCCGTTTTATTTGCCTTCCACTTCACTGTTGTATGTGATTAGTTTCAGTTTGACCACTTCACCCTTACCTTTGCAATTTGCATTTGAGATTTCCATTCAATTAGAAGATTAAAAATAAATTATTATTGCAGAATTTGAATTGGGAAGAGAAGTCAGACAATTTTTTGAGAGTACACATCAGTCTATTTTAGAGAGTTACAGGAAATGAACAACATAGTGTTTATTTTGTATAAATTTTTAGAGAAAAGTAAAACCAACTGTCACTGAATATTTATGACTTAAGAAAATGAATACTTCAGTTGATGAGAGATTGCTGAGAAGTTGTTTGCTGTAGAGTCTTCTGATTAATATTGTATATATGTACACACACTTTTGGAAATAAACGGTTTTGTGATAAGCCTTGTTCTAGAATGAGAAGATCCACACATGGAATTAATATGACACAGTATCTTGTAAATAAACACATTTTCCTAGTCAATGTTTGTTTCTAGTTTTTGGAGTAACTGGTAAATAATCCTGCACTTAACTTGAGTACCAGCAATACAGTGATATTCCATACACTCCCTGTCTATGTCTTCCATGTTCAGCTCCATCTCAGCGTTTCAAGTCTGAGCCCCAAATTTAGAAATGAAAATGGCTAGCTTTAATTTTTATTGTTATAAAACACAATGGAGTAAAATGGAGAGAAGATAATGAGGGAGACATGCATTGGTAGAGGGGAAAGCAAACAGAAATCATGTGCTAAGACACAATGGAGATCGATGGGAGTATTAAGTCATATACGGTACCTGTTAAAATAAGTCACAGATTTTTATGGAGGTTGCCATGGCATGCCTAAGTAGGAAGATGTTTATTATACTGTCTTGTTGAGCACCTAGCCTAAATCTGACAATGAATTCCATAGTCTGAAGAAATACTGGATGAAAAGTGTCCTTTCCATTGCTTGTTGTCAAGTTTCTATTTTACAATTTCACATAGATACCTGTTAGGCTGGAAGAGACAGTAAATGAGGATTCCCCAGATGAAAAACCAGACACTAGGGCAGAAAACAATAATGTAGAGATATTTCTGTTGCCTCCAAATATGTTGTGCAAAAGAAATCTAGTAAGTTCCAATCCACCTTTTAACACTAAAAAGGTGGATTGTGAGAAAGATGAAGCATAAAGGAAGTAATTGAAGGAAGCAGCAGCATGGATAAAAATGCTGCAGGTAAATTCAATACATTTAAATAAACTACAAACTTAAGGGCTATTTGGAAAATACTTTCGAAATACTGAAAACGTGTTAAATAAGAATCAGAGAAACTGTTAGAACTCACAGACATGCATTCAAATGAGGAAATAAATGTAAACTTGGCAGTTCAAATGCAAAATTGCAATGAAATGAGACAAAAACAGTTTGAGGGACAACTTGCTGAGGGAAACCTAAAATTAACAGACACCTTCCCCCACCGCCCAGCAGAACTGGGAAATTTGCAAGAGAATGCTGAAGATAGGGAGATAATCAAAGCCATTGAGTGTAATAAGGCCATTTTTCAGAAAATCCGATTAACTGTGTGCCCTTATGTATTATGCAGAGAAGGCTAGGAAAATACCTTCTTCAAAGTCATTGTTTATGGATCATATATCTGAGGAACTTTCTCAAATTAAGGTGTCAATAAAAGACATTTTTTAACAGGTCAATAAAATTAATAGTAACAGTTCACCACGATCTGATAGTTTTCATCCAAATGTTCCAAGGAACTCAAATACAAAGCTGCTAGCCTGCTAATAGTGATAAGCAACCTATGATTTTGAATGAGTAGGAGGTGGAAAATATGATTCTAGTGTTTAAAATGGGAATTCTCAGGATGAGAATTACATGCCAGTAAATCTGAAGTTTAACAATTTCATAGACATCATTATAAAGAGTGAAACTGGTGAACATATAGATAGATGCAGTAAGCACTAATATGTCATGAATCAAAAATCTAGAGTTCTTTGAATGTGTCAATAAACATTGTCTAAAGGGGATGCAGATTATATAATCTAGCTACAACTGTGAAAGAGATTATGACAAATTCCTGTAAAAAAAGACCCATATTGCTAGGTAGAAATCAATGGTTTGTTCTTATAATGGAGTGTAGTTACAAATAAAATCCTGCAGAAGTCTGTGCTGAGCGTGGGCTGTTCAACATGTTCATAAATTTGAATATCACAGACTCATAAATTATTTAGAAAATGAGATGAGCATTATAGCAACAAAGTTTGCAGGCAAAACAAAGTAATGCCTAGTATTTAAAATAGTCTGTGATGAGATTCTGATGGTACAATACTGGGTTACTGGGTAATAAAAAGGTAAATGAAATTCAATGTCAATAAATACCAAGTGATGCATGCAGAGGAAATGGTCTTAACTACATATACAGAATAATGACCTCAAAATTCCATTGTTATTATCATTCAGCAATATTACAATCACAGCAGATATTTCATTCAGAATGTCACCTCAATGCTAAAGACTGAAAAAGAGAAGTGGGTGTTGAAAATTTAAACACAGCTTTGAGAACAAACACCAGAACTTCATGAAACTGATACGATTACATGCTGCACAGCTTGTGTGAATACTACATGCAAGATTAACTCATTCTATCTCAGAAAAGTGTAGAAGAACTAGAAAGGGTACAGGGAATTTAACCGAATACGAACCAGAGGCATGGAGCACCTGTGCTATTAGAAAAGATAATGTAAACTAGAACTCTTTCCTTTGAAAAACAGACAGCTGCAATGAAATGTGAAAATATCTATAAAATCATAAATGATCATTCTTTCTTGTTACACTATTACTAAGGAGCAGCATCTTTAGCAGTTTAAGACAAATAAATGGAAGTGCTTTTTCCTACAACTGAAAAGTAAATTCTAAAATTTATCACTATAAGATATTTTGAAAGGCAAACAGACAGAGTTTCTGAAAGTGATGAAATCAAATTATGGAAAATAAGGCATTTATAGTTATTATTTCAATGGTCTTGGTACAGCATAAGACCCATAAGTTCACGCACTGCTGGCTGCTGTATGAGGAATCATGCTGTTTGAACTCTGTCCTGGGTTGGTGATTTTTAGGACAGAGGTCAGACCTTGACTTATCTGAAAGCTCACAAATGAACATGGAAGACCTCATTCTAAACAGCCTTTTGCATCCTTCCCCATGCAGTCATCAGCACTTAGGCAAAGAACATCCAATATAGTGCCCCTATTCCTTGGAAATGTTTTTTTCTGTACTGAAAACAGGGATGTTTTAGGTACTGCTCAACAGCACTGACACAGCATCAAGGCTTTGGGCCTCTCCTGCTGCTCTGTCAGTGAGCTGGCTGGGGATGCACAGGAAGCTGGGAGGGGACACAGAGAGCTGACCCCAACTGACCAAAGGGATAATGCAGACCAGCGTTGTGCTCAACAATAAATGCTGGGGGAAGGAAAGAACAAGGCGGGGACATTCAGAGTGAAGGCATTTGTCTTTCCAAGTCACCATTATGTCTGATGGAGCTCTGCTTGCCTGAAGATGTCTGAACACCTGCCTGACCAAGGGAAGTACTGAATTAGTTCCTGTTTTGATTTGCTTGAGTGCATGGCTTTTCCTTCACCTATTAAACTTCTTTTATGCCAGCCCATGAGTTTTCTCCCTTTTAGCCATCTGATTCTCTTATCCATCCTTCTGGAGGGAGAGAGTGACCTGGGTGGTGCTGAGCTGCTGGCTGGGGTTAAGCCATCACAGGCAGTTTTACAGGATGGACACACATGTAATGATGTTTCCAAACAGCAGTCTCGTGTCCAGTGTCTTCTTTTTTGTGATGATTCATGTATTTAGACACATTGTTTGCTGTATAGGAATCCCTGCAATAATGAATACTTCTAGCATTGTGCAAATTATTTTTTAATGGTTCATTGTACTGAAGAGCAAGCAAATTCATTTTAATAAAAAATATCTGACAGTATGGTATGGCTTCAGATTCAGCATGCAATTT
This sequence comes from Struthidea cinerea, assembly GCA_013397865.1. Classification (NCBI taxonomy): domain Eukaryota; kingdom Metazoa; phylum Chordata; class Aves; order Passeriformes; family Corcoracidae; genus Struthidea; species Struthidea cinerea. Next base: position 409,685 of record VZTI01001716.1, on the reverse strand, counting down.
GCAATTTTACTCCAGCGAACAGCATGTGTACAAGGCAATGCTTTCTTGCCCATTGCAGAGATATCATGTACGTATTGTTTACTTATAGGGTAATATTAATACTTAATTATGTGTGAAGCAGTGACAAAGCTGGGTAATTATGCTGAAAGGACAATGTTATTATCCAGGCTCAGCCCTCTTATCCCTCTGAGAAAAGAAATGGAATAGAAAAATTGGGAAGTTTATAGGCTGTACTTTATCTGCAAGGAATTTCCTCTGTGCTTGGGCTTTCTTTAAAGTTACCAAGGGACTTGGCCTTCAGTCTTCTTTGTGCAATGTTGAGGTACTTAATCTCCTGCTAAATGAACTAGCTGGAGTAACAGAAAAAACCAGCTGCAGTGGCATGGCGCTGTTTTTAGGCTGGTTGCTGCATTACCTACAATGTACAGGTCTGTCACAAGTACTGGGATTGTTAGTTTCAGAGATACGGCTAAGACAATAGGAAAGGTAATTATCTTTTCCTGAGTGCTCCTTCAGCAGTGCTAGGCTTTAACTGTGTTACTTTTTAATTAGAGGAATCAAGACCGAAATACATATTTGAAAATAAATGGCATTTAAAAGGGAAAGATTATGTTTAAAACCAATTGCACTTAAATAAGAAGATTTAATTCTTTTATCCTTACATGTGTCCAAAACATTGGCATTCTGGAGCTCTCCTGGAAGGATATCTAAGCTTGCTGGAGAAATGCTTCAGGTGATCACCACTGTGTGATGTTCTGTCCATTAGAAGTCAAATATGCTGTCTGTAGCTATGTGCAGATAGTTAGAATAATTTGAATAGAAATTTTGTAAGGAAGATTATATGAAAAAGACTTCCCTGAATGTTATTTAGAGTTACCCTTTTGGTCCTGTCACAGTGTGCACTTTTTTTACAAAGGCATATAGTGATAGAACAAGGGGGAGTGGCTTTAAACTGGCAGAGAATAGCTTTAGATTAGATACTAGAAAGAAGTTCTTTACTGTGTAGGTGATGAGACTATGGAATAAGTTGCCCAGAGAAATGGGGCTTATAGTGCCTCTGTAAGTGTTCAAGGTCAGGTTGGATGGGGCTTGGAGCTTACTGACGTATGGAAGGTGTCCCTGCCCATGGCAGGGGGTTGGAACTAGATGGTCTTGAAGGTCCCTTCCAACCCAAATCATTCTATGATTCTGTGAATTTTTTTTCTAATAATAATTTCAGAATCAATTTTTCAATTCGTAAACACTGGTGAAAAAAGGTGCTTAACTTCACACCTGAAACCTAACTGAAATAAAAACTGCATCTGCATCTGTCAGTGCTTCAAACTGTCATAAAATGACTAGGAACCAGGATTAATTTCCATATGGGTGCTATTTTGCATTGCTTCTGTCATGGAGTAAGAGAAAAGGTGAATTAATTGAATACTGTTCTTGAAAAAAACAGAATTGTTCATGATAACTAATAAATCTGTTCCAGATAATGAAACCTGATGTATTTCCTGATGTATTTTTAAATTACAGTGTTATCTGGACTAAAAGCTGGGAAGAGTACTGCAGTGCATTTTTCCTCTTGGATTAGGTTCAGGTCTGTATTCCTGGGTGGAGTGTCTCAGTCTGTAGAACTTGCTGGTGATGGCAATTTACTCCTCATGGATTTTGTCACAGTAGAATCAGTGATATTTACTAGTTTAGGGATTAAGATCAACCATGTTCTTATAGAGTAAAAGACATCCTTCTTCAGTATCCTGAACATATTTGCAAAAATTAAAAAGTCAGCATTTAAGAAAAGCAATGTGTAAGTCAGCAAAGTCTTCCTCTAGAAGTGTCTGGTTTGTCCCAAATTATGTTTTAAGCTCCTGTAGACAGATCTCCTTGACCTGTAAGCATTTGTATTGTGATCATTATTGTGGGAAATAAAGTATTATGTGCCAGGTTGCCTCCATTGATAGCCATGAGAAAAAGACAAAAGTCCTGGCTGGTCTGCATATCCTCTGAGTGCCCTTCAGATGGCAGGAGAGCAGGCTGACTAGATATAACTGTGTTTCTGGGGATACTGGATTATGTTCCCAAAGTTTTTTGGGTGTAGTGGTTTTGGCCTTCCAGGAGAGAATGATCAAGTTTAACTGTAATGTTTGGATTTACTGGTCGGACATAGGACTGGTCCACATCCATTATAGTTCCATTGCAGGGTCACTGTGGTACCTAAAGAACTATACTAAAATGAGAATGCAATTTGCCTTGTGAGACCAAAATATTGCCATATGAGTTTTCAGAATTGTAAACTGAAATTTGATATAATGGACAAATTTCCATGTTGTGTTTCATTATGGACAGCTTTGATTTCTGTGTAACTGAAGCATAGGCAGAAGATATGTTTTCATTTACTGTTCAGGCTTCAAAGGTAAAGATTTCACATTTTGAACTGGAGATGGTGTGTTTTGGCCCAGTATCAACATGCATGCATTTCTTTGCACTTAATTATTTAGATAGGGTCTTTGATTATTTTTTTCTCTAATTTTAATATTGGCATTTCACCCAGATTTCGCTGAGTTTGATATTTTCCTTCTTGACACTAGTTCTTACTTTTGACTGTCTCATTCCTAATGCAGAAGCAGTAAATTAAATTATCTATTAAAATCAAGGATATTTGCTTTTTTTGAAGTAACTGTCAAAAGTGTTTTTCTGTGAAGTCTTTCATTTTTTATAATTTCTTGTCAGTTACAATTTTTGAGCCACAAGTCCAAAGTACCATTCTAGGCATGAAGAAAGGAGCCAAGACATGCCTTTCACTAATTTGTTCTGCCTTTTTTTTCATAATGGTGAAACTTTAGGCATCTGTTTATCTTTGTGCCCAATGAATACCTTCAGTGAAGCTGCTAGGAGAAGGTTATTTAAATCTATCTCATAGGCTGAAAGTTTTATGATGGTTCCCTCAAATGTAGAAGAAATCAACTTCTGGTATTGCCCCACTGAAATGCTGATAGATCTGACGTGTCACAAATGTTGCCAACCTCTGCTGCCCAAATGGGGCAGATTCCACTTGTGTGGAAGTTTAATAAATACTGCTTAGGTGTCGATGGAGTTTGACTTTGTAAATAATGGGCTTGTACTCTTCTGTGGTTAATAGGTAGATGAAAGCACATATCACTTCACTGGAAATCCATACCTGTCAGTTTTGAAAATTGCAAGTCTTTTTCAGTCAAATTATTTTGATACCATATTCCCTCTGGGTGTTCATACGTAAAGGCGTGCTGTAGCTAAGATGGCATTGTTCTCTGGACGTGAAGGTTGTGGCCATATTCTGGCATTTGTCAGGTCTCTGACAGGCTTATGCATGGCTGTTTGCACTTACAGGACCTAATGTATTCTGGACATGTAATTGGCAGTGAGGATGTTCTGCATTATTTTTGTATACTGCTTTCAGTTTGAGAGAATATTGCTGTTTTAGGGAACTGCAAGGGAAACTAGTCTGTAATAGCAGAGGCTATTACCAGGCAGTTAATTTGCAAAAGGCCAAGAATTAACAGTTTTGCTATTTATGTGACACGCTAATTTTTCTGCAAAAGGAAGTCCGCATTGATGAATAATTTAAATCCCAGTGTCCCTGCAAGTCTATAATCATGTGCCCTACAGAGACTGGAGTACATTCTACTGTGAGCATTGTGCAAAAGATTAGTAGCTCCGTGGTGGCAGTGCTGCTGTAACAGTGTGAATTGCACTTTTAATTTGTCTTCCCATCTGACAGAGCATCTCATTATACTTACAAAATCTATTTTAAATTATACTTTTAAAATTCTCAGTTGAAGGATATTTACATAAAAAAGGTGAAGATTAAATAAATTGTTTTAAGTCATATCAGCAAATCATTTTAATGAGAACATCCTTTCTTCTTGCATTTGGAAAAGAATGTGCATTTTATTCCCACCGTGTTTAGTTCCAGTCAGTCAAATCCAGCAATGACTGGATACAATTTTTTACATTAGAGTCTAGATGTGAAATGTGTGATAAGCCCTACTTTGTGTCATAAAATTATGCAGGCTCTCTAATAGCTAACTTGTTAGCTATCTTGAGCTAAGAAGTATTTTATACAAAATTTTATGTAAGATGAAAAATTGGTTTTTTTCCCATAAGTAGCACTGAGCTGAAAATTATTACATTTTGTTAATCAGATTAAATTGTGGGGGAGTATACACATAAGGTCCTTAGGCACACATTTTTAATAACAACATTACATTTCTTGCACTCCTTCTTTTTGTCCTGTTTGCTCTTCCTTAACTACATTATTGAAATCTAGGAAGCATAATAGCTGATCTATTTAATGGCACATCATTATCTTCCCACAGCATAATGCATGCTATTCATTCTCTCATATTATTCATTAATTCATTATATTTATTCTATCCTAGTCTTTGTGTAATGATGTAAGGAATCAGACTTTCACTGTACAAATGAATAATATTTTGCAGTATTCAAAGATCTGAACTAGTATCAGTGACCTGTTAACTTGATGGTTCAGTTGTTGGTAGGATTTCATGTTACTTGGACACTATTTGTTGTAGCTCCTGTTTATTTTTCTGGACATCTGCTGCTGGAGTTAGTACTGTGCTGAGCACGGTGCAAAAGCTGTGGGCATTTATATATGGCTTCAGTGTGAATAGGACTGTGCTTACATGAAACAACTTTATTTAATACTTTCTGTTATAAAATATATGGGCCAGGTCCTTTGAGGTAAGGGGAGGTTTAGGAGGCTGTTGGCAGTGCACTTTGCTTCTGGCAATTGTTTTCCAGCAGAGCGCAGTTCATGGGCTGTGGCTGCTGCGGTACCCCTGGCCAAGGGCTGCCATGACTGGGTGGGGGGGCAGGAGCTTCCCTTGCTGTGGGACAGAGCTCTCAGGTCACATCGGGGCAGACAGGCTGCTCCAAGTCATGTCCGTAGCTGTATTCCTGTGCTATATGTGGGTTGTCAAGAGGTGGCTTTACTGCTTTTTGGTTTTGTTTTTTCCTTATTTGCACACAAGTTATGCTCAAATATTACAGTTGTTAGTGATCGGGGAGACATGGGCTTTGGGTTCAGATCCAGATTTGAACTTCAGAGGCTGCTGGGAGATATTAGGACCTACATTTCTGACTTATGTCACCTAGTGTTGTTTTTCATATATTTTATTTGCCAAGATGTTCATGTAAACTCTTCATTTTTATACCATTATTCTAGATCACTTTTGATTTTGCAGCACCCATAGATTTAGCTTGGAAGTTAAAGTAGAATTCATTTAAAAATTAGTTTTTATTGTATGCCTATTTGACTTGTAAAGCTGTAAATTGCCCATATTTAAAACTAATAAAAGAGTAAATATATAATGAAAGGGTAAATAATAAAGTCTGAAATGGACAGCAGTGTTTATTAAGATCTTGTGTCTCCCAGGCACTGAAGGTGTAGCCCCATTTCCACAGAAACTGGAACATGTGCTGAGTTTTAAATACAAAAAGTTTTCTCAGTGCAGAGTTCCAGGCTAGAGAGCTCAGCACCTTGCATACTTGGCCTCTGTGTCCACGCTCATGAGCTGATACTCCGTGTGCATACTGAACAGCAATTAGACTTCATAAAGCTGTGCAAGCACTTTGGAAAACAAGTCTCACTACAGTTTTAAAATCAACTTCCACCATCTGTTTGGGAAAAGCAGTGGGTTTGTTTCTTGTGAACTTGGCAATTAAATATGCTAAAATACAGTAGTGGCAGGATACAGTATTTGCCATACCTATTAAGAACAAAAACTAAAATCCAGCTAAGTAACACCAAACCTCAGACCAAGAGTTGCCATCTGGCTACCAGGTAAATCAAAACTCTTGATACTCGTCAAATACCTTCAACTGGAATACACTTTCAGTGATGAATTTTAAAGCAACAGTAGTTAAATTCTGATTAGAAAAGCAAAGTTCTTATTCCAAGTGTTTAAAAAGCTGTAAAACATGTAAGTCTGCTCTTATCTTTGGGTTATTTTTCTGGTTTTTGTTTTTAGATTTATTTTTTATTATTTTTATAGGACAGTAAAAAATGCAGAAATTTTAACCGTTCTCTAATCTTACAGAGATTAAGGCCGGCACCAGAACATAGTAGACTACCGTTCCAGTTTTTGAAATAATGAAATCACAGCTTTTGCTGGGTGAAATGTCATTTCTGCTCTTTCCAGTAATAAAGAAAGCTAACAAACACAGAATACCTTTTAAGGGTATTGCAAAATGTAACGTCAGATATTCTGGAGAATGGTGTCAAGGAATAGACTCATTTCTATATCTCATTTGGGTGTTCAATTTCCAGAGCCAGTGCCTTGGGGTGTTCTTTGAGCAATAATTTGAGTAGAGAACTCTGCATGGCAGAACAATAGAGTGAACAAAATGCTCTCACACAAACACACTTCAGTATCTGGCATAAGTGTACAATTGGTGCTGCTCCTATCAGAAGGAAAGAGTTGTCATAACTGTGTGAAAAGAGGAAATTGCAGCTGTTTAATATACTCTTGCTGGATAAGTAAAGGACTCCATTGAGTGGGCTTCATCTCATCCATCCATGCTTTTCAGATTATTAATGCTTATATATGACTTGGCATCACTCAAGCAATAATAAAACATAGCATTTTAACTTTTAAACAGTATTTGACAAATATCATCCTTTGAGGAACAGGCCAAAATAGAAAAAAAACTTATGGTGAAGCTCAAAGACTAACTTTTTTTTCCTTATACTGCCTGCAGATGAGTATTTCTGAATTACAGCAATCATGAGAAATGTCCCATTTATCTTTTACCTCACGTAAAAGATTTTCATTATAGCTGAGCAAAGAATTGGTATTTGATGAGCTTAATGTGGTTGACAGTGCACTGGAAATATATAGTGGTTTATATTTATGGGAACAGCACATATTGGGTGAATTACTTTCCCACTTCATTCCATTGTTTGTTCATGTAAATACTTTGCACATCTTGCAGTTAATGAGATGATGAATAGTTTGAGATGACTGCTAAACTTTGAGGTCATGGCATGCATTTTAGGTTCATCAGCTCTATGCTATCTTAGGTGAAATACAATGGAAACATAGGATTGGAAAAGGATGCTGGTCTCAGTGTGCAGAGAAGTGTCCTCTAGACACTTTCTTTCAACTGGATTTTAGTCCTCCTTTTACTATTGACGAAACTTGAATTGCCACCATCAAATGAAATATATTAGACTGGACATACAGGAGCAAGGCAGCCACAGGAAATACCTGAAGACAATGTCTTTACAGATTCATAGCTCTTCATGTTTCCAGATTTATTTCTGAGATGTGAATTCATCCTCATTCCTGCCATTCACAGAAGAATTAGCAGCATTTGGGTTAGACAGTGAAAACCAAACATGCATTGTTGTGATACCAATAAAAGAGGAAGGGGCACATACTATTATCTATCAAAAGAAACAGAAAAAAGCCCAAACCGAAGGATCAGTCTTGATTAATAGACTTTTACTACCATTTATCTTAGTAGCTTTTTATTAAAAATATGCATTTCCGTGGTAAGTAATTTTCATTGTTTAGGAACCATTTTTTAAATCACTTGGGTGCTAACACATCTTGACCTTGAAATTTCAATTTTATTTTTCTCTGAAATTTCACAGCTTACATAAGGAAATTATGGGAAAATTCCCTTTTCCAGAATTTGTGACTTGTTTTATGCAAATTGTTTATATTCCTGGTTCAGCATTTATATTAATTAAACATGAACAATAGTGATGTAAGTGAAATTATTATACTTAATATAGTTATCCAGAATAAATTTCCATACAGCATCTGTAGATAATAGGGAAAAATAAGCATCAAATAAATATGTGACTCCACTGATTATTTTCAAATAAAAAAATTGGCAATACTTGCCAAATCTGATTGTCCAGAAATTTAGGTTCATTTTTTTTTTCAAGTTCTTAAGGCTTTAATACATGAAAATGAATCCTTTTGTTTCATTGCCTTTAGAAATCCAATTTTCTATGAAACTGCAAAGGATAATTACAACTGAAGTTCTTGTCTAATTATTGGACTTTGGGAGCTTTCAGAGAAACACTAAATATCAAAGACTCAGGAGAAACACCAGGGAAAATGTGCAACAGGACACTGAAATGGAGACCCATTGTTAGCAACTGCAACTGCAAATTATGCAAGGAGCAGTATGAAAACCAGAGAATGTCCTTTCTTGAATCAGTGTTGTAAGAAGAGCTTTCACCTTTAACCGGCAAGGATTTTGGGAAGCGCAAGGTAGATAGCTGTTAAAATGAAATAAAATTAACTGATGCAGAAGGAAATACACTTTGGCTTGGATTGCATTTTGTTTCTCTTTAAATTTTGAAAGCTGTGGTGATTTTACGAAATTAAAACAACACATGATGAACTGCTGATTTCAGTATCATACATATGATCTCCTGCAAGTCTGGCAAACGCATAATCATTTCCTTTGATGGTGATGGGACTGCAATAGCTATATTTGTGACTGAAATGATATGGAAATATTATGATACCATTTTTTTCTTAGTAAGTAATATATGAACAGTATTATACCTGTGCTCTTGCAAAACATAACGTTCCCTTATTAAAATTAAGTCATCATTTCATTGAAACAGCATTCTAAACCCTTCTATCTCACCATTTATCTTCAGAAGTTTTGGTAATTTTCTGATGTCTTTCATTTATGGCCATTCCCTTGTTGTACTAGCTAATTCTATTTCTTACCTAAAGACCCTTTTCAGGTCTTGCACATTTAGAGAGTAATACTCTCTTATTACAGGACTCACATAAAAAGCCTTTCTAAGACAGCACTAAAAGAATTGTAGTTGACTGTACTGCTCTTGTATGTTACCAAATTTAGATTGTTACTTGCAGCAAATTAGGCATTACTTGGTTGAGTTCCTATACAGTTCCAATTAATTATTATAAAATGAAGAATGAAAAGAAAAAAACCAAACCTCTCTTTAATCATGAATTACTACAAACACTGACTGTAACCTCTTGTTTAGAAACAAGCAGCATGAAATTCTGAATATCCTTGTCTCTAATACTGGTGCTGTCAACGTAATTGTTATGAAAGTATAATGACAGAGCTCTCTTTAATAATAATATGCAAATAAAAGTAAATAATTTTTTCTTGTTCCACTAAGCATGCATAAGAATCCAAATGCAGAATTTGTTAGAAACATTTAAACCTGTTGTAAATATGGTAACATCTGAGTATTTTCTGGGCCAAGTCTGTATTAGGAAGCAAAATCATCTTTATTCAAATTTAGTTCACTCTTATAAACTTCTAATTCAAGGACATTTCACATTGCTAAGCTGGAATAAAAGGATTTTGGTCTGATTATAAATGATGACCTTAATGTTTTATTGATAAAGTCAACTGGAGTGTACTTAGGCTTGGTCCTTTACTCAAGTCCTGTCTGCCAGGGCAACGTGGAGCCAGTGCTTTCCCTCTGGGCTGGGGGATGTAGGGGGTGAGCAGGGCAGGTCTGTCTGTCCCACTGCCAGTCAGTAAATTCTTAGGTTTTCCCTTTTAGCCTGTCATTTTCTGTATGTTATTCACCTAAATGGGTCAACCTACTCCTCTTAGCAGTGTTGCTATTGGTAGCTTGGCTACGAGACTCAGGGAAAAGCTGTCAATAATCTGATGGTTGAAAATGGCAGGTATGGAGCCAGTAAAGCATCCAGTTTGGCAGTTTTACAATGAGTTGTGCTTTTCTTAACAGTAGAGTTGCTTGTAGGTTGGGTAATACTCACTGTGAAAAGAAAGACAGAAAGGCTCTTGTAGTTAATTGCATTGAAAGACAAGGGTTTTGCTGTTTCACAAAAGGGAACAACTCACTGGGTAATTTGAAGTAATTTATTCTGTATTCTATCCTCTAAATTAGGGGGATATACTGCAGGTAACTGTTCCCTGACTTTGGTACACAAGCTGTCTTTTCCCTTTGCTATGGTGTCACAGTAGGAATAATGGCCCTAAAATGCAGATCAGAACTTGTTTGAGGGCCTCCTGAGTGACAGGTCCCTTTCAACATGCCGTTGAGGTTTTCTGAGGATCTGAAAAGGCTTTTCAGATTAATCACAACCAAAAGGGCATCTCATCCAAGGAGAAAATAATTATAATAATTATCTCCTTCCTCATGAGATTATAGGGCTTCATCTACATTAGCAAACAGTTTATCCCTGCAGAAGTGATTTAGTAGACCCAAACTGTTGTTGCTGAGGGCATGATGTCCACACTATATTAATTTAGTGGAGGAGGTTGTTTTTGACTAGCCCTTATGTCCTGAACTGAATACCCCTAAACTGTAGGAATGCATTAGGTGCACTCTCAGGCTCATGTTCGGCTTAATTTTCATCTAAAGGGGATTAATTTGCTGTGAATCATTCCAGAATGATTCCATGATGTGATCCAGATCATAGTAAATGGAGACAATTTGAAAATTTGTTTGAAAATTGAAGTCCTGCTTCAAACTGAAATGCTGAAATACATGCACTTTGTAAGAGTCTAAGGAACTAGAGAAACAAAACACTATTTATTGATTTGTTTTGTCATTCATTCTCCTGCTGTACTCTACCTAAAAATCTCAAAATACATACAATGCATCAGGAAGCTGGGTGTAGACTTTTGAGAAGTGCTGGTTATGACTGGCTTCTTAATGAGCTCCTGGCCATATTAAATGCCATTGCAAGGTGTTGGTTTTTTGACGGGATACCCTTCCTTCTCGGACCAGGGTAGAAGAGAGCAGAGGAGGCTGCTGTTCTGCAAAGTTCTTTATTTCATAGTCTCACAGTTTCTTGAAGGCAGAGTTCAAGGGGGTTACATGGTAAAGCCAAGCAGCAACAGCAGCAGCAGCAGCAAAACAGCAGGCAGCATACAACATCTTCTTCTAATTTCCCATAATGCCTTATTATTCTTATATTTTTTTTCACAGAAGTGTGGATTATATTTGTTAATTAACCAATGAAATCAATACACGATTCTAGTTTTCCTTTTCTTAACCTATCCTGGTCTAACTCTAACAGCTGTAAGCATTACATAGGTATTACAAAGATTTGTGTATACAGTTTCTATCAGCTCTTATTGTTTATGTGAACATTATATCTAAAAAATGTGAACAATATCGTTCTATCTATATTTTGTCTAAAATAAAGAATTCTGTGAAAAGGCAACACTGCTGCAGAAAGAACTGTGTTTAAGGTCTCTGCTGCAGCTTTTTAATGTTTAAGGCACTTAGCATATATTTCTACTCAGAGTTAAAAATCTACATTTCTAATTTACTTTGGTATGACTTCATGTATCTCAGCTTGTCCAAAGGTTTTGATTCAACTCCGGTGCTTTGGCTTTCATCTGGGCCTAAGTCCAGAGAAGCCTTCATTCCAACAGCAAGGCAGGCATAGTACATGCCAAAGAGAGTGCATTATTTCTTGAGGTAGACTGGGATGAAAATCAGGGTTGAAGGTCCATATGACTCTTACACAGCTGCTGTTATCAAAAGGGGATATTTGAAAAGGGGGTTCGAAATTGATTTGATTTTTCAAGGAAAAATGGGTGCCATTTAGATACTTCAGCTATCATGAAGCAGTGGCCTGGCTTGAATTCATTCCTAGTGAGCCATCACAGGAATACTCTGAATTTTCTTTTTTCAGCATGAGCTGCTATTAATAATATCTTACTGTTTTAGAATACTGACAAGGAAGTAGAGACTGAGAGTCAAAATTGTCTAGCATATCAGATGATTCTCAAGATAGCAGTAGTTATTATAGTTTATGTAACAGCTTATATAAAGTGCCAGGGCCAAAACCCACTAATATTTGATAAAGCCCTGTGCAGAGAGAAAAAAGCCATTTTTCTTTTCTCTGAGTAAAAAATTCGTATTTTCTTCTGTGTGGCCATACCTCTGCTGAGTACAAGGCTCTCTATCTGGGTTACCTGCTGGACTTTATGTTCGACTTCCCAGTTGGTAGCTGAAGGTTGTTTGTGCAGCCTGGATGCCTTTCTTCAGCATCTCTCAGAGTGAAAAAGTCTTTTCCTATGCATCTGCTCAGAAATAGAGATTTTCATTATGTACCAGAGCCATATTTTGGAAGAGTCTGGTCTAACTTTGATCTCACTTTTTTTTCCTCTGGAAGTGGTGCCTGTGGTGGCTGTGACAAATGAGCATGTGGTAGGACTTGACATTAAAAGAGTGGAGGAATGTATTCCAACTGCATTTCAACTAGGTTTACTCCCAGTTGACAACTCTCCTGTCTTCTTAGTGTGTTATGTCAGCTGTTAGAGCTATTTTGGTCATTGCACAAGCAAGCTTCATATTTTTCTGTGATTTGAGCAACCTGTCATTTTTATTTACACTTGAACCCTTGCTTTCAAGTGTGGCCCAAAATGTGTAGGAGTCAGGTATAAAACATAGATTAGGCTCGGACCTACTATTATTTGTCAGAAGTGCTACTATGCCTATTGACAGATATAATTGTCATGAAAATAGCAGGGGAGAACTTAGTCTGAGTCCTGCTTCCCTGTCCATCTGCAGAGGTCTGTCATAGTGTTATTTGCCAGAAGAATTCTTTGGAAAAACAAAATTTAACTTTCAGTTGGATATTTGTGCAATAGAATCTGAACATACAAATTCCAGGTCTGGCAAGATTGTGTAATGTAATGATGGCCTTCATCTATACTCTTATATCCATGTAGGAATCACAGAATTAGTTCTCCACTATTGATTGAAAGACATTATGTTTCAGATGGTAGTCATCTTAAATAGATCTAATAACAACAGAGATTTTAAAATTCCTGTATCGACACTTTCAAAATATTTCTAATGGTGTAGTTTCTTCTACTATTATCTGAAAATATTTGCACTTGAAAGTACATAGTTTTTGGTGTCTACATCTTTACATTTTCTACATATTTTCTACATTTTCTTTGTTTCTGCTCTTGCAGAGAACAAGACTTCTTCATATCTTGACAACTGTTATGCTTGCCAGTTTTACATTTCCATGTTGTCAATGTTAAAAACATCATGACAATACGAAGATTTTAAATTTAAAACATAAGTGATAGAAAAGAGAGTGGGTTCTAAATAAAATGAGGGAGTCATAATTGTGAAATAGTCACCCATTTTCAGCCGTATGACTTTAATTCACTGAAGTTAGTCAAAAAGCAATTTTGGTACTGAATGATCCATCAGTATAATACTGTGACTTTTTGGGTCACCTGACATTTTATGGCACAGAGATGGCAATTATACTTTGAAGATGGTAAAATTATAAGAAGGAATATTCATCTTAATCAGATGTTCATCAGCATGGTCAGTTTTAGGATGGAACACAATGCAGGTTCAGGTAATTAGTGAGGAGACTCATAGGGTTTTTTACTGTGAAGTGCTGTGACTTTAGGAGTTTTTTTTCTGAGGAGAATGAAATGATGTGGAAAAAGCCACTTCACTAATGAACTTGCAAAGAACTTGCTTATAGTTTTTTCATGAAAAAAACTACTCCTTGTGTTCCTGTACTAAAGTACAAGAAAGTAATCATGATATTGATATAGAGACAAGGCTGGATGAGACCTCTGGAATCACTGAGCTAAGTGTCCTGATCCTACCTGCTAGCAAGATATCATCTAATGGATTTCTTACGGATATATTCTGTTGCCCTCACTGTGTTTATTTCCTTTTGATTTCTCTGTTTCCCTTCAGCCTTTCCTTTGCTACACAAGCCAAGCCCTTTAAAACTCCTCCTGTAGTGGAGACTTTATTCCTCTGGCTGGAAGACTGTCCCCATACTTTTTGTGGGTTCAGTTTCACTTTCATAAAGATGACTGGCCAGAATTGTATGGATTATTCCAAATGATAGTTTAAGAAACTTCATACTTGTCCTTCTGATCTTTATTAGAAAGATATCATTTAATTGTTTATAGGATTTGCTTTTTTCACAACCATCTCATGTGATATTGATACTGATGTGCTCTTGGTGATCAGTTTGAATAAATTGTTTTTACACATGTTGTTTCAGATGATGAGTTCCCGACTTGTAGCAGAAATGCTATTAATCCCTGATATTCCCTTTCAGTACTATATGCTGTTACTGCACCTGGATTCACCTTTCAATTCTTGTAATGATCCACAGCGTCTTCAGATTAATGTAGAAGTTCTGTAGTGGCACTGTAGAAAATGCTTTATCTAAAACCAGACAAATTATATCTACTTCTTTTCTTTGTCTGGAAAATCAGTTATCAAAAAAAGCTGTCAAGTTAGTCTGTCACGAGCTACCTTTGGTAACACTTCTTCATTTTATTCTATGTTCTATTTACTTCCCTGTCTTTAATTTATCTTTTTCTTCAAAGACTTCAAAGCTCTTGCAAACTGAAGAGGTCAGACTAATAGGCTTACACTTGCCCAGATAATTTTTGTCCTGGCTTTTAAATATGGGCACTTCAGTTCCCATTCTCCACTAATATTTGATGCTTTCTCTGCCTTCATAGATTTGGAGGCTTATCTCTGCCACTGCAATGGCCTTTATGAAATCACAGTACACCTAGTGATTCAGATCTTAGTGAGACATTTTGTTCAAAGCTCATTGCATGGTTATCTTTTTTTTTTTTCCCACAGTTAAGCTTTTGATTGGTTAGTGAGATATGAATAAAGAAAACTTAAATAACCATCTGCAGGAGGATCACATGTAAGATATAAGCAAATACTGCTGCCTTGATGATTAAGTGAACAGCTAGTACCCCCTGCAACCTAAAGCTCCCTTAAGCATAGAAACTGGGAGAGAAATAGTTTAAAGTGGCATGATAATATCAGAGAAATGATGAGAATTGGAGCCTAAGTACCCTCTAATACTGAACATTTCATGGTCAGAGATTATTTCATAAGGGTGTTGGACATCACTGGGCAGATTAAAGATATTTTAATACCTTGGATGTTTAAATATTCCATAATGTTTTATGCTAACACTTAAAAAATCAGTGAATGGAATGTGTAGGTTTAATGCTAGATTATTATTTTAGTTTTATGTTTTTGTAAATACATAGAAGTATAAAACCTAACCTCCCAAAAATTCATGATATTTTATTTCTCCATACTGAGTAACATGTCAGCATTTGTGCTCATCAGATGAAAATTCTTTTGCTGGTTCTAATGAAATGATCAAGAAGGAAATTTAATATATACACAGTTAATACATCTGTATTGCTTGAGTTGAAGCTGGCTAGAAGGGCCGTGCATTTCTTGTTTACAATTTCTTTGCTTTCTTTATTGCTTTCAATTAGGTGTTGTATGGGAAAATTAATGAAGATGAAAATTACAATCAACTGTGTGTACAGAGAACTGGGGTTAATCTGGAAACAAGGGATATTAACACTGATAGCAGTTTAGAGGGAAAACCATTCATCACTATCATCTAAGTTTGCAAGGTGATATCATCACAACCATACAACTTACTCCTTTTGGAAGGAGTAAGTTCTTTCCATCATCTCTCAGTGTTTCTAGCTGGGAGATGGAATGCAGCTAGGTGACTAAAGCATTTTATACCTCTGGTAATTTGAGCATTCATGCTTATCAGATTTTGGAAACAATAATATATATGTAAATTTCACATCCAAGTGCTATGAGACTGCTGGCAAATGTAATTACCTGTATGTGCATCTGTCTACAGTTTCCCTCTGCTGGGAAACTAATTGAAGTATGCAAAGAAGAATGGTTGGTTGTTTTTTTTTTTTATTGTACGTTTTCATACATTCTATAGCTTTTTATATTTTAGATATTTGAGACATTTTCTTTTCTTGAAGCTGTCTTTCCTCACAAAAGATCACTTGCTAATCAGTTTCCAAGAACTCAGGTTGTGTACGTACATTTCTGGAAAGTATGTGCTTAAATTTAAGTATGTGCTTAAGTTACACTGATTTAAATAAAAGACAAATATGGACATGCATATCAATCACATGCTAAAGTACTTTTGGCAAGATTTAATTTGCCTCAGTGTCCTAAGTTTTAGCACAGTAGCCTTTCAAAAGCCCTCTTTATGGCATTAAAGCCTCAAAATCTTCAATCTGCTTCCACTGCTACACTTAACTGAAAGTAACAGTGACAATATTACTGCATTGGTCTGCCTACAGTGCTTTAACTATTTCTGAATATTTCTCAGTAGTGGGGCTAAGCTCTCTATGATTACTTATTCTGGCTATTGAAAGATCCACACTGTTAAGCGACAATTTTTAAAAAAATACCCAACAAACCCCACCCCTTTTGTTTTGCATGAAGGGATTTCCCACATCTCCTGTGTGAGACTGGTGTGCATTGCTAGGCTAATGCCTATTCTCTTTCTTTCATTGCTCACCTAGATCAAAGAAAGTAGCTTGTGAGAATGTGTCCATGGTTGTCCCCCGGCTTAATTTTGGAAACAGGGTGCACTTTTTGCCTTTTACAGGCTGTGATGTATGAAACAGAAAGAAGATTGATTTTCACAAGGTACCTTGTACCTGAAGTAATGAAAGTGGCAAATTACTTGTTCACTGAGCAAACATGACAGGAATGTCATAGAGGGAATTTATATATATGCAAATGCACAGGGGTCACATTGGTGTTACTTTTACAAAGCGACCTTATTCACCGGGGGGCATTTTAAAATCTGCATTAATCTACACAGGAAAGGCTGAATAAAACTGCAAATACGTCCATTGTGTGGGATATAGAAACTAACACAACTAATAAATAATGTAACATTCAACACAGCAGAGAAGATAATTTAAATGGCTGCATTATTTCTGTACAAGAGACTTGGGGTCTCAAGTGATTTCTACTACTCATTTAGGCTTTCTCTGAAGCAACAAATAAAATACTTGTCATAAAAACAAAAGTAAGAGGATGTGGGACTAATTTTCTATCAGATTTTTGTCTCTTAAGCATTTTGTTATGATTCAGTAGAGAAATAGGCTTATGTATCTCTTTATGAACACTGTCATTCACAGGTTCTGTGTGTTTGTGAAAGGCAAATGGTTCTTACTGACAGTGAAACTTCCCACATATGTAAAGCAGGAAAAAATGAACTTTGAACAACTTCAGAGAAGTTGTTGTTTGTAAAGAAAAGAAAAACAAGGAGCAACAGAGAAAAATGCTGTTACTCTTAGGAAACAGATGAGAATTTTATTTGTGTATAAGCTTTTAAAGGAAGAATGAAAGCTGTTGTTTCCTTACATTTTTTTACTCCTCAGCAATGAAGATTACATGAGTTTGCACTTCACCTAAAATCAGAAAGCAAGGCAATTTAGCACTGGCCATACAATGTAAGGTAATTCCCATGTGATTCTCCTCTAATTCTGAACTGTTGGAAAGGTGGCTGATCTCAAGTCCAGAAGCAAAGAAGGAAGAAAGTAGAAACTCAAAAGCTTATGGATGCTACATTGAAAATACACATTTGTGCATGGCATTTTCAGTACAGCTGAATGGTTGGACAACATCTGCTGTTGAAAGTGGACTGACAATGAGGTGGAGCAGTGACAAGGACAGCCTGTGCAACCTAGGAGTGTATTTACAGTTTGCTGCTGTTGACCCACAGAGGGCTGGGAGAGGAATTTCTGCTGACATGGCAGCTTGTGAAACTCCTCTGCAGCATCAGATATGGTTTCTTCCTGAGAAATAAAGTCCTGCAGTTTTTTTTGTTACTAATCACCAAAACAGTCTATTCTTGAGTTCATGATACCAGACTGGTATTCTCTCATGGAGTGTGCTTCAGGGAAAAGAAATCTTAGGGAGCAAAAGTAACAAATCCTAAGAATGTATTTCTTGTGTATGGCGTCAGTGAAGAGCTGAGCACAAGAGAGCCATCTCACACTCAGCCACTGCCTGCTTGAATTATGTGGGTGACATCTTTTTGTTATATTTTGAATGTGTTCCTGAACCACAAAAGGAGATATCTTTCTTTTTTCTTGCCTCAAAGCACATTGAAAAATGAACTCGGACACAGCAGACTTTCATGTCCTCTTTTGTGTTAAAGTGCTGAGAATTCCTTGGGTTTATTTCCAATATGTTGGGTTAGAAACTGAAGGAAATTTTTTGTTACACATAAAGCTCGTGTAAAATTGATTTTCAGATGTAGGTGTTTCCTATAGCATGGCTATTCTCTGTTTTGACCAGCTTTGTGGCATTATTGAAGGCTGGATGGATCACAGTGAGGGAGAGGTTCTGCAGAAAAGAAGGTAAATAAAAGAATAAATGTCTCAAAAAGAAAACTATTCAGGTTAATATCTGTAGTTTGTCTGTGGAGCTCTGCATCACCTCTAGTAAAAGAAGAAATCATTTCAGAGCTCATTTGTCCTACTTAACACAGCCAGTTATGTTAGTGTAATAACAGTACTGAAATGGACTCAATTTTATTTCCTGAATGCACTTACTTGACATAAATCAGGGTTGCAAGAGGCTAATAGTTGTTTCAGAGCTGGGGTCAAATGCTATCTAGTTCCAGTGTCTTTTCAGTGCTCTATCACGGGCTGTTCTGCAAATCCACAACAAAATAACCAGCATCAGGGTTTCCAAGCCCGGGTGATAATGCATGCTCCTTCTTTTCTAGCTCTTGACACACTGTGTTGTGCATCCATCCCAACCACTCAGCTTCTTGGACTACAAACCCTTCATTTTTTATTTCTAGGGCTGTATTGCTACAGTGTGGTCCCTGTGTGAAGCAGGACGGCTCGGAGCAGAGATCTTCATATCTTGTTTGTGCTTATGCAGTCACTCGCCTGTCCTTGGATTGACCATTGCGAGTGGACAGTGCACACAACCACGGGTCTAGGTCTAGGGTTATACAGCATAATTAGTTTGACACAACATCATCTTCCAGCTTTTTCAATTTCAGCAGCTGTATGTTATGGATGCTTTAACTGCTCAGATTTGTTTTGTAGTTCTTCTGGTGGCCTCTGAACTATTAGTCCCAAACTAGAACTGCTACTTGCACTGATTTTTCTGTTAATTATGCCTATTATGGGACTACTATTAGACACAGTTCAGATTTTTGTCCTTCTAAAGGTGAATACCACAAATAACTAGTGCAGAATAATGTAATAGGCTTGTAGTGTAGAAAATGGTGTATAGTTTTTCTCATAATTGGGAAACCTGGCAATGGCATTGAGCCCAGATTTTCTGTGTCAAAGCTGAAACCCTTCCCTGGCTTAGCAGAAAACAGTCTCACTCAGTGCTAGCTTACTCCTTTTTGGTGTGCTCAGCTGTGTGCAGAGGTTTCTATCTTCACTCTGCCATGCATCCTGAGGGCTGTGGTTCACAGGCAGAGAGGTTGGTTTTCTCTCTTTCCCCTACTGCTGGTGTTTTTCCTGGTGCATTTGCATTTTCTGATGTGCATTTGCTGCCAGTCTCGCAGCACAGTGAGGGAATCTGGCATCAGCAGAATACAGGAATAAACTGTATTAGATTCAACCTTGCTTTAATGGTGCAAGTCCCACTGGGTTTTGAGCAGTGTTATGTAGGTGAGGAAGAAAGATTTGATTTTAATGAGAGATGACTTGGCACCAGCAGCATAACAGGTGCAGTATGAGAATCTAGAGTGAAAGAGTTAATTCATATTCTTTTCACAGAGATAGCTGTGAAAGAGCATATGCTGAATGGGCATTCCAGTTTCCTTTTTTTGTTCTTATTTACAGTGACAAATAATGTATTTCCCTTTAGCTTTGAGTGGTTCGTAAACCTGGAGCTGATGATGAATATGCAGTTTACACTCCAAAGGCACTGGAATAAGTGCAAGAAAGCAGACCTTAGAGTGGTTCACAGCACACTGTGACCTGTGCTGTGATTATTAATCAGTCAGGCTTTCAGGGACACATGCACCATCCTGGCTGCGGCACTTGCTTACTCCTCTCTCCTTTTGCTTGATAAATGTGATATCTAAACCTCTGGGAAACACATAATAAATGCATGACTTCTGTAAAAGAATGCTGAGTTCTGTTTGCTCTGAATTCATGTTTAAAAGGGTTTAGTACACTCTTCAGTGGGTTGTTAGTTTCAGTCGTGTTTTCTTAGACACAGCCTGCTCATCAATCTCCTGGAGAGCAAGATTGGCAGTTCTGGGGGAAGCGGTCTGGTTTCAAGTCTGGAAATCATAAGTGGAGTTGTGACGTGTGTGTTGCCTTATCAGCATGTGGTGTTATATTTGAAAGAAATTTGCTGAGAGGAGAGGAATTATTTTGAAGGAGCGGAAAATGATTTGGGACTTCGAACATATGACTGGTTAATTCTGTATTATAGCAGTCTGCATTTCAGAGTTGTGGCTGCCCAAGACAGCACTGTACATGAGCAGAGGAGAAGCACTTGAATTCCTTTGGGTTTCTTATGAACATAATAGGAGACAAATGTGCAACCATAATGAAGCAATGCATTTTTTTCTGCTCAGAAGCAATGTAGTTCCAGGCATTACAACAGAGCAACAATTTTGTTCAAGTGATCAAATTTTCAGCTTTTCCAGTATAAATGGTTTGAAATAGTTGTCATTGTTCTGTTGACCTGTCAGCAGAAACAGGACCACTGTGTAGACCTGTTTCATAGCTGGCTCCCTAGGGTTCTTCTACAGGGAAGAAGTGAGAGAAGTACTCATTACTATACCTCTTGCCACTCTCTGCACAACTATAATCCTTAAGCACTAGAGCCTACAGTCCAGAACTTGTCTTTTTGGCTGGTGGAGGGGTATTTTGTCTTTCGAGGAGGTTACTGAGAAATAAGTCATGTGTTATCTTGTGCTTGAACCACCCTGGTGGCTTGCTGTCACAGCGAGAACATCACTGAGTGAGATGAGGGGGCTCTGTGCAATTTCCCTTGGTGCAGTTAATCAAATCTTTTCATTACCCAAAGGTAGACAGGGGAGAGGGTAGTGAATCTGCCCTGCTCTATTTCATGTTTCCAAACAACTTAGGTCTTCCTAACAGGATTTCTCTGCAGGAGGATTGGTATATGAGCTGAGGGTCTATTCAAATCTGTTATTGCCTTATGACTTGTGGGCTCAATCCAAGAAGAGCTGCAATCCCAAAAGTTAAAACACCACTGTATAATCAGAGACAACTACATTACCATGACTGGCTGCAGACATACTAGTGGAACTGCTCTGTTTATCAAAACCTGCTCAGAGATGCAGGGGTTCATCCTTCTTGCCAACTTTTGGAGTCTGCTGTGGTTATGAACACTGTTTTTACCCTGAGAGAAATGATGATGATGATGTTGAATTCTCCTGGTACTGACTAGGGTGTAGGAATGCTGTCAGGCCAGGGAGGGAGTTTATGTTGCTGCTCTATGTACCTCATTTAGAGCTAAGCAGAATCTAAGACTTTAGGATTGTCAGCCGGACACTTATAAAAAATTAGTAAATTCTCCTTAAATTAAGAAAAAGATGCCTTTTTAAGAAATCTTAAGGTAAAAATTTTTCTTTTTGTGTATTTTTGTTTTCAGGATGAATAAGAGATACTTACAGAAAGCAACAAAAGGAAAACTGCTAATAATAATATTTGTTGTAACGCTTTGGGGGAAATTAGCATCTGGGGCAAATCATCATAAAGGTAAGAAATTCTGTCCTGTTCTATTATACTGCTGTATCTGTGGCCTCCATCAACAAATTCGGAAGGGTCTGGTCTATGCGACCTTTTCTCCTCGTGCATATCTGTGTCTCCTGATACTGGTTCACTAATCAGTACCAAAGAATCAGAGTTTTCAATGGATTTATTAATTTATTGACAGTTTAAGTATTTCAACTGCCATTTTCAGCATTCTCTGATTTTACATCATTTTGTAATGATGGTATAGTTGGAAAATGCTAAAAAAGGGGGGGTTAAAAAAAAAAAGAATACTTCTTGTCTCATAAAAATATTTATATCAGCAGATATGTATGATGCAAATGAATTCCTGGAATGAACTCTAGAAAGAAACAATTTTTAGTAACATATATGATGCTTCTGTGTGCAATTATCTGCCAAGACCAGCTTCATGAATAATGGGTATTGAATGAGATTGTTTCATCATCAAAAAAAGACTGCTGCTTTGCAGTGTTGTCTGATTTCTATGCTTCACTCCTAACACCTGACCAGGAACTTTAGTAGCTTGTGACAATGTGAGAGCTGTTTCCTCTTGGTCATTCCAGCCCTTAATATGCATGCATACATACCAGCACAAGTTGTGATGGATTATTTAATATCGTAAAAAGGTCTTTGTTTTGCATGTGTTTCTGTTAACCCTAACACAACGAACAAGCTCTCCAGATTCACATACTAATGCATTCTTATAGGCTAATATAACTTGAAATGTGAGCTGCAGTATAATAGGATTTTGAACTCCATTTGTCATCATCATATAGTGTCTGTTGGCTGTTTATCTGCTTACCCAAGATCAGATTAAACTCTAACAACCCGCATAAAGTAAGGGTATTACCACAAGCTAAGGAGTTAAATCCAGAGGAAAGATTCCAAAAAACCCGGTCAGTTAATTTCTCTGTTTCCATGTACATTTTCATGAGCAGGTATTTTTATATATCAATCTGCTAGGTATTATTCTGCTGTGTGAAGATACCTTTGTTCAAAATGCCTCACTGATTCAGGACTTCAGGATGCAGAGACACTTTCTGCAAAGTCTTTTGCAAGTTGCAATTTGACTGCAGACAAAACAGAATCTGATGTGGTCCTGCAGGCCACCAAAGAAGGGCATCATGCCAGACAAGAACTGTGCGGACACCCTTTGCTCAGCCTTTTTCCCCCTCCAAACCAGAATATGGTTTTCTGCTGTGGCTTCCCAGTTTAGTTGTCTATTGAAAAAGAGCCAAGATATCCTAGCCTGCATTTAGAATTCTTTTGCTTTGATTATTTCTCTTTAAACATCCAAAAAGCCAATATCCAGACCATTTTGATTCCATACACAAGGGCTGGTCAAGCTGTGTTTGCTTCTATGGAATTCAGACTTTGCCAAATTATGCTTGCTACTATTTTTGAAAAACTGATGAGTAACATCTATCACCAAGTATTTCATAGAAACAAATTATAATCATGAGGACTGTTTTGGGAATTACTGCTTCATAACTGAGAATAAAAACATCCACCACCAATTTTAGCTTTTCTGTGCAAGGGAAAACCCAGCAGAACTATACGATTAATTATCTGAACAGTGTTTGTCGTTTGAGCCTCAGCCTTATAGCAGAGATGACTTAGGGAATATCTTTTTTTTTAGATAAAAAAAAGAAAAGTTCATGAGCCTCCCTGAAAAATCAGATTATTAGCTGCAGGGACTTCTTTAAATTCCTGCTAGCTAACAAAAAGCTCCTTTTTCTTTAATTTGTATCTTTTAATGTCTTTAACAAAATATATGAAGAAGTCTTGCAGGGAAAAGTAACAACAAGAAGCATGACCTGAGTGTTTAATTTGGAAAACCAGCTACTTTATCTGTTCAGTTTCTTTTGGAAAGAAAAAATATTCAGAAAGATTTTGGCTTGTGGATTTAGTAAATCAGCTACCCTCACTGTATATGGGGGATTTTTTAAAAAGCAAAAATCAGAGTTATACAGCAAAATTACCACTGATTTCCAAAGATACTGGGAGTTTAAATTCCCATTGTGTCATAGAAAATCTTCCCCCTCCTGGCAGAAATGGTGCTAAGGTACATTGAAGGAGAACTTGAAGCTGTTCACCTTTGCATGGAGTTTCCAAATACTGAGAAACGTGTGAGTTTTTCCAGCACTAATTATCCCTAGCATCATTAATCTTCATTTATAGAAGTCCTTACTCACATATTGACATGACAAACCCTAATGACTTTGAAGGCGCCCCTATAATTCCAAAAATCAATAATCTGCATCTAAAAAAAATCTTTACTTTCCTATTGACGTACTCATATTATTCACTAGTTGCAGTAACTTTCAAACCCACCTCTTTTTCAGAAAGCTATTGTTAAAGAAAAGGAAAAAGTAAAAGAAGAAAAAGATCATCAATGTGTGAAAAATTGCTTAATGAGCTTTCTGCTCTCCTGGCAGACTTCAGGAGGAATATAAACAGATGACTCTGACAGGCTGTCTCTGGGCTTGTTGCACTTATTTCAGGGATGTGGCACAAATGAAAACTCCCAAGTCAGCAGCAAGAAAAATAGAGGCCAAGGCAGGGCATGGGAAACCAGTCTCTGAGGACCAATTCAACAACAGGGTTACAAGCTGGGATTTCAGGTTACATCTTTTCAGTGTGATGTGTGTGGGTGCCAAATCCATCCTGCTTTCTCTTGAGAAGTGTCGCTGTTACGTCCGAGGCGCATAAAGAAAACGACACAGAGTCCAGGCTCATGAACAGTGGAAGCCAAAGCTTTTCTTTAATAATTTTCTGACTACTATATAGGATAGATCGCAAAAAGTGTGTTGAGTGGCAATAGGTAATTGGTTCCTCGGCCATCCACTCCTTGAGAGGAGTGGCCAAGTCTTAAGAGACCTATTCTATAATATTTTCAAAGTCGAAGCCATAACAATCTTGCAAAACAACTTGCGAGTGCAAGAAGTTTATGAAACTGTGACCTTGTTTAAAATAGTTTACATAGGAAAGGCAGTCTTCTCACAGAATATTGAGAAAATGCTGAAGAATTTCTCTGCTTCTAGCTTTTTGGCACCTACAGAGAAGTCTGGTTTGAATACACTTCTGCTCCCATTATCTTGACTGATGGTTGAAGTTTCATCATTCTGGACAGTAAGACCAAAAGCTAAAAAAGTTAAACAGTGTTTAAAACAACTCAAAGCTTGATTTTTTTTTTCCCCTGCACACAGGATTATGAGTCCTCCTGTGTGATTCCTGGCTGTGCACATACTTATATTCCATTTATTCTGTCTTCTGTAAAAAAAACCCCAGTAACTCTGCTTTTTTTTTCATTTTGCTGTGGAACCAGATACCGTGGTGATGGGTGCCTTACCCAAGCACATGCACCTGAGAATCAGCTCACAGTAACAGAAGCATTTGTGCTGCAGTAGCTACATATGAGGAGAGAGGCATATCAATCTCCAAAAGGATGCTGTCAAGTATATGAGTTGAGAAACTGATGAAGACTGATCCTGATCCTCCTACACACTGCTAGCCCTTGGAAAACAAACAAACCTGTACAAACATATAGTGTTTGCTGGCAGATATGGCAGAGAAGCATCAGTTCAGCATCACTGCCTGTTTGCTATTTCTGTCATAGGGAGCATGAATTGATTTTATGACCATTGTATCACAGCCCATGTTTAAGGTGTCAAGTATTGGACTGGTCCTTTTGAGAAAAAAATATGCTGATACCCCCTTACAAGCACTCCTTTCTAGACAAGAGGCTACTGTGACACAAAATTTCTACCCTAAAATGAAAAACTCCTTCAAAATTCGTAATTCTGTGAACCTTTTGGGATCACTAAGGTTTTTTTTTACATTGATAATGCAATATAATATTCTAATTAAATGAAGAGTGCTTTTGACTCTAAGCATAGTTTAATATTTCTCAAAATACAAAACAATAAGTTTAACATTAATTTCAAAACCTGTAAAAAAAAAATTTAAAAATATGGCTAATAATGAATACTTTCATGTCAGAAGGAATTTGTTATTGAACCTGAAAACACTCCAGGTAGATAAGTAATACAGTATTTTTGGATTTATCATGAAAAGTCATGATAATTTGTTTTCATTTTAAAAAAAGTCACTCAGAAGCTAAACTTACTCATCTGATGGCTCTCATATAGATAAACTAAACTATCATATGTGATGCAGAATTGCTGCCCCTACTTGTCTGCGAATTTGCACTAAATTAGAAGTCTGAGGGAATGTCTTTCTGTTCACAAGGAGGTAATGAATTTTGGTTTCTCCTTGCAGAGGAGGAGCTGTTCTGAAATCCAGCTGAAGGAAGGAGCCACTAAGCTTCTGAAGCTGGTGGTTAGGTCACCCTTCTTGGATGAATCTGCCTTCGTCAGCTGCCTTGCTGAGGCAGGAACACTGCTGGCACCAGTGTTGTGGTGTAGCCTGTGCCATACATGCCCCGAGTTTGGAAATGGGTGTGACTATGAGAAGCAAGAAACTATATTCCCAGCATTTTGAGACTCTGTCTGGCTAAGAATAGAGAATAGCCCTAATGGTTACATGGGGCATCTCTGAAGTATTCAAACTTTCTGTAGAAATACCTTCATCATGAGATTATAGTTGTTTAATATGGATTTATGTTTGTCCTTTCTGTCGAGGATTTTACACTCTGTAGAAGACAGCATTCATAACACAGAAATAGAGGGTGTTTGTATTCAATTTTAAAAACAGAAAGTAACCTCAGTGCAGAGGACAGAAACCAGATATAAGACATACCTCCTTCCACCTAAGCAACCACTAGATAGCTACATGGTCCCTCTTGTTTTCATCCAAGTGAGCCCAATTGGAGGTAATGCTGTTGTTTGAGGACATAAGATGGGTGGTTTGAACTGTGAGCTAAAGAGGGCACCAAATGCAGGTCTCCCAGGTTCACTGTGGGGGCTCTAATGTAAAGGGTAAGCAGATGCAGTACAGTTTTTTCCTCACTTTGCACTTTTTTGAAGTACCTGTACTGTAATATTTGGTGAGGGATCTGACTCTGTGGGTAAATGGCATGCTTTAAAAATGCACCTTCTGGCTGTGTGGACCTGGCAAAGGACAGAAGGGTTGTTCTGCATATTCTCAGGTTTTTGCTGGAATTAGAAGAAAAATGTCTAATATTTAAATGAGGGAAGTTGCAGGCATGCAGAGGAATGTGTGTAGATGCCTTAGGAGCTACCAGGTGAGGCTGGAAACTGTGAGTAGGGTCTATGAAAATATTAGGTGGACACATCCACTCATGTATTGTTGTTCTCTCAGTACTGCTTCATCAAACTCTTTAGTCATATTTGCTGTCTCAAACATGGACCATCTTATCTCTTGTGGAAGTTTGGCCCAGAGATAGATTCTTTTAAATGAGAATGCTTTGTGTGCAGCTTTCACTAACTTAATTCTACGTGTAATTAATGTTTAAATATAGAAACAAAGGAAGATAATAGTTATTTTAGCAGTCATGGGGAAGAAAGATATTAGATGTTCTTATCTAGCTTGAGCATGATTTGAAAGCTTCAGTCATCAGGATCAGAACCTAATCCAAAAATTGCCATTTGCTTAAAGATAAAATCGAACAGTCAAACACTTTTGTATCAGTATCTGTCACTGTAATCTAAAATGTTAATACCATATCTGTTAGAATTCAGGAGATAACATTCCTTGGCCTTCTGCCAGGCTCTAAAGGAAAAAAAAATCTCTACTTGCCAAGTTGCAAGTAGTTCTGATGGTTCACTGGGACATGGGTGCAGAAATCATTGCAATAGCAGAGTTGTACCTATTTCTTCCCTATGCTGCGAGCTCCATCACAGCAAATGGCTGCCTTCATTTTTGGCCCCATTCCCACCATCATCTTGGCTGTGAATCTTGTCCGTCCTTGAAGCAGCCATGGAGAGACAAGTTGGAGGGCTGCAATGATATATCATGCATTTCCCCTTATACTGTTCACTTAAAAATATTTCTGTTTGTATTTGGCAAGTAGTATGGCTTCTTGAGGTTTTTCTAAGAAAAGAAAAAGGGCAGGGTTTTCTTTTTGGCCTGGTCTTGTAATCCCAATGCCAAATTTTTATTACGTTTCGACAAGTGAGTACTCAGGGTAATTTTCTTAAATACATTCAGATTTTATGTTGTGGAGGGAAGAAGATGATTCCAAAAATGGTATATTCTTGTAAATGTTATACAGTTGATTTCACAGTTTCAAATTCCAAACTTTTTAATATTTTCATTTATAGTAATGTTATCTTCCTTTAGATAACTGTCCCACCAAACAACTGTTTCTCTAGCCATTTTCTGTTTCAGAAGATTAAGCTTTCCTATACTTTTTTGTTAGGAAGATATTGTAAGATGTTAGGACTGAAAAAACACTGACAGTATGCTTATCTTTCTGTTACTTGTTCCTATCATGAGTAAATGTTGACATTTCCCTAATGCTGGAATCAGACCTACTTTTCCAGTTTTATATTCTTGGTTTCAAATTCCTCCAGTAGAGTTGTTATGTGTACTGAGAAATGCATTCTGCTAGATTCCCTTATCCTTATGCCTAGGAAAACCTAGTGATTACATTTGCATGCCACAGTTTTTTACTAAAATAATAAAAATAGTATGAAATAAATTGTTACGCAGTACACTCTCTTGGATCTGTTGATCAGAATTTTCCTTTTTTCGTTAACTTTTTAAGTGCTCAAATAATGTAGCACATAATAATATATATTTTTGTTATCATTTCCATATTTAAACTATTATTTTCTGTGCTTGCAGTTACATTCTGAATTTTTCATTTACCTAAATGTATATCATGTCATAAAGAATATCTTAAATAAAATTTTCCTTGGACTCGAACAGGAAAACAATGGCTTTTACATGCAGCTGTGATCAGGAAGGAAGAGAAGGACTGTTTAGTGACCTGGAGACTCCTATGAAACATCATGGAGCAGGATACTGTGCCACAGCAACCCAATGGCATTGCAGCAGTTGCCTGTGCCCACTCCCCAGAACCTTCCCCCTTTCTGGAAACATTTTTACTCATTGAGTATACTGGCTACATGTTCTTTAAAATCATCCTTCCAGTACAGACATGTAATATAGGAGTTGTAAACAGGAAGATTGTTACAAAGTTTTAAAGGCAAATATCAGATGAGTTTAACCAAATAAACCTTTTGAGGAAATGCCATTTTCTGTCTCTATGTAAATACTTAATGGTGGTAATAAGAGTCTTCTGAGTTACTCTGAGAATGTGAATCCTTATGTGCAGGAAGGCTCTGCGTGTACATTATGGTTGAAGTTTCCAGCCTTGGAATTTGTCATGCAATGTAGGACAGGCTGTGTTTGGGTCTTCTGATGGCTTTGGAGCCAATGGTTGGATCATCTTGAGATATATGACAAGTTTATGTCCAAGTCCCTGAAGTCAGCTTTCTGTGGTGGAGAAGCCAAGCAGATTTTTCTCCACTGGTATGACAACTTCATTTTTTCCTGTCTTTTTTCCTTGGAGAAATACATCTGGGACTATCAAACAAGAATATAATTGAAAAGAAAATCTGAATGGTTTACAGTTTCCTTTACTTTATATTTTCTCCAAATTAAACATTTTAAGATCATATCATATTTATAGGTCAAATATAATGAGTCAATATCATGATACAATTATGTTCTGATCCTTAATAGTATCTGTGTGGAACTAGATGATCTCTAAGGTCCCTTACAACAAAAACCATTCTATCCAAATGTGTAAAATTACTGTAATGGCAGGATTAGGACCAATTCCATCTTCAAAGTCAAGATCAGGTTTCATGTATGGAGGACATATATTCTAGTGCCAGTATTAAGTTTTTTTGGCACTGTTCCTTAGACTTTCCAATATACATTCCATACAATGACTCTCCCATATATGTGCTGGTATCTACTGCATACCCCATAATCTGAATCAAAGGATTTCCCATATTCACATTGTTTGGTTTGTGCCTGAAAAAGCACATCCCGTGTAGAGATTATTTCTATAACATTCAGGGCATATGTTAATCTAACTTTCATCTGTATTAATTTTCTGCTGATGATGTATAAAGACTGTGCCCTTCTCTCTTGACACTCTTCACTGAATTTACTCTACAACAGTGTTAAGTAATTGCTTATACAATGTCATATTTTAGAACAGATGTTCTTTAGTCATACAGGTGCCAAGGAAATATTCAGAAGCAGTCAGCTATTCTGGGAAGTATCCATAGAAAAATATTTTCTTTGTTTTGGTTTGCAGTTTATAAAGTTTCTTTCTGAACAAAAAATTGAGTTCTGTTCACTGGGGGACTGAGGGAATTTACTGTTTTAAAGCTCACTAAGGCAGTCTTCCTCTGCAGTAGAGATTCAGAATCATAGAATAATAGAATTATTTAGGTGGGAAAAGGCCTTTGAGATAGTGAGTCCAGCCACAAAAGACTCAATGCAGATTTGTAAAATTTGTAATCATTTTAGAAGACAATGTATATATGTATGCATATGTGTGAAGAGGTACTAGAGACTTGGATGAAAGAGGAAAATGCAAGGTCATCACTGTTGAAGTAGCTTACGTGGACCATTTTAGTGTTTAAGTGCTTATAATTTATTTATGGGAGTTTCACAAAATAGTGGTGCTTTTCAAAAGTAACTGAAAACTCAGGGAATTTTCCACAACATCTAGTTTTAGGCATCTCTTCTAGGTTCTCTGAAACACCCTCCAGAGATCATTCCTTTCAAAAAGTGAGACCTCAAGCTTTAAGTGTAAGTGTGAATACTTCCCTGAATTCCTATAGCAAATAATTTACAACCTATTGATAGCTTCTGCAACTTTTGGGAAGTCTCTTAGCAGGAGGATTCAGTTTGGATATTGTTCTTTTATCTGCCTAAAAGCTCTTCTGCATCAGGGTCATAGTGTCTGAATAAAATTCTAAAGGTCTTTATTTCTAATTTTCAAATAGACTCTCATGTTACAGTTCAGACGACAGTAAAATCTGGTCTGTGACAGAGTTATTTATATTGGTACATCATTCTGCAAATGTCTGCAAATGTCATTCTGTTGCGTTAAAAAAGGTTTAGTTGTTAAACCTGGATTTTACATTTGTTCCATTTCTCCTTGTTGAGCTAAAATACACAGAATCAGAGAATTGTTGGGGTGGGAAGGGACTTCTGGAGCTCATCTAGGTTCACCTGGAGCAGGTCACACAGGATCGTGTCCAGGCAGGTCTTGAATATCTCCAGAGAAGGAGGCTCCACAACCTCTCTGGACAGCCTGTTCCAATGGTCTGTTACTCTGTTGCGATACTATTTAATTAAAAGTTTTAGAGAGATGCTTCTGCCTGAATTAAGGTGCAAATGAGACCATATGGTCAAGTCAATAGTATGGATTTTATTTAACAGTAAATATGAGGTAGAGACAGAGAGATAGAAAGAAATAGAAAGAGGTCGGGGGGTGGAGGGGGAAGAGCAAAATAGTGACAGAGGGACAGATTAAGTAGAAAATGTCACCACTCCATGGAACCTGATGGTGTCATGGTGTCCTGTTGATCCTCTTCTTCTGGTCTGTCTTCTTGGTGGTGAGGGTCCCATAAAACAGAGTTCAATGGATTAATGTATGTTCAGGCAAGGTGGGAATGCCCAGGTACCTCCCCTGGGAGAGACAAGTTTGACACTGTCTCTTGCAACAGACTGTGGATCTGTTGCATCACTTGGATCATGTGTAGACCCCTGGTGCAAGGCTTCAGGAATGAGTCTGGGGGGAGCTTTGGGAGACTTTGATAGATTGTGACACTCCCTCAGCTGTCTCTCACGTGAATGTCCCATGGATGTGACCTTCCCAGGGTGGGGAGGTTTTACAGGTGAGATAGTTTGTGTAAGGAAGATTGGGTGTTCACTCCCTCTGACCAGCGGTTACTCCACACACCCAAAACTCCTCTTCTGCCCTCCCCCGCTGACTGGGGTGGAATGTGTACAAAGCTGGCCTCAGCAGATGGATCTGTGAGCTATGGCCTCCCCCACCCTGAACCCAGCCACAGATGATTTTCAGGATAGCTGCTGGGTTTAGTTTTCTTCTGGATACATTCTTCTACCTCAGCCTTGTTTACTTCTCCCTAGACCCGAGATTGTTGAACATAGTGTCACCTTTATCTTGTCTCAAGCTCCCTTAGGCAGCTCCACTCACAGTCCAAAGTTCCAGTCAGGAGACATATTCAGGGAGCGGTGGGCTTCAGTGGTCGAAGGTTCTTTGTACACTTTCGCCACATTGGGAAAAAAATCCTCCATAACAAAGTTTAAGCCATTAACCATAACATTTCAGTCTCTCGCACACCCTCACAGGAAAGCAGTCTTTCATCATATTCAGATTGAATTTCCTGTTTCAGTTTCTGTTTGTTGCCCCTTGTCCTGTCACTGGGCACCACTGAACAGAGTCTGGCCCCATCCTATTGGCACCAGCCCTTAAGATATTTGTGTGCCTGCAGAGAAAGTCTGGAAGAACTCTTAAACTTGCAAAGAAATAGTAGTGAAATTTTGACTTTCCCTTTGGGAGTGTGAAAGTACCATTTAACTGTGGCCAAGAAAAACCACCTCTCTACTTAAATGGGAGCAAAACCATGGCATACTTACTGGAGGATGGAGGCTGGCTTGGGGGTTCAGATAACAGAAAGCAGGAACGTCATAAAAGAGCAGTCTGCCTTGTGCAGCTCTCTTTTCTCAGGCTGAGCAAGAATTCTGTCTGTAATGATGAGGAGGCTGAGGCAGGAGCTGCCAAGTCTGTCTTGTTCTTTTTTCCCCATAGATTTGTATAACTCTTGTACTCAAATTGTTCTCAAGTAAATGCAGTAGACTTGTGTGCTGGTTTGGACAAATTTGGAGGAAAATATCCTCTGATGGAATGCAGGTTACAAGCACCTCTCCCCCACCAGGTTCGGGAAAAAAGAAATTTTCCTCGGAAGAAAGTGAAGGAGATAAAAAACTATTTATTTAACAAACACACAGGAAAAGGATAATAATGCTAAATAATAAAATCTCTCACTGTGGAGAGAAACCTGGGAAGATATCAGAGTCCTTCTGTAGGTGTGGTCTCTCTCCTCCTCCTCAGAGCTGGGTCGGTGTGGGCCCACCTCTGGGCCTTGGTGGAAAATTCTCCCGATGTGTTCTGATGTTGAAACAGTCCAGAAGAGAAGAAGGGAAAAACCAAAGTCCCAGGAAAACAAAGTTCAACTCTCCGTCTCCCTCTGAAGAAAAGGAGCCGAAAGCTGGCTGAAAAGCCAGAAGGGAGCTTCTCCACTCTTGCTACCGCAGCCGGAGAACACAGAGGAGTGTGTGTCTGTGTCCTTGAACAACTGTTTTGAAAAGTTCGCTCGGCTTTTTTCCTCTCTCCCCTCTCAGGCTCAGTTTAAAGGCACAGAAAGGCACAAAGTTAATTTCTGGGCATAGAGCAGCAATAGGGGATAGACATAATGAAGTCACCCCAAGACAACTTGGAATTCTTTTTGCACAATACTTCTGGCTTAAATATCAAGTGCGCTTGAATGGCTGAAGTATAAAGCTGAATGTGTGGGTTATTTTGGGTGAATGAGGAGCTGCAGAAAGGATATGCACAGTAAAAGTATTCTGTTAAGACCAACACATATCTTGGGCGCATTGTGCCATTGTATTTTTAGGTGCAAGTCATTAGAATTGCTTCAGCTGAGTCTGTGCTCCAGAGCAAAGTATGAGAGGAGAGCAATCTGAATTACTGAGAAGGCCAGAGTTGTTCTGGATCCAGGTTTTGAACCCAAGGCTGTATTGTGTCTGATGAGTGGGGAGCAAGGATGAACCACTTCAGCCTGTAGTTCAATCTCAGTGAATAGAACTAATTGTAGAAAAGACCAAAACCATCACTAGATTCCTTCAGTGAGCTGAAAGACTGAGGAAAACCAAAGTTAAGTTTTAAAAATCAGACAGCAGAAAGTATTGTACCTATGAAAAACAGAATGAAGATATTTCTTAAGAGAAATACTTATTTAAAAGTTTACTCAATTTTGTTCTATTATGTAAATATGCTACTAATAGAAAAAAAATATTACTGGTGCTAAACTTTCATCTAAGATGCATTGGCATTTGTCAGATTAACTGTGGAAATTTTGTGAAATGGAACCCAGAAGGTGTGCTAACTGCTACACACCGCTGAGTGGAAAGTAAATATATTTCCAGAGAGTGAATATTGAGAAAAGAAGCATCTGGAAGAAATGGGAATTTTGGATTCTTAATTGCCTCATTCACCCCAGAACATCTGCCAGAGATATTAAGAGCAAATATGACTACATCTGAAAGAAGATAAAAGTTTAAATAAGAAAGGAGGAAGAGTAATTTTGTGCCATCTTGTTACACTGCTGCACACTGTGCATATGAAGGCTATGTAAATATCTTTTTTTCCTGCTAGTTTTGGTCAAAAATTGTCTTAGGAGAGTTAAAGTACTGTTTCCTATGTCTGTGTTTATGTTTTATAAACATGTGAAAATTCAGAAAATCTCAATTATGAAAAGTAAATGGTCCATATTTTCTCCTCCATTGTAACAACACACAGTATGCTAGAAAGCTGTGCTGCAGAAGAAAAAGGGCATCCTGCAGAGGTTGTGCTCTGGAAACATCTGAGAAAAGAACTGACCTTTCATCCTCCTTAGGCCACTCCTGTTCATAGTATAGTTTAGAAGATCACCAGTCCTGGAATCCTGGGGGATGGCAAGAATGAAGTGCGCTCAGGCCCTCTGCCTAATATTAGGGAAGAAGATGGGATTGGATATGAACAGCTAGAAAGTGGGGAATTAGGAGGAGCCCCATTACACTGGGCTCACTGGTCTTATGACTTTCTTGACTTTTCAGTTTTTGCCCTGCAAGTTGTGTTTTCTGCAAAGAGATTTAAAGACAGAACACATCTTCCACCCTTCTTCTGTCACAACATCACTGCCATTAGGTTTTCTTGGGTTTACTCTGAAGAAGAGCTTGTAAAGAGGAACATGACTGAAGAAAAGAGCATAGCCACCAGAGAGGGGGTAGGTATATTCTACTTCACAAGTGCACAGTCAAGTGTGCAGTACTTTTCTCTAAGTGCTAGAGAAAAAAGAAGAATTTTTAAACTGATGTAATTTTAAATTTTCTTTCAAAAAAACTCAAAACACAAACTAGAAGGAGCATTGCATGTTGTTGCCTATAAAAATGCCATACTCTAGAACAGCTGTTTCTTAGTTATAGAAGTATCCAAAAATGTTCAGAATCAGTCAGCTATTTTTGGAAATAGCAAAGCACAAAAATATTTTAATTAGTTTGGACTAAGACCTCCACTGATAGGATATAACAATTTTTTTTCATGTTAAAGGCCTTTAGAACTTAAGGGTTTTTTTGGGTTTTTTTTCTGAAAGTGAGAACAAAACTAAATTAAAATACTCTGAATGGCATATGGAAATCATACTTTATTTTTGCAGTACATGTGGTTTATTTCATCACAGGCAGTATTTTAGCCTCATTATTTTTTCGTCTTTCTGAAATAAACAATTCTAGTCTGTTGGACATTATTGACAGTATGTACTGAAAGTATTTTTAAAAATAATGATTTTGCTGAAGGAAATATATTTCTCAAGTCTATTTTTTGTTTCTGTTTCCAAATATGAATTAGCCTAATGAACATTTTTAACCTAGATATACAATAAATCCTGTGAAGAGCTCCCATTTAAAACTGTCACACTAAATAATGGTGTATGGGGAAAAAAAAAAGTAAAAGGTCCCACTAATCAGACTATTTTTGGCTGCCAGAAAAGCTCTCCTAAAAATCTATCTTTAGAACAGATCTGTAGGAGTGATTATAAACTAATTTGCTCTTCTTCTGGATGCTAGGAATACAACAGTCTACACTTCAGCAGCATTATGACCCACACAAAAAATGTAGGAAAATGTCAAATTGTGGCTTATCCTAATAGAGTCATTGTAGGAGAGGAGTGTTAAACTATAAAATATCACTCAGTTTTTCATAAAAATAATCATTAGGGGGTAACAATTTCAATAGTTTTTAATGAAGTTTTTATGGTTTTTTGGCATTTATTTTTCACTTTGTTTATTTTATGGAAAACTCTCCTAGGTTTAGGCATAGCAAATATGAATAATTAAAGAGGAAGTAGATGAGAAAAATGAGATTTCTTCCTTACAGACAACCTGGAGAAAAATGTGGAAATATTACTTTACAGCTATAGAGTGGGATTTAAAGGCTCCAGACTATTTTTGTGTCCCTTTATTCATACAATGAAGAAATGTATCGGTGATGTGTTTTAAATCCAGGACGTCTGAGTTGTCTAAGTTTCTCTCTTTTTTTCTTTTTTTCTTTGAAGGAGAAAGTTCACTGTTTACAGAGAACTTTGAAAACCAGTATTGATATGCTACTACCATAACTAGAAAAGTATTAAAATCTCCTGAAATAAAAGCTAGGGCAGTGTGTTTCTTCCTCTGACTTAATGTTGTATTTGGACCTGCAAGTGACTCCTCTGCTGGGTGTTGGCAAATGTTGTAGATCTTAAAATTCAGCTTTACCGAGGAGGATCAATCAGTGGATATATTTTAGCTTGGTTTAGTTATACATACATATTATCATTCTTAGAGCAGACCTGGTCATTACAGAGCACTAACCTCTGTTAGGCTTGTATCAGTATTGTAGCAATGTCAGATTCCAATGAGGGCAGTCTCACAGATGAAATGACTAACCAGGGATCAAGTAATATCTCTCCTGATGTAGCTGTTTCCCTTAAGGAGGGATCTAATCTTGCACACATAAAATTTGGGTAATACCTTCTGGAGGTGCTTCTTTCTCTAGCTGCATTGATTATACAGGGATGTCCAGCTTAAATCAGGCACTGTAGACATCCAGTGTATGGTGACATGTCTTTGGTTTTGTAGAGAACAGTTGAAACCCCACTCTCATTATTGTAATAATATAGTAAATTATGATATAATGATATGAAGATTCAGAGAGTGAATAAAAATGTCAAGATGCAATGCTGTGTTAAAACATTGGATGCTTCTACCTAGAGACACTTTCTTGTATGTCCTTGATTGTATAAGTGTGTATGTAGGTATGCATATGTATAGTACTTGAGAAAAAATAATTGGGGACAAAACTCCAGCAAGTCTTTCCAGTTTGCAGGTTTGGACACTGCTGTGCACCACTTCTGGGGTTCTGAACCATGCACGAACTGCTGAAATTTGGTTTCTGTTCTATCAGATGTCAATGTATTCATGTAATAGTAATACATGTGTTGCTAGACTCTAGAAACAACTTTTTCCCTTAGAGAGATGAGGCAGAGGATCAAAAATAATCAGAATACATCTGTATTATGAAGCATGTTCATTAAAGTAAAAATCCAAGTGAAGAGCAGTCACAAACCACAAATATCAGAGTGGTTGTGTGTGAAATAAAAGGAGATTCACAGTACCCATGTTTACTTTTTTATTGTGGGTCTAGTTCTTCAGAAATTGTAGGTGCCTAGTCAACATAGAATTCCTAGACAAGGCACCACTTCCACATAAAGAATTAGGTGTTAAAGCAAGGCTGTCCCACTGAAGTTGGGAAATGCTGTCTCATTCTGCTGTATCTCCGGTTTCTGATTTCCTCATCTTTTTAGTTTGTTTTACAATGATCTGCTAACTACAGCTGCACCTGAAGGATATGTGCTAGGATTATTCTGAAGATTGCCCTGACTTGTGAGTCCTGTGAAGATAAAACTCCTGCTAGATTTGTGTATGTGATCAGGCAAGGTGTCTCATGAATGGCATTTTGTCAAATCCTCTGGTGTATCCCCTTGCTGTTCGGCTTTTAAGGTGGTGAATTGAAGGGGAAGGCATTTTTTTTCTGGATTTGTGACAGTCTTCCACAGGCTAAAGAAGATTACACTTGGCTCCCTTCACAGCATATCAGTGCTGTGGACCTGGACAGTTATTTAACACTCATGTATTTTTTCTGGTGTGCATTTTAGAACTAAAGCAGTAAAAATATTTGTTGTTAGGCAGTGTAGATATTTGTAAGGAATTGTGGGTAGTCAGTTATTTTCCCATTATAATTTCATCTAACCTTGGAAAGAGGCACAGCCCTATGGATATTTATAAATAGTCTGCTGTCATTTTTGACACACTGTTAGACACTGGCAGACAAATACACTGCACTACAATGTATTGTATGTGGCACTCAGTTTTGCACTTGGGACTTTGAAAGAGTCAAAATAGCCCACAGATAACAACTGCTACCCAATCTCTCAGTTATTTAACTGAAAACCACTCTTTGATGCAGTGAGGTCAGAGGTTTTGAGGTTCCAATGTTGACCTCTTTGAGGAAAATACTACATTAAAGTAGCAAAAAGATGAAAGAATATGCAGTCATAAAAATGTATGCAGCCAGTACTGGATGCTATAATTTTATGTGCAGTAGGTCATTTGCCTTCCTTGCAAGTTCCTATTGGCAACAGTTGCATTAAAATTCAAGCATTAATTTTTTTTTTTTTTAGATTTCATATCTCCCTGAGAGCCAGCCCCTCTTCTTTTTCCCCTTTGTCCTTTCACAATGGTGAGAAAGATGTGAGAGCTGTGGATGCCTCTTTGGGCTCCCCCTTTGGCACTGACATAACATCTTGGACAATGCCTCATTCCTGGCACCTGCAGAAGCATTTCCCTGGCTCTTGTGGGAGAATGATGGATCTGGGTGTTGGGTAACATGGCAGAGGAGGAGCTGTGGGAGCTGGACCTGTTTGGAAGCTTGCCTTGATTAGCAGCCCCTTCACCAGCCTTTTCAGCAGCAACAGCACAGCACCATAGGCTTCCCTCTGCTCCATGGCAGGAGGCACGGTTGCTTGGCTAGTCTGTGAGTCTCATATTCAATGCAGGCGGCTTGACTTCTCTGGGGTAATAGAAAATTAGTTTACTAATAATTTGCTTTTATTTTGCTCCAGGTGTGCTTTCTGTAGTCCCAGAAAACTCATGCCCAAGAGCTGCCCAGCAAGTTCTGCTGTGCTCTGTACTTGTGTCCCAGCAGCGGTTTAGTTCCACAAGGTGCACGGCTTATTTTGTGGATAGGCAGTAAGGAAAAAGGATCCTGAGCTGGCCTGGTGTGGCCTCTTACATCCCTGTGTGCAATGTATGAGCTTCTGTAAAGTTACAGGATTAAGATGACAAGCATGAAGCCAAGTCTTTATTGTCTGAAAATGTCCCTGAATAATTATGATTTTTTTTGTCCATATTGTTTTGAATAGGTTTTTCTGCAGGTGTGAATCACATCAGCTGCTTTTGTTAGCTGACAGTTGTTAAAAAGCACGCTTCTGGAGTTCTGGGGACTGTAATATTTTTGGAGCTTCTGACTTTGGATAGCTGTGAGGGTGGTCTCTATGTTTCCTATCAACAGCTTCTGTCAAACAGAGTTCCTTCAGAAACAAATGCCAGGGAGTCTGCGAGGAGCATCTTAAAAGATCCCCTTAGATAGTACTATCTCCTGGGAATGCTTGAGCAAAAATATTCTTCATTGCACTGCTCTGAATGGCTCTCCTGGCAGTTCCTCCTTTTTTACTTGGCTTGTTGGAATGTGCTTTCTTTTCCTCTGTCTTGAATAATAGCCAGCCTCTTCCCAGGCCATCCAGTTTCAATTCATAGACTCTGTCTAGATCCTTATTGATTCATCATACCCATGGCTCAGAGACTTGCTATTTATATGGAATCAATAAAGTAGAGGGAAGGTTGTAGCAGGGGAGATCACTCCAAAAGAAAGCATTTCACAGTACTAGATATGTGCCTTGTTAGCAGTTTTTTTCTGAAGGCCTGAGTTAAGTTTCCCTCCTGACTCTGCACTTCAAAGAGTTTGCCTGGGGCTCTAAAGAAGCAAGCTGAAACTTAAAATTAAGATCTTTCTTCCAGGCAGTGAACTGTGTTGCTGGGATATCCTGTGGAGCTTCTCTTAACACATATGGAGGAGTCTGATGGACCGTGGAAGTCCTAGAAGTCAGGGATGTAAAAAGGAAAAATAAAAAAAAAAAGCAGTTATATAGTTTTCAGGAAGGTGAATGTGTATAGACGTGCCTATGGTTTGTGTGAGGAATATTTCAAAGTGCATTTGATAATTTGCTTTAACTGACAGATTAAGTAAAAATGTATTACAGAGCTGCAAAATGGATTGCAATATATTATAAAAATACATTGGAGAATTAAAGAAACTTTAAATTAGTACATTCTATCCAGTCATGAAAATAGATAAGGTGAAGAAAAATAAAACCAAAACAAACACCAAACCAAAAAATATTAACACACCATCTAAAACCCTATGTATAAAATAAAATGAGCCAACCAGACAATGATCAAGTCAAGAAAGCAAGAAAAAGCCTTGCAGAGCTTTTAAAAGGCGGAATTTCAAAAATTAGATGCTTGTGATAGATGCTATGTTAAATGTCATCACATATTTATGTGATGAATATCACAAAAATAAATGTTAAAAGGTATTTATTTTCAGTATCTTATGGTATGTTTTCATTCAAATATACTTCCTAGGTGGGTGAGTGCACAGCTGTACATAAATATCTTTCTGTATATATCTTGGTTTAAAAGACAGGTGTTTGTGAAGGAAGGCAGGAACCTCCCTGAAATGGAAAATGTAACCCCCTTCCCTCCGAATTATTATAATTTTTAAATTAAGGGACTTTCAGGCAAAGATATGAGGGGGTAGGAATAACAGTTCTTTACTAATATATATATGTGTGTAACAAGGCAAACGGACAACAGTAACTCTGGCAGTAACAGCGAACAGAACCACAAACCCAGTGCCGGCCTCTCTCGGCTGTCGGGCCCTTTCCCCGTGGGTGCAGTTCCGCTCACAGCCGGCAGGGGCGCTGGCGGCTCCCGGTGAGCGGGGCGGGTGCGATGGTTCCCCCGCGGCTGCAGGGGGCGCTCCGGAGCGGGCTCGGGGAGCAGGCGGTGATGGCGGCTCGGCCGAGCCGGGAANCGGCAGGCAGGGCGTGCGGAGCTACGATGTAGCGAAGGCTCCGCGGCTGCAGCCCGGCTCCAGACAGGGCAGGGAAAGGCGGGTTTGGGAATCCCGGGTTTTCTCCGGTAGAAGAAAGGCAGCTGGAAAACCTGCGGCAGCAGGACGGACGGCAGCCTCTCTCCCTCCGAACGAACTCCGAGAGCACTCACTGCCAGCCAGCCCAGGTGAAAGAGGGTGGCTCCCCGGACCCCTCCCCCTGTGGCCAGTCCCTTTGTTTCTCCCAAGGACCCAGCAATTTGTTGCTGTGGTAACATGCATGGGAGAAAAATTGCACAAGAGAGAAAAAGACAAAAAACAGAAGGTGAACTCCCAAAACCCCAACAGTATAGAAGAGGGATAGTGAGTAACTCAGTATTCTGATTGTTATCTTTGGAAAGATTTTGCACAATGGGTATCTTGACATTGGCAGAATTTTCAGAACTTTACCTTAACTTCACTGACTGGTTTCTGTCAGATCATCACGAAAATATCAGAGTGCTTCTGTTATAGCAGGTTTCATCAGCTTAGTAATTCTTCCGTATAGGTATTAAACAAGTGATGTTCATATTCATCTTCAGGGAAAAATATTGCTGCTTAGTTTGGAAGTCGTGGCTTTCTCTTTACTCTTCTTTATTTGGTGGGATTTATTAGATATTCAACATAAATTTGGGGAACTGTCATTTTTCAAAGCTTGAAAAATCTTAGAATAGGCTGAATAAGGGGTGCTAAGCATAATTTTTTAAAAAGAAAAGTGAAATAAAACATGAATACTTTGATAATGGAATTCCTGTTGACATCTGGGTGCTTAAATATGAATTGACCCTCTTATAACTGAGGTTTTTTACCGGCAAGAAAAGTGGAGAGGGCCTTTTTACAAGGGGATGTAGTGACAAGGGGGAATAGTTTCAAACGGAAAGACAGTAGATTTAGATTAGATATTAGAGAAATATTCTTTATTGTGAGGGTGGTGAGGCACTGGAACAGGTTGCCCAGAGAAGCTATGGATGCTCCATCCCTGGAAGTGTTAAAGGCCAGGTTGGATGGAGCTCTGAGCAACTTTGTCTAGTGGAAGGTGTCCCTGTTCACAGCAGAGAGGCTGGAACAAGACCTTTAAGGTCCCTTCCAACCCAGCCATACTAAGATTCTGTGAAATTAGTTTCTGGACCTTAAAAAATAAATATCTTAATTGCAGAAGCAATATCACACATGAGCAGTCATATGTGTGTTGCAATGGAAATAAAACACAGGGACACAGCTGCACCTTTCTTTGGAGAAATCATGGTTCCCCTTCCCTGGGCTTCAGGTGCTGTCTCCATAGAGGCACCTCTAAGTGCTTGAGATACTTTTTAATAAGGATGAGAAGGCTGCAAGCAGGCAGTTCAAAAGCACTGCTGAATATCCCTCTCCACCTTGTTGCACTAATCCTATTCCATAGAGACTTCCATACGCAGTATTTTTCTTAAGGCACTACTTAGGGTGAAGGTGTTGTGCCAGAGGGTCATGCAAATACAGGGAGGTAGAAACACCCTTTCTTTTCTTTTTTTTTTTTTTTTTTTTCTGATGCATCCCTGAGCATCTCTTAATTTGTCATCTATACGATATGCCCTGAGACCATTTGGGTCAGCTAGAAAGAAAAGAAAAGAAAATCAATAATGAGAGTCATCTAGGGAAACAGGAAATATATTCCCCATAATTGTGTAAACTACAGGCTTCTGACATGCTGAGACTGAGGAAAAAATGTGGGGGTTTTTGTATTCTGCCAAAGGCTGAAGGCTGCGCTGAGACATGTGCTACTGCTTCTTGCTGAGTTGAGATATTTGGCAGAAGGCCCACAGAGAGAGTATGAGAAAATAAAAAGTCTTTGTGCCAAATGTTCTTTTGAGTGCCTGAAAGCTGGATTAGTCTTTTTTCTCTGTGAAATCATATAATTAGTAATCTCAAGCATCGGCCTGGTAATTTGCAAAATGTCTGCACACTTTAATATATCGTTTGCTTAACATGTTTGATAACAACCTCAGAGATACTGGGGCTTTTGACTTGTAGTATTTGTAAACTGCACCTCACCCTGAGTGTTTTTCTACCAGTTCTACACAAACTTTCTCATGGATTTTGTCAGCCCACAGCTGCCGGAGAAGAAATGTGGGAAGAATCTAATCTACAAAAAGCAAAGTGGCTCCATTTCTGTCCCATAAGGAAACATGCAGCCTTTGCTGCTGTCATCATCCTTTCATCCACTCCACTGCCTGGCAAACGGGGTGGCTATGGCAGAACAGCTTCTCTCTGGGCACCTGCAGTGGGAGGTGGGGAAAGATCTGGCAGGCAGGCTGCAGTCAGAGAGCCCAGCTTGTGGTGAGGACTGGGATAATGTGCAGAAGCTTCTTCTCCTCCTCTTCCAGTGAGTGGACATATAAAGAGCTGTAAACTCCCAAAATGATTGCTGCTTGTGATCCTGTCTCTGAATGCTCTGTGGTTTTGTGAACCTAGAGATTACCTGATTTCAAAATTAAAAAGTCGGACCGAGGGAGGGCAACACTTTAGGCTGAGTGGGGTCATATGGAGAAGAGGAAATTATCCTTCAGGCTAGCTGAAAACTAGTTATGTTTTGAGTTCCTGTTTCTTTGGTAAAAGTTTGGTGTGAAGTCATAATTTGTAGCCATTGCCATAAAAAGGAACTGACTTCTGAGAGAGAGGAGGTAAGCTTATTTGAGTAAGACTGGCTCACTCCTGCCAGAGGACTGATTAAATACAATTAGCCTCAGTAAGGCCAGGAGATGACTGCGGACTCTCCAGGTCCTACTGAGAGACATCCTACATGAAGTTTTTGTTTGTGAGAACAGCTGTGACTATGCCAGCTTGCTACTTGATTCCAGTAAGTCTTTTCCTCTCTTAGTGGACATAACTCAGTCCTTCAGTCCATTTCAGTGCATAGATTTTGGTATGGGAATATCTGAAGCTAGATCTCACAGGTTCATTAGTGAGCTCTTCTCCGGGGAATGCTTATATTGCAGTTTTCCTTGATTTTTTTCCAAAAGGGAAAATATCTTCCCATACAGATGGTGGTAAATGATGGCTGGCAGACGAACTGATGGATGAGATTTTTCTTTGGCACCGTGCAGAAGATCATGCTTGGCGATGTGACTGTGGGCAAACCACTCATTAGTTCAGGTTTTAAAGGCTAGTGGAGATGCTGTGTGCATAATGTTGTTCTATGAACTCTGCTCATCATCCTTCACCCAAGTGGACTAACTGGGTTAATTGAGGGGTAGAGGAGCTGGGCTAGCATCTGCAGAATAAACACTTATCAAGAATGACTCTTGTTATTTTAAAATGATCCTCTCAGGAGAGAATCCTCATGTTGAATCCAGGAAGCCTGGGAGGAGCTGCAGTTAGGAGTATTTTCTGTGTGCATGTTGCCTACAAGTGGCACTGCAAAAGTATTCCAAGCAATCAGCTGTAGTTTTTTTTTAGCAATTCACCTGAGAACCTATCTAAAGATACAAGAGACATCAGAGTAAAAGAGAAATGGAAAAAAATGCTGTACTTTTAACCTAAATTGATTCTCTACTGGTGTAAGTAGAGCATAGTCTATCTGAACTTTTCAGTGCCCAAAGTGACTGAGTGACTTTCAATAACTGTAGCTGAGCTACAAAGCATGGAAATGTGATTGCCATTGTAAATAGGACCTGTCAATAAGGTGTGTTTGTAGGGTTTTGAGAAATAATTGTATGGGAATATATAATATATGCATTGATGAGGGTTGCCTCTCAGTTGCCTCTTCTCAAGGAACAGGCCCAATTCCTTCAGCTTTTCCTTGTAAGACAGATGCTCCAGTCCCTTAATCATCTTTGTATGACCCTCTCCATGTCTCTCCTGTACTGAGGAGCCCAGAACTGGACACAGCACTCGGTGGGGCGGAGTAGAGGGGCAGGATCACTTCCATCAACCTGGCAATGCACCCCAGGATATCACTGGCCTTCTTGGCTACAAGGA
This sequence comes from Struthidea cinerea, assembly GCA_013397865.1. Taxonomy (NCBI): domain Eukaryota; kingdom Metazoa; phylum Chordata; class Aves; order Passeriformes; family Corcoracidae; genus Struthidea; species Struthidea cinerea. Next base: position 365,092 of record VZTI01001716.1, on the reverse strand, counting down.
AACAACCGTGGCTCATGGCAACTTGTATACATCCAATGTACATCATGTCTGAAGGGAGGCTGTCAAAAGGACGGAGCTCCGCTGTGGTCCCTTCCAACCTTACCCATTCTATGATTCTGTGATAGTGTAGAATAGGATAGCACAAAATTAGCATTTTTTTTCCTGCTGATTCTATAGTACAACTGCATGTGTCATCTGAAAATAAAGCAACATGAGTGCCTTTCCTGAGCTGCACCACAACTGTGTCATGCCTCATTGTCACCACTGAGGACACAGGAATTACTGCTGTGTCTGTAATTGATTTTTCAGTTCACTGGCCAAACAAGAGAAAAAACCAATGAACAAAAAGAAAAACACCAAGTAAGTTTTTAAAAAATAAAAAAAGCTTTGTTTTTGATAATTTTCACAATTTAAAAAATCTCGTAAGTTTTTCAAACCAATTTAAAAAAGGTACAAAATAAAATAATCTTGTGGATACAATTCTCTTTGTTTTTATCTTATTTAATAATCTTAATTTATCATACTTTTCAGTCACGTGTCTAGACTATATATCATCATTTGCTCAATCACTGTAAGACGTGTTGCATATTCAATCATCAGAATAAATATCTCAGTTGCAAATCCAGATGTCACCTTTACTGAAAAAAAAAATTACTCTGTCATTGACATTCTGATCCAAAAACCACCTCTCAAACCAAAAACGTTGAGTTCAAAGTGTTTTGAATTTGATCTTTAAAGGTAATGTTCACTAAGGTTACTGTGTTGCTTTGGGATTTAGGCATCTTTTCCTGATGTGTGTGCTGCCAGTTCTCATTCTAGCCCATGGAGCTGAAATAGAGGTGGGCTTTGTTTTGTGTACACAAAAGCAAACTGAATCTTGTGTTCCCAAAATCTTGGCTGCTTTTTTCCCAACTGCACTAATGACTGGTCAAATCAAAGATTTTATCCTTAACAAAAAGCTTCGCATTGCTTTTGTGTCCTTAGATCACAAAACTGCAGTAATATCAGAACCGTTGCTGGTGGAGTTGAAATAAACTATGTTCAAGTTTTTCCCTAACAGCTGTTACATGGATATTACAGAAGATATTGAAAAATATTAAAAATAATTGAATGTAGGAATTGGATACTGTATTTGCTTTCATATATCTCTGTCTGACATTTAAAGAGAAAGTTTAGATGGAAATCGTGACTGGTCTGGGGTTGTATAAGATTTTGTTTGCTTAGCAGTGGCAGCTACTAACACTTATTAAACTACTGAAAAAATGCAACAATATTGTGTGGGAATGTGTGTTTTGTGTATGTGAGGGAGATTTTGCAAGTTCGTTTGTATCCTTCCTATCTACAGTGACACACTGAGACTGATAGGACATACTAAAATTGCTGAAGTGTAGCAGAAAAATAACCTACATTTGTTTTCCTTGTCAATCAGTATGAACAAAGCAAATAAACCATGTGAACAAGAAAACCCTCTTTTTTCCTGGTCATTTAAGGGTAGGGCAGTGATCTAGACCCCATTCTGGAAAAATAGTAGATTATAACCACTAATTTTATTTATTTTATCTGTAACACCCAATCACACATTTGTTTGAATATTGTGGTATAGAACAGTGACTAATTGCTTAGGGAAATAGATGAAGTAAGTTGACAATGTCCTGAAATACTGTCTATTTTTCCTTACAGATGATTATTTAAAAGTCATTCCATTATTATCCTTAATGTGGATATGCTTTACATGAATAAAAAATGCATATGTACTCTACTTTGAAAGACTGGGTTACTGTAGTATGGGGCATCTTCCTGATCATACCCAAGGTGACAAAAAGGCTAAAGTGTATAAAATATTAGATGCAATATGGATTGAGGCTAATGGCTAAGTGTAATTTCCGTTCTTCTATTTATTGCTCATGCTTCTTTTTTCAACTATAGCAGAGACACAAACAAACAAAGCTTTGCAGATTTTAAATAGTCTCTGTGACCTTAGAAAAATTACCTGAAATAGAATAAAAGAAGATACATTTATTTCGTATAAGAGTACAGAGCTGCGGTTCTTGTAAGCTGATACAAGGAACTGGTTTCTGCAAAAGGATTTAATCATGTGTGTGTGGCTGCCAGCTCCTTCCTGTTCCCGATGGCTGAAATTGCTTCTTACTGGTTCTCTGTGCCCAGTTGTAGGAGCTAAACTGGTAGAGAACTAACCCTAAAAATAAAAAAAAGTAAATTTTTCTGCCAGTCCAAATTCCTGGATTACCAACTTCACTAGCAAATGACAGTATTCATGCAAGTAAGGGATGAAAGAGGGCTGGACAAGAGACTAGGGATCTTCTTTTGCTTGCAGTAGCTCTTAGTCATTAGATGGATTTAACTGTATCCCCCAGCTGTGCCAGTGTCTTTGCAGAGTGCATAAAATAGAGCATTTTTGATATTTTTTTCCCCGCTATTTATATGTGTCTAATGCAATGATGGGCAACCTGGAGACAGAAACAGGCTGTGACTTTATTTTGTTTAGTTCTTGGCAACGCGATTTCTTCCTCTTTGTTGATGGCCAGTGTATGTGTTGATGCATGACCTGTGCAACTTTCAGGAAAGAAAAGATTCAAATGACTGAGCAGATGGGTGACAGAATTGAACATCAGTGTTTAAGTGTTGAGGCTAGGAAAAGGTGATCAAGATGAACAATGGCATTCAGAAGATTTTCTTGATTTAATACAAGGTTTGCATACCTACACCAAATACCTTATGTTCATATTTGTGAGCTGAGTTGCAAAATAATAATCTTGAGTAGTAACTTCCCTTCTTCCCTGGAGCAATCTTCCCACAAAAGTAGAGGTGTAAGGGTCATAACTTAGTTCCAGATGCACTGTGCTGATGCCTTAGGTTTTAACTTTTATATTTTTTCAAGTTCTGTACTATTTAGTGTGTAGCTCTCAGGTTTCTTGTAGCCTGTTAATTTCTGCTCTCTTGTGCTAGGTAGACATAACAAAGCCTCTCCAGGCCTGCTTTCCAAGGACACTCAGACCATCCTAGGCCCAAAATGTGTAAACCAAAGACCTCTAAAAGTGGGGGGGCAAGCTTGGGGAAATTACATCATTAAACTGAAGCTTTAATTGGAGAATTAACCCTGATATGCAAATGAACCAAACCTATAAAAGTGTGAAGAGCTCGTGATCTGTCGCCCTTCTTGGGGTCCATCTTGGCAATAGCCTCTGGTTCCCCAGGGTGTACCTTTGAAGGCCTTTCAAATAAATACCTACCTTTATTCCCTTATTCTGTCTAGTCTCTGTGTCTAGGAGAACAGTTAAGGCACCAGTGCAAATGTGACTGAAATTTTATTCACCTGAAGGAAAGAAATCTAAAGCTACCATGAAGGAACAAGAAAAGTTTTATGTAAAATGAAGACTAATAATTGCCCAGTTTTATTTTTTACAAGAACATGATACTGATCACTGAAGTTTCTGGTTCCGATTTATGAAATAGGTATTGATGATTTTGCTGCATGAAAAAAAGTTGTAAAAGTGCCAGGTTAATTATAGGACATAACATTAACGGGTGAGATATGGTTATGCCTTCTTTCCAGGCTCCACAGTGCTACATGTTCTGGAACACAATTTATATGTGTATTATGTTATGTACAATCATCAGGAAAACTTTGCAGTCTGTACACATAGAGATCTCTGAGTCTCCTTCTTAAGTCCCTCTCCACACTGATTGGAGGAAGGACTACTTGCATTAGCAGGGAATGAAATACTGTTTGCAGTGGTTTTGAATAACTAATTTCTGTAGGATTACAGAAATGACATTTGGTTCCTCAAACAATTTCTGCAAAGCAAGCAGAATACTTTGAAGTCTGTGCTAGGAGGAAAAGAAACAAAACCAAAATGTGAATCTGCCAAAGTACTATCCTCCTTTTCTGGAATGATTTGGTGGCTTAATGAGGTTAATTTGTTTTAGGTTGTGGGAAATCCTTTATCTACTGCATAGAAGCTTTAATTTCACATGAATGTGACAGATACTGTACTTACTGCAGTGTAACTTAATTATTTGATAGCAAAAGGACCTGAAATCCCTACATTTCCTCTCAAGGAATTTTCATTGCATATTCTAGATGGCAAATAGAAACTAGGGGACTGTTAAACTAGATTACTCAATGTTTGAAATATCTTTGTATATTTCTCTAGGATGTTTTGGTTTTCTACCCAAAAAATTTCAAAGCAGCTTTATTAAAGATTCCCCAAATATTATCAATAGTATGTGGTTATTTTTTGTTATCTTCCATTTTTCACATCTTTTCACCCTTTGAAATGCTTTTCTGTATTGTACATGAATATGACCATTTCATTACCCTCTTTTTCCATAAAAGTCTCATGATGCCTGATTTTCTCCTCCTAATTACTACAAAATTTTTGTTTCAGTGTGAAAATTTCCCGCCCAGAATTTTACAATAGCTCTTTTAACTGTCTTCCATTCCTGATGGCTACTGGTACTCAGTACTCAGCAGTTGTACTGCGGCATTTCTGTAGACTCAGTAAAGCAGTGTAAAGTTATATAATAAGCAAGTGAGGACACAAAATTTCAGGATCAGTGGTATACAGAATACAAATTAAAACTAATATAGTGAAAAAGTAAGTGGTTTGAGGCTCTCATCCTACCACTAAATTTACTTTCTTTTGTAGATTCAGTGTCTAGGGTTTTTAATGTACCTTTCATAAAGTACAATTTAGTGAATTTGTGTTAGGATGAGTGGGTATAAGATGTGTAATTGCCTATCAAAATAAAAGTTAATGAGAACATGCAAAAGCAGGATGTGTTTGTTCTACTATATATTATACATTCCCAAAATATCCTAGAATAATTTCTTTTCCTATTCACAGATAAAAAACTTTACAAGTGTTTTATTGACAAAAAAATGAATGTATTTATTTAAATTGCTTTATTGGCATGTATACCAGTGGAATTATTTGGAAAATAACTAAAAGTAATTTTTGGGGCAGCCTGTGCTGGCAGTAAAAATATTTGGTCATTGTCATCAAAGGTAAGAAATACCAGAGATTGCAAAGTTCAGGCAGATAGTATGAATTGCTTTCCTCATCGTCTCTTGAATTAAAAATTACAGTTAGAAAGTGAAGAAAATCAGTGTTTGTGCATAAAGACATTTTCTTTCTTCCTAGATTTTTGATTTAAATGTAACATTTCAGCATATCAAAATATGATGGATCATGGGTTAATTGTTTGCATTCTGTTATATCATTTCAGCTGTAGCACAGCATGATGTGGTGGAGTATAATCAAACCTGACATAGTACAATACATTGAGTGATGACAAAGACCACAGACTGTTCACTGGAATTTGTTATACTGAAAAATGCATAACTCCCCAAAGAAATGTTTAGCAGTTTATGTTTTGTTGATGAAGACCTGGAGTCTAATTGCTGTCTGTGGCTTTTGCCTCTAGGAACACTCATGGGGTCCATAGCCTACATCAAGTTTTTTCCTACCTCAGGCCTTTTAGGAGCTGACACTGTGCAATAACAACTGAGTGAGCTCAGAGATCCATGTTGGGCTCCTGTTCTTAGGGCTTTCTCCTTGTGGAAGCTCTTGTTTATTGTTTGACATTAGAGATAATAAAGGTAGCTGAAGCATTCAGTACACAGGCTTTGCATAGAGCATACAAAAAGTTAAATAGCAGCAGAAATAACGGACACGTATTGCTTCACATAATTAGTATTCCTGCCCATACAAGGTTGTAGGTCAATATCAGCTAAAGTTCAGATTTTTTTCTAGAAAGAGATTACTATCTCTTTCTTCTGATAGTAATGAACTACCCCCAAGAATATCTGGTCTTGTATAAGTCACTGAATATTCGGTTAAAACTACTTTTTCCGAACTCCAGATCCTTTGGTAGCTGGCTGCTGAACCAGAAAGGGTATTTTGGTAGCTCTCCTCTTACCAAATTGGTCCTTTCATTGGACTCCAGCAATATGATCCTGTTGGTCAGTTAGAGCAGCATGAATGGGAGTGATAGGTACAGATATAGAGTAATGAAGATTGTCCTGCTGCCTCCCTTGTTTGAAAGATTTGGTTCCCTGTGTTCTCCAACTTACTTTGCAGTACCAGGCAGAAAAAATTAAAGTGTGATTCCTTAGTAGATTTTATTTCTGGGTTTCATGTGAGGGCTTTCCCTGTATCCTGCCAGTTGTTCTCTGTCCGCCTGTAGGAAGGTTTTGGAATACCATGTCAATGTCTGTTCTGGGCATAAAGTCTGGAGACACAGATTCTGAAAACATATGCATGTGTGAGTATTTTAGCATTGATATACTTTCATTTCAAAGTTTCTCCCATAGGGAAAAAGAAAAGAAAATATTGCTAGAGATACACAGCTGTTTATGGGAGTCCAGAAATTAATGTAGTTTCTAGGTTAGTTTTATATTTCTGCTTCCTGCTTCACTGGAACAGGCTCATATGCAGCCTTATCCAACTGTTCTTCTTTAGCCAGTGTTTTCTGCCTGAGATAGTTATACTACATTTGGAAAAGAAATCAACTCTTCATTCTAGTGTTAATACCATTGTAGTTCTCATTTCATGTGTGGCAGATTGCCTTACAGAGCCAAGTTTAATGCATTTATAATTAAAAAGAATCCAAACCAAACAGTATGATGTTACTTCGCAAAGTTATCAAATTGTTCATCTTCTTATTTTCACAGCTCACCATGTTAAAACTGGGACCTGTGAAGTGGTGGCGCTTCACAGATGCTGCAATAAGAATAAGATAGAAGAAAGATCACAGACGGTGAAGTGTTCCTGCTTCCCTGGGCAGGTAGCAGGTACCACCCGGGCAGCTCCTTCTTGTGTTGATGGTGCGACTCCTTCTATTGCTTCCTTTCTTTGTGTACTTAGGAGTTTTTGCTGGCTTAAGGTCATTAATGAGACCCACTCCATTACAGTTAACTATTTAAAGCAAGAGTAGGAAAGCTGCATTTTGAAGGGGTTGTCCAAGGTGAATAGGAGGAAGATGGAAAAATTAATTATTTGCTATTGCTCTGTGCAAGTGCTAAACAAAATCATTAGATGCTAGTGAAAGAGACCTCTTGAGAGGCTAAATTTGATCTAACTAAAAGAGGACTCAGAGCTGTATGAAATTCACTTAATTGAAAGTATTTATGCAAAACCTACATAAGCATATAATTTTCATGTGCTACAGTCTTACGTTTAATTTATATATTTACCATACTGGAAAGAAACAAGCAAACAAACAGAACACAGTTCTGTCTGTTTTTGAATCTTTTTAGACCTACACTATTATTCCAATTCACAGTGCAATATTAGTGTCTTAACAATTCTGGTAGTCTCATATGTTTTATTTGGGAAAATAATAGCTGATTTTTCACATCTCTTTCTCTGAAAGAGTGGCAGGATTCACCCTTTACATGATCTCTTTAATGCTGATATGTTGTTGACCGTCAGAGAAGCTGTAAATATGTGATCATTGGGGAATAAATTTAATCAAGCTATGCTAGGTTGTATTGTAGACCAAGCAAAAGAAGAGATTCTGCTTAAAACTTTGAAATCTGGCTGAGCAAGATAAAAATGAGGTTGAAAAGAAATGCTGTGAAGAGATTGACTTTGAAACACATAGCACCTTTTGCAAATTGGAAACCGAATTTCTTGTGAAGGTTCTGAGGTGGCTGAAAATCACAGACTAGATGTCAGTCAACGTATTTCTAATATTTTCCTGGAAAATAAAAGAAATGTTGCAACATAATGACATATTAAAGTGTCCATTTCAACAAAATGCAAATATATTTGTTTTCCTCTCTTGTAGCTTCAATAGTGGAGCAGAAATGGTGGTGCCACATGCAACCGTGTCTTGAAGGGGAGGAATGTAAAGTTCTTCCAGATCGTAAGGGATGGAGCTGTTCCTCTGGGAATAAAGTGAAAACAACTAGGGTAGGTATGATACCAACCTGACATGTTGCCAACAAGTGAAAAAAAAAAAAATGTGCACAGGAAATTAGGTGTACAAAGAAGACCTAAGTTGAGAAGACTAAAGAAGCATGGGAAGACAGTCGTACTGGGATTGGACTTCCTGGTCCTGCACACTTTTCTCAGCATACTTTTCAATTGCTTGAACATAGTAAGCTGTGTGCCAGACCTTCTCAGGTAAGCACTGGGGATAGTAGAGTTGATCCCTTCAACTAACAGTAATGATCAAATGTATTATAATCTAATATGTATTTCTCTCTGAAATCAGTTGCGCAATGTCTGTACACTTCGCTAAGCTCACAGTTCACAGGATAGCAAACGAGCATTTTTATCAGTTACATGGAGTTATCATGTTTCTACATAGAAACTGCTGAGTATGGTAAGCATTTGATGTGTCATTACAGTATGATCTGATTCTTTCCATCTTGTATGACTGGGATTTACTAAAAATTTTTGAGAGTTTCAGGGAGTTCCTTTCCTCCATTTGACACTTTTCATATTATTGGTTCAAAATTATATTAACAGAAATATATTTAACAGTCATCATATACAATGCCTGACAACAAAGTAAACATGCTGCCATCTTTGCATTTTAGTGTCTGAGAGAAACAGAAGAAAAATAAATTCTTCAGATGAGCATTGAACACACAAACTTCCTAAAACTACAGCATTGTATCTCGGCAGGGTCAACACACTTCTTCCTCAACATACAAAAGATGAAAACGTACTCTGAAAACACATCTGCATGTGTTTAAGTATAAACACCTTCCCCCCTGCACCCCACCATACATACTCATGACTGATTTTTTTTAAGTATTTAATAGTTTGTAGTGTCAGGCCATAATATGCTAGTGGTGTTTACTCTACGCAGGTGTTTGAGTATCTATGTAATTTTATTGAAATCTTCCTGGCACAGGCACTAAATTTCTGGTACACATTGGTTGCGGTGAAATGTAGCATGCATTGACTGAATTATATTCCTTCTGTTCCATAGAGAGCTCTATATGTCTCAGTTTCTGTATTTATAAGTCTCTAAAACATTTTGACATTCTTTGAAGGAAGGACGCTTCCTAAATGTTTGTTTTACAGTTCCCTTCCTGAATCCACTTTCAGATGTGTCTCTTCTGAAGATGAACTTGCTGGAATGCTGCCTACACTTAACTTTGTGCATGCCAATGCAAATCTGATTATATGCATGTAAAATGTATGTGCATGTATAATATCATCAAAAGGAACTAGATAGATATTTAATAATAGAAATAGAAATAGAAATAGAAATAGAAATAGAAATAGAAATAGAAAAAGAATTGTGAGTGTTTTGAAATTTTTCCTGGTTACTACTACATGACACTATTAGTATTACAGAATACTTTCCATTTTATACGTATTGAGAGTGTTTAACAAATGGTAAGTAAAAATGTGGACCTGGATTATATTTCTGTAGGAAAAAAAGAGGTCACAAAAGGGGGAAAAATCAATTATGATTGCTTTGATGAGATTTCTTCTTAAAAGTTTTTCAGAATATAGGTTTCTCTGCACTGGTTGAGGTTATGAAATTTTTTCCGCTGTTAGTGATCTAAAGAAGCCCAAGGCTCTTGTCTTCAGGAGCTTATGCCTTTGTTGTTGTGAGTCTTTTAGGTTTGTGTCTTTGCAGCAGCTGGAATTTTCTTGTTCTCCATGGTGGGGGCAGTCCTCAGGACTCATTTCATACCTCTTCAGTAATGATGCTTGGAAAAGCCACTCCTTTTTTATATTTGCTGTGATAAAATCTGATTCAGTATCATGGCTACCATAACCTGCTTACAGACCTAGCACCAATAAAAGGAAATACTAGTCACCTTAAATCCCCACTATTTGTTCTGCTTTCTAGTTTGTCCAGATATTGTATGTTTTCCTCCTTCTTCCTTCATTTCCCACAGAGCTGCAAGGCTGTTTTGAGACAATAGCAAACTTGAATTCGAATTTTGGACTAAAAGTTGACCTAAGTCATTGAAACTAGGTCAGTGACAGATGAATGAAAGCCTCTGTCTTTCAGATACAGGGAGCTGTGATTTTAAGAGACATCATTCTGATGGTCAGTAAAATATATATTGCTACTGGAAATATGAGTGGTTCCTTGTGTTAAGAGAGTAGCTTATTATCAAAGGACAAGTACTTTTCCTTAATGTGTAGTTACTATCATATTTTGTAGCTCCTCTTTCTGCTCCCCAAAGTCTATGTAAATAAAAGGAAAAATTTCAAATTGCTCTGTTCTTTCAAAACCCCCCCCCCCTTTTTTTAGAGAAAAAAACAAAAAAAACTGTGCAGAGAGCCAGTATTAAGAAGCCGTGAATAATAAGTTTCTGACTGTCAAATGAGATAACCCATATGGAATTATCATGTATAATGTAAAAGCATAAAGAAACAAAGGCAACTGAACAGCTTGGGCAATTTAAGTGGATTACAGAAAGGCCTAGTCAAGGCTTCCCTGAAAGGCAAAAAAAAAGTCTATCTTCACCTCCAAACATTTTCTGTAAGTTTGCCTCCTTTATGTGCCAAAATCCTAACCCAGTTACCCGTTGAAGTACTATCTTCTCTTCTGCAGGATACCAAGTTCAAAGGTAGCACCTACATTTCCACATCTTGAGCTGTTAATAGTTAATCTTTATGTTAGAAATAAAAACAGTAGAGGAATGAGATATTTTGCTTGCCCAGCTCTGTTTGCATGTTTAATCTCACTATTGTAAAAAATTATGATACTGACTTCCTAATACTTATGGTATTAGTCACTACGCAAAAAGGGCAGATGAGAAATGGGAGAAAATGAAGCGATTTTTAAAAATGTGGTCTACTTGAGGTTTTATATTTTGTTCAGTTATAGAGATCTAATAAGGTCATACATGAATAATGAATTAGAAGTACTCAGAATTCAAATATTAAGAAAACTAATTTGGAAATTATTTACCTTCAGAATACAAAACCAGGTATTATTTTCCTAATTTGTTTGCATATTAGTGGGAAAAGGCTGACATTAGGAATTAACCATAGAAAAGAACTGAATAGAGAGAAAAAGTGTGTATGAATTAGAGGAGTACTGAGTTAACTTGTGCTGATTTAGAATTGACTATTTTGGGTCTATGTAGCCTGCAGGAGAGGAAAGGGAAAAAAGCCAATGACAACTTAGGTAAATCAGTAATTTTTTTGACTTCATATAAAGGAATATGGGCTTGTGTTCCTGGGCATAATACCACAACAATTGAGGATGTTCATGAATACATTAGGAGAATTATGAGATGATTATGAGCATAGCTGAGATTTTACCCGGCACACTTGGGCATTCTCCTCCAGACTGAGAAACTGTTGTGAAAGGAAACAATTTCATTTTTTTTCCACATGGCTAGCCTGAATTTTTGATACACAAACACAAAAATTTTGTCACATTGCCCTCTTTAAATGAGGACAGAAGTGGTTCAAAAAAGTGGAAAATCTAAACTTTTTTTTACATTTGAAATACTCTTCTTACAGCCTCTTTCTTATATAATTATTTTAGTTTCAGAGGTTCTTCTAGTTTCCTTTCTTTTTTGTGTTTCCTTTCTTTTCTTGCAATATAGGAAAATGCCTGTATAAAAAAAAGTAATTTTTCCATCAGTTGAAAAATACATCATTATTATGTATAAAACTGACATTTAAAAAATTCTCTGAGTTTACATCGAACAGACGAGCCCTTTACAAAGATGGAAAACTAACATTTTGTGGTCAGATACCAGCTGAAGAGAAAGAACTAAATATTTCTCTTACTTATGGAGTATATTCCACATCAGATCTCTCTCTCTGTATAGGGCTTTTCCCTGGGCAGATCTAGATGCCAGGCTTTATTTGTAATTTTAAGAGCAGTACATTGCCTGCTATCTTCATCATACAGGCAGACTTTACATAAGAGCACCAGAAGGTGCATGTAATCTGTACGAAAGTGCACGTTGCAGTGCCTCTTGGGGTCCCAGTTCTTCAGGCATCCACCCTGGGACTAGCCTGGAACACGTAATGGCTCCTAGGCACCTCATAAACCTGTTTGTCTTTCCTGCAGCAATTAGAGAAAAAGAACAAGGTAAAGTGCTGTGTCCCGTGTCTCATCTTGAGATTCTGGAGGTGGAACATAACTGAAGAAGTGTGTACTTGCTCCAGGCAGTGGGAGAGTGTTCCTGGGCTGATATTTTATGAAGACGTAGAGAAATACGCATTGGTATTTTTCACGAGAAAAAGTATAGAATAAAACAGACTATTTCAGTTGAAAGGGACCTACAATGATCATCTAGTCTGGCGACCTGACCAATTCAGGGCTGACCAAATTAAAACATGTAAGTAATGACATTGTTTAAATGTCTCTTAAACAGGGTTAGGCTTGGACACCTCTCTAGAAAGCCTTTTCCTAGTGTTCAGTCTAAACCTTCCCTGGTGCAGCTTTGAACCATTGCACAGTAATTAAATGGTACCTTGTTCTCAAGCTTTTAATTTGATTTGGTAGAACTGCTTGTGGAATGAGGCATAATTTAACACTAAGTTCTAGTTAAAATATGTGGGGTAGAATTTACTGGACTTTACTTGGGTTAGGACTCTCTAGAGTGAGATAACTAGCCCAAGCTCTAGACTGTCTTTTTAGTTTTAGATAGAATTGTTCCGTTCCAGAGGACAATTGATTTTGTTCTAAGATAAGTCAGATGAATTGTCTTCTGGAAATGCTTATGTCTCTCACATAACGTAAAGGAAAACTACCATGACTAACTTAGCCCCTAATATTTAGATACTTAATATTGAATAGGAAGCAACTAGCTTAGACAATTTAGTCCCTTTGATGTGGTCTTCAGCAGGAAGATGACCACAAAAAACCCATTCATTCTTTGTCAGTTCGGGAAGCTTTGGACTTTGGCCACTATCAAATGCAATATCATAAAATAGGAGTTTAAAAAATGTTCATATTCTGAAGATACATAGCTGTGAGCTAAATCAGTGACTCATACTGCCATGAGCAACATGTCCAGCGTCTACTACTCACTAAAAATTGGCAACAGTGGATGTTCTTTAGGAATTGTTGGTGCAATACTAATACTAATAATATAAAGTAACAACAACAAAAAAAGAATCAGATACATAGCAGATATTAATAATGAACCTCTGAAAATTTCTAGAAAATGAAAGTGAGTAATATTTTCCTATAAACAAGTGAAAGAAGTATTTTCAGCCAGGTTATAAAGAGCTATTGTTTGGAAATGACCATTCAGCTTCTGGAGTAGCTGAGCACCCACACTTTTAAGATGGACTGAAGGAACTGCAATTGTTGCTCTGAAAACTGGCTAAGATTTTTTAACGTGTGGAGGAAAGCACACTGCAGAACAGAAAGAAATCAATACCTAGTATATTACTATGTAGCTATATGCCAAACCAATATCAGAAATAGAGTACTGCAATAAAATAAAATAAATATTACAAGGGCAGAGAGAAATAACAGAGAAATATGACAGGGCCAAAAATAAATCTATAGTGAGTATATTCATCTACATTCCAAATCCAAATCTGCATTCCAAATCAATATCAGAGATAGACAACTAGTATGAAAAGAACAGAAATATTGCCAGGATGGTGAGAAATCCATACTGAGAGTGTCTATACATTCAAAAACAATATAGGAGAGAGCCTGAAGTCAGGTATTTGTAATATTCCAATTTATCTAATTTTACATGATGGCATCCAGAACTTAAAGAAACTCAAAATTGAATAAGATCGTTGGAAGAAGAAAAAGTGTACTTACTGTCCAAACACACCAACTGGCTGCTCATGAAGCCAAACTGTGTATGTGCATCCCACTGCTCTCAATCAATGTGGTTTTGTTGCTATCTATAAATACTGCTTACATTTTTACCCTATCTCCTCTTTCTCACTTGCAGATGCTGTGCTGTTTCTAAATGAATTACAGCTGGTGAAAGGAGAGACAGTAATTTTATTTATGTTTCAATTTATAAAATATGCTGTTCATAACCCTTTTAGCATAAGCAATGAAAGGATCTCTGTTTAGTACCTTTACATTTCAATGGGCTACTGAGATTCCCAGTATCCAGAGGCAGCATAAAGTGGTGACTCAACTACTACCAGTGCTGTCATAACTGCTGTTTGAGTAAGACAGCATAATGCAAGAGAGCTAAAATGTGTCTGGATATGAAAGGAAAATGGCACTTTTCTTGTAACTGAGCCTGACCTCAGTTAGTGTTAGCAATGCAGTAATAATAGTTGTTGGTCTGTACTTCTCCACACAAGCAACAGATCCACAGGCTCTTTAAGTGTTACTGTTTTCTCTGCCAAAGTTAAAAATACATATGTAGTAGCCTCTTCCCTCATGTCTTTGTTCCTCTTCCTCATCCGGGTTTTTCAGAAACAGCAGTAGTAATGATATGCAATTAGAAAAAGCAGAAATTCATCATCTAAATACAATGTATAGGCTATTCCAGGATGTTTCCAATAGGCCAGATGTATGGTAGCTGGGGTCAGTGAGTGCTAATAAGGTAGTGTATTTCTCACATGACATGTTTTACAGTGTAAAACTGCTACTAACTTACATCACATAAAAAAATTTGCCTTTTGTTTTGACCACTCTGAAATGTGAAATAATTATGGGATGGATCAATGATCTGCCATGTGTCAGGTACAGGAACTGTTTCCCTAATATTAAGGGGTTATATAATTGGAGAAAGGGGGTTATATAATTGAAGAAACCACCTCACTGTAAAACTATTCTGTTCCCCTGCCTCACTTCAGAGCCTCTCTGTATAGAGTCCTCAGCTCCTAATTTAATTTCAAATGAAGATTTATAGGAATAATGTACATATATAGGGTGACCAGCAATACCTTGTGGTTCATAAAAATGATGTGATTACAATATAAGTGAATGCACAGACTGTGGCAAAATAGTACCCGTGGAAAAGAGTGATTGCACTTGTGACAGCCTCTTTGTTGCTATGGTATCTCTTTCCATGCCTTTGGCTAATCTGTCACTAGGAGAAATTTGCAGCTGTCTCAGCATGTTTCTCATTGCTAACTCGGAGACTGCTGTATCTAATCTGTCATTAAAAGAGCAGTAAGTGGTGTGCACATATTTTCTAAGAATAAATACAAGTTTTAGGGGACAAACGAGCTGGTAATGGAAATATGATTACATTCTCTAGGGTCAAGCTGGATTTTTGTATTAATCAGTAATTATTGTTATGACCTAGCATCACAGTTCTTTCACTTTAAAGCTTTGTATTTTTTGTAGGGCACCTAAACACTAATCTTTTGGGACACTTGGATATTTAGATGAAAATAGTTAGCATGCCAGCCAACACATGTTAAAAGGAATCATCAGTATTCAGGGCTATGCAATTCACTGTTTTTCCTAAAAATAGCCTTTATATACCAAATTTGCTTCTTTAATGTGAAGTTGGTGTGCCTAGTTCTAGCCTATGTAGAGTTGTGACAGGAGTCTAGGCCTACAGCTTGATGATGTTCATTTGTGGTCACAGAAATCTAGACAAGTCATGGTCCTTTCCCCAAAAGCAAATGTACTCTAAAATACGTACAAAAGACTAGTTATGGAATAAAGGATTAAAGGAAGAAGTGTTGTGGTGTGAAATGCTATAAGCAAAGTCATAGACTGAAAGGTCAGTAAAACTTGTTGGGCAGGTGAGGATAATCCAAACATTCAACTCCCAAGACATTTTCAGTTTCAAATTTTGTTTAGTTCTGTTCTGACATTGAGCCCTACGGATACTGAAATTAAGAATGAAAGCGAATAACATCAAAAGAGAGAATGGGTTAAAGGCAATACTCACAGGTACAGATCTTTTGTAAAGAGGGAGCCTGATTATACATTACCTTGCTGTATCTATCTGTGTATACACTGAGTCTGGTCTCAAGCTGTTCAGAGGGGTAATCTAATTTTTTTTTGTGAGCAGACACACTGTAAAAATAATGAGAAATTAAATCTTTAGCAATCCCTTCACTCAGAGTGTTAGTAATATATGCTGTAGTTTATGCAGTTTTATCAGGGAATACTTTTTCCAAAGGTAAGACTTTAGCTAGGATGCATTGTAAAACACACTTTTAGCTTCCGCACAACCTGAACATTGACAGAATTATGCTGAAATCAAAGGAAACCATTTCTGCAATATTTAAAGAAAACTGTAAATAGATTTCAGTTGCATGTCATTAATTACTAATCAGTGATTTTTGCAACCATTACTTTCTTCCATGTGCAAATCCTCCAATTCACCTGTCCAGCCAAGACGTTTTCTGCCTTTGTCCCAAAAGATTCAACTTGTGATTTATTTTTTTTATTCTTCTGCCTTGTCCTTTGCTGGCATGTTTGAGATATTGACCTCATGTCTGAGGAATAATTTTCTGCCTCTGTGATGGAAAATAAGAGCAACTTCGTAAGGCTGTTTGTTAATGACTTTTTTTTTCACTTCTCCATGAATTTCCACTTTTCCAATGTCCTGACACCAAAATCAAAGATGTTTCCACTTCCATTTGCAGCTTCATTCTGTAAGTCTCTTTGCCATTCACAGCTATGCAAGAAAGGGTCTTTGAATATCTAGTACTTTTTTAAAATTTTCTTGAAAAATTTTTTTCAGCTTCTAATATCTCAGAAATTACCATACAAGAAGACATTCAAATGCCAGTATCGTGTGAATCATGCTGGCATGCTCTAAAACTCACTTCTTCCTTGTCTCACCCTCTTTTTTAGTCTGTAGGGGCTTCTTTGGATCATTTCTGCAAGTCAGAAATGATACATTTCAGGTCAGAGAGACCATGGTGTTCTGAAACCTCACATTATCTGCTGCCTAAATAGCTGCAGGCAGAATTTTTGCCTCTTTCCCTGGTATTTGGCACAGGCTTCACAAATTCTGCATCACTGCTTATTTGCAGAAATGTATGAGGGAATGGAAAAGTGGCCCTCAATTGTTCAAAAGGTAATACTTTTAGTTTTTCAAAATAACATAGTTTTCTTGATGTATTTCCTTACTCATGAGGACTGCTTATAGAAAACGTCAGAAACACCCCCTTGTTGCAGGTCTGCCTTTCTGCCTTCTGATAGGGAAGGAAATAGATAATAATCACTATCAAGTGGAGAGTCAGACATACAGAGCGTTCTGAGCCTACACAGTCACTGTTGGAGGAGTGAACAATTCTCAAACCAGTTGAAATCATATCACTCAGATATTATTCCCTTGCACAGCAAAGTGAGCATGGTTGTAAATCATAAATATTTCTCCCTAAGAATAATGAAGATAGTCCCATCCTTTGTGAGAACTCTTCAAAATGAAGAAAAAGTTCAAGCAGGAATAAGTGGAAGATTGCTGCCTATGACTAAATTAATAAAGAAGACAATCAACATAGAGTTAATTTCTATGAGAATTTCAAAATTGTTCATCTTTTTCATGACTTGTAGTTTATTCCTTCTTCCACCCCAGTGAACACCAAGTGAATTTCAGGAAAGACACTTCTGCTGTGTATAGAGAAAATACTCCAGAGGATTTTCCATGTTCTATAAAATGGACTCTGAGCTTTCTTCTACTGCATTATTAGAATACACAGATGACCCCTTCTCAGATCTTACAGTCCTGATTATCATCCATCACCTTTCATATCTGCAGTGATAAATGCCATAGAGCTCTGAAGTGCAGATTCTGGGTGAAGCTACAAAATATCCAGCTCACCAGGGCTTCTTTGATGAAACCTGTAAAATTATGTTGGCAAGACAGAACACAAGTTTGTCTCCAGCTTATGAAAATCAATGGGAACTCAAGAAAACAATGGATTGCATCTAACCAACATATATCTACAAACTCAGTAGTAATAGATCAGAGAATTTTAGAAGAGCTGCAGTTTTTTCTCTTCAGGTTGAAGAACGTCAGAAGATAAATTATTGATGCCAGCCAGAAGAACTTGTTTCTTCATCCTGAATCCAAGCTTTGTGGCTTAGGAACATGTTCCTGCCAAAGGAAGACCAAAGGACTTCATCTCTGCTCATGCTGTTTCTAATTCAGGCAAATGCACTTCAAAATCAGATTAGTTGTTCTAGAAATTGGAAAGCTCTCTATCCTGACTCCTTGTCACCTTTTCAGAGTGACCTTGGAAAACACAAATCTATCATCTGCAAGGCATCATTCCAATTCCACTTGCTAATAATTATTGTTCATTATCCTCAAAGTACAAAAAAGGAACAAGAGACTTTCTTCTAGAATGCAGCCTGACAAATTGGAAGCTTATTACTTGGAAAGCCAATTCCTTTTTTGAAAGTCATTTAGGAAATTGCCAGAGTCCTTTTTCTTTCTTGCAACCTTAAAGCTCATCATTGGTACTTACATTCCTGAAATTTGAAGGCAATGACCTCTTCTGAGCCTTTTGGTCTTTCCTTATTTGAGATTTTAGAATACCAGTGTCTAATTGCAATTAGCTGCTTTGATTCATTCATACATACTTTGTCTTAGGTCACATTCTATTTAGGAGATAATGAGAAGATGCAGACATGAAGACAACTGGACAGGTTCTATTAGAAAGACAAATGAAATTGAATACCACAGCAGGTTCTTAGTTAGAACTCCTAGCATTCATTTTTAGCTTTGACAAGATACTTCTTTTCTGTGTACTGTGAAGTTCAAAAATAGTATCGAGATGATCCTGAGTAGAGAGGTGTTGTAGGGTGTTGTAACTTTCACCTGGATGTCTCCATAATGCTCAAGCAAGAAAACATTTACTTATTAAACTGACAGTACTAGTTGTTCTTTTCGTCTCTGACCAAGCTGACTACAAATATTAGCTGGGAATCAGCAACCACAATCTTGACTATGTCTTAGTGAAAGAGACTTTATGTGTTATTTTCCTGGGCGATGAGAAATCCTTCTTATTGTTCATCTATGACAGCCTCTGGGTGAAAAGCCCTCAAGTCCTCCTTTTTCACAGTTCTGTTAGGACTTGAGAAAAGATGACAGGGATTTTTCATATTCCTTCAAATCTGCGACCTTTCTTCTCTTTCTTATCTGCACTGGAGTGATAGCATGATGGGTACTCATACAGGAGAAAGTTAAAATTAGATTTCCTTAAAATAATTTTATATTCTCTGAATGGGTACCCACTACTCTGTCAGTACCCATTACTTAGGCTAAAATTTCTCCAAGCACAGAAGAGTCTTTTCTTCATGTGGAAATTCTAAATAGATGAAAAGAGAAAAGAAAGTTATCAAAGGGTTTCAAGTTGATGACTGATTCATTGTTTTTAAGCATTTTTTTTTCCTGCCTGGATATTGGTTCTGCTGTTTTCTAACTTGTTTTTTAGTTGTCTTATATTCCCTCAGCTGTGGCAGTACTCCTGGAGCCAAATGTGAGTGCACTTCCTCAAAATGCCAGCAGTGGAAGCTGGTAGGCAAGTGGGGAAAAATCACCAGAGGAATCTCTGAAGCTTGGGACAAAGGCAGAAAACACATCAGTACAGCACTAACAGAACAGGTACTCTTATAGAGAAGATAAAATTACAGGTAAGGAAATAATTTACATTTCTATTTTGAAATTTTCCAGATGGCTTGTTACTCTCCATTCAAAATACCAGGAAAAAACCCAACAGCATAAAATTTGAAGAAGAAAAAGATCTCAAATTTGAGCAACTTAGGCTACCTGATTTTTTTAGTGGGGATAATTTGAAGTTCAGTCTGACCCCATTTCTGGAAAAATATATTAAAAGATGAAAATCCTTTATACCTATTAGACAATTTAAAATCTCAATCTAGTTTTAAAACAAGGCTGGGTTTGTTTTTTTTAAAATTTGTTTTGCTTTTTCATATTTAGAATGTAAACATAGGAAAGCGCTTGTTACAGGTTTTCCTTTCTGATCAAAAACAAGTTTAGGCTTTTCTTTAGGTAGGTGCATTCAGATAACGTCAAAGACAGAAGGACTCTGTTCCCATCTCTCCATTTCCATTTACTTCCTGACAGTTGAAAGGCTAACATGACCCTTTATTATGCTTCGGTTTCTTCATATGCTGGAAGGAAGAGGTTTTTTTTAATCTCCTGCTTGGGATGATTAGGTGGGATAAGTGGTGTAGAAGAGAAAAGAATTACATTTATGTAATTAATTGTCTTGCAGTCTTTTATGCCGCCATGCTGCAGTCCCACTATGGAGTTGTGATCACCATAAAAACCTCAAGAGGATATATCCTTGTCTGAATTGCTGCAGTTATCTGTTACAGAAAGTAAAATAAGGTCTATGTTTAAGTCTTCTTTTAATATAAAACTGTTGCCTGTAAATGAAGCATTTTGTTAAGTTAAAATAATTCTACCATGAACTCAGTTTTCTACCAAGTTACAGAAACATTGAGAAAACTAGGGTATGTTCAATATAGTTGCGTAACCTTTTGGAAGACAGTAATAATGAATACATGGGGAAGACTAATGAATTGGATTTAGCCTTGATGTAACTCATATGTCTTCATCAGCTATTCACTATCATAATTGTCCCAGTGGGTTGTACCAAATAATTTTATTTTGTAAACTATCCAGTTCAAGGAAATATGAACACAGGACCATATTAATTTGTTCCATAGTATTCAAATATGTAGAGATTTTATGTAAGCAAGAAATTTTTGAAGTTTTGAGTTTAATCTTAATC
This sequence comes from Struthidea cinerea, assembly GCA_013397865.1. Lineage (NCBI taxonomy): Eukaryota > Metazoa > Chordata > Aves > Passeriformes > Corcoracidae > Struthidea > Struthidea cinerea. The sequence goes on along the minus strand of VZTI01001716.1, from coordinate 344,450 downwards.
TTCTAATGATCTGCAGCATGAGATTTAAGTTTAAAAGGTTAAGAAAATAAAAGAAGAAAACTTAAAGAAATTTTGGTGATCTTTAGAGATGCTGTGCAACCCTTTTCAGAAGCAATCATTATTGGCAGGTCCAAAATCTACCTCAAGTATCTAGATAAAGAAATATCTGTCTGGATTGAATATTGTCTTTTGAAATGTGTAATGTGTCATCTGTTATTTTATGATGTTTCCTGTAACCTGCTAATTTTTTTTTTTTTACTTTAAACATGTATGAGAAGAACACACTCAAACCTTTCATTTTGAAGGAATTGTCTTCTGACTTCATGACTCCTTTCTGTACCACAGGTCTATGCATGGACTTATTCTCAAAGAACTTTTCCATTCCTGTTTTGTCATACTTAAATATTGCTGATATACTTCAAAAAATGAGTGTAATCTATCAGTTTCTATTGCTTTTTGGTTTGCATTTGAGTATGTTTGGGTATTGTGAAGACCATGTACTTTTCCGAAGAGAATTTTCTCTAATTCTGAAACTTGTTTTTTCCTGTCATTTTGTATTTTTCCTTGTAAGTTAAAAAAATATTCCAACTATCCCAGTTTTGTTTTTTGTAACTAATTTGTACACTTGTACTAACAAGTGTAGTACTTGACATGTGTTTGTTTCTTAGGCAAACGTGTAAAATTCCTCAAGTCCGAATGGAGAAGTAGAGAAAGGAGGTTTCTGCTGTGCCTGATGACAATTTTTGTTTTTTCCACACACAAAAAATATTCTGGCTCCACGTTGGAGCACTAGTTGTGATGAATCCTAGTCTTGATCGGATTCTAAGGAAGGGCCAGAACGTTCGTTGAGGAATAAAGAGTCAAACCACTCCAGAAAATGTGTTCCAGCCCCGGTTTATTACTCACAGTGCAGCAGGTGTGTACAAATACAGGTTTACATAGTATTAAGAGGAATTGTTGTACCTTACTCCTCAATGTAGTTGCTTAGTTTGCTGTAGACACAAAAGAATTGCTGGAGGGTGGTTGGAGAGACTCTGATTGTGCTCCTAAGGAGCCTCAGAGTGTTACTTAAGAGGTTCTAGGAGCCTTAAAATATCTTTCTTCACACACTTGACTGTCAAAGGTAGGCCCAGTTGGTAAACTTAAGTTGCTCTTTCTCACAGGAAAACAACAGATGCTCTGGAGAACAGCACTTGTGAGAGAAGTCCATCTTAGTACATTCAGTCTGGTGTGGCATCTGTAGTTGAAAGCTCAGTATCCCATACTGAATTACTTAAATTTCAGAAAAAGATAAGAAATATGTATTTCCATTATATTCCTAAGATAGGCTAGAAGTTGTCTATCTATCTTAAAGCTGTGTTAAAGATTAAGACCTTTATCATTTACAGGAACATATGCCATGCTCTGAAGTGTTTTTCCTTTACCTGCTTTTCTAGTCCTACCTTTCAGATTATTTGACGTGAGGGGAAAGCTCAATTTACATGTGAAAGATTTCCAAAGTATTTTTTAGTTTCAATTACAATTTTTAACACTGTCTAGATCTTCACTTTACCACCAAAAATCTCCTGCTGAAATCCTTAAGAGCAGTGGGAAAAAAGGAGTACAGAGTTATATTTCAAATGGCATTGCATGAACTGAATTTTCAAAATGTTTGTCTCTCTATAATGGAAGTCCTAAAGGCAGGAGCTATCACAAATGCAGTTCTAATTAGTCACTTTGCAATAAAAATACGAATGAATTATAAAGTTTTAGAGTCTCATGGTTATCAAAGGCCTGGGAACCTTTTGAGTCACATACTGGGAAATATTCTTTTTAATTAATAAAATGAGCTAGTCATAGCTCCTGAAGGACAAGCATGAGGATCTGGAATTCTAAATTGCTTAATAACAGGCTTGGTAATGCATTTAGATAAATACTTTTCATACTGCAGTGCCTAAAATAAAACTAAGGGAACAATTTGAAGCTCTTGAGTCCTTAAATAAAAAGTTAGGTAGGGTCAAAATTTTATAAACAGAAATGAAACATTTGACTTGAAAAAGTGTCTTCTAATACGTAGCCTTCTTTGAAGGTAATTGAATCCATATAGTTATCATTAAATATCTGTTTTTCAGACTGCTCACAAGTCACTCAAATTTTGCCTTTTGTGATTAGCCCAAGCCATCTGTAATACTAAAACAAGGGCCTGTGTCCTAATTAATAGTTCTCTGTTGCAGTTCCCTTCAAATGTGCTTGAGTCACCTCCATTTCTCAGGCTTTTGAAATGGTTCCTCCTGCCTCCAGAAACTGAGTTATCTAGCAAAAAACACCCAAATCCACACCTACCTACTGGAAAGGGCATATGCATACAGAAGCCCTATTGCAGAAAGGTCCTTAATACCTTTTTGTCCACTTTCCCCAATTCACTGGAACATAAATTACAGAATTGTCCATCTGTGAGGAAATTGTGAACCTGTCTTTTGTTAACATTTGCAAAGTACATTGGATTATCACTACTACAAGATAGTAGAATTAGAACAGAAGCATTTTCCAAGCTTACAAGTTGAACTGTTTCAATGCGTGAACATGCACAAGTGGTAATGCAAACTGTCATTTGCTTTCATAAGCCACGTATGAATGATAGTGCATGGCAAACACACTGTATGGATTTTAAAGTTCCAGGAAATAGTGTGCTTCCATCTGTTCAAAAGATTCATTTCCAAACTCAACCTCATTCTCAGAGGGCATGAGTGGAAAAAATGCACTGGCAGATGTTTGTTTCTGGTTATATGGGCCCTTTTGGTTTCTACATTGTAATATTTACATTAAGTTCTTACTACTACAGCAAAGTTATTTATTTTATAGAAAAATATGACTGATATAGCCCCCCCAAGTTCATTCCTTTTTAGGAAAGGTTTGATAAAGAATCACTTTTTTCACCATTTTGTTAATTTTTTGTGGTCTTTTGCATACAGTATAAGAAAGAATACAACAATAAGGACACAAAATGAACAGAAATATACTGCATAGAAACAAGGGCTGTTCTGGTATGGGATCTCTGTCTTTTCTCCATGACTTGGATGACAATCCATAGCTAGGCATTTCTTCAAGCCATTCCTTATGGCTTGTGTCATTCCCTGCATTTAGCTTATCTCATGTTGGTCATGAAATAAATCTGTGAGACCCCTTTTATTTTTGCTTGAAATCCCCATACCATATTTGTTTCCCACAGGCTTTTAATATTTTAGAGAAAAATGGAAGGGGTGCTAAGATGACTTTGTCTCATGAAATTCCACTTAGCTCAGGATGACCTATTAATTGCTTTCACAAAAAATAATTTCCTTTCTGCGTCTTATGTATTTCAGGAAAAAAAGAAAAGAAAATAAAAAGATAGCCTGAGAATGCTTAGATGACACAGCCTATGACCACATACAATCCTATATGGTTGATGGAACAGTTCTAATTAAAAAGAAAACTTCCTCTGTGAAGTGCTTTCTGTTTCTTTGGAGAAAACCTAGAACAGAGGGTCCATCCATGCGGAATCATCTGTTGAGGCAAGAAACATTGGCTTAAAAATTTTACCTTTTCTGCATTTGCTTTGATACATAGTCCATCCTTCTCTCCAACTCTCCTCACCCACTAAAGTCTCTTCTTTACTGTGCATGATGGAAAAGAGAGAGAATTAAATTTCAAGGGGACATGCAAAAAGGCAGGTTGCTGACTTTCAAGTGCTTGACTTTGTAAACCCAAGAGCCAGTTTTCAGTATGGATTTTGTGTATGGTTTATGATAAACACAGAAAAAACTCAAAAAGCTGCCAGTCAAAAAATAGTAATATACAAGTTGTGTTATGAAATGTTCCAGCACGCATGTTAATTTCAATATAACATATATTGTTACCTATTTTATTCTAACATTATTAAATAATAATTAATTATGTGCCTAATTTTGGATATATAAGCTATTCTGTAGTTAGCTAATGATTTGTGATATATTTATTTCTCTGAAGAAACAGAAGACTTTTACTATACCTAATTGTGGTTCTGTAACTTTGATGCTTAGGTGCATGAATTTAGGGAGGAGTGCTTTACTATTCAGGGAATATTCACTCAGCCATTCTTTACATCCTATAGTCTTGATTTTTCTTCCTTCCTCTTCTAAGGCAGAAGAAAGTCCTGAGTAAAAGTATCAGACTTGTTTTTTATTGAGAATCTATTCTAATGAAATAAACAATATTATCTGCTGTATTCATCCACTGTGTGGATTTCACAAGTGAGGATATTTTTCACCCATTGTGAGCAGCACTGGAATGGAGGTTGTCCAGAAAAATCTCTTGAGGCTGGTAGCTTTCCTAATGTGATGTCCTGAGATCTTTTAATCTCTGGTCCATTCTGCATTTTGCCATCCTGGCAAAAATGTTTTACCCAAAGACTGAGTTTGTTCTGAACATTTAGTGAGCAGAATAATGTGGAAACCTTCAGGTGCATTTAATTATATATTGTTACGTTAAAATAAAACAAGTTAGTCCACATACAATTACAGCCAATTTACAGCAGCCACTCACTAATTTAAATTTAAAAGTCTGCAACTGCAGAGTAATTATGCTTTAATTGCACATTTAGGACAAGAAAATGAAGAGAATCTAATGTGGTGTATTTATGATACAACAACGATGTGAAAAAATTTATTAGTATAAAGACAGTAATTGCATTCCAAGAATGAACAAATTAATTCAAATCAACACCTAGGATGCTAAAGGTTTCATGTACTTTTTTTCATCTGTATTGTTAATTTTCCATACATATTAATTATTAACTGAAAATTTGATTTGCACCTATTCAGGGTGTTACAGTTCTCTAAGGACTTTAAAGATCAGACACATAGTGTTATTGGTCCCTCTTTTCCTATAAAGGCCTTTGGCACAATACCTTAATACCTTACTTCCCAGACACTTAAATCAAATAGCATTTACTATATCCAAAATTAAGCATTTCTGGGAATACCATCACAAGGTATTAGCTAAAATTTCATTGCTTCTTTATGAAACTGCCTTTAATAACCAAGAGGTTTATTCACTCCCTGATGTATATGGTGTATGGATAGATAACTTCCATTAATGTTGATGTGCAATTGATTCTTGCACATAACAAGTATTACCATCTTACACAGAGGCAAATGTGGACCACTATATTATATATAGGTATGTCAGTGACCTGATATAAAGCAGAAATTTGAATGGCTATCTGCTTATTTTCTTATTTTTATCACCTATTTATGTAACAGTGTATGTTGCTTTCATGGGGATAGTTTTACCACAGGGTTGTAGTGATAAGTGGGGGGACCAGACAGGCCTGCAGATTATGATTTTACTGAGTTTTTTTGTGACTGAAAATACATTTTCACTTCCAAACAGCCATGTAACTGAACAGTCATGTATGTACAAAAATACTGGGTTTGCTAGCTGAAGTTTATCACCTTAGCCCATGCGTGGCAGAGCTGGGTGTAATAGAAATAACACAGCACAGGATAGCTGAGGTTGGAAGGGAACTCCAGAAGTGCCACTACCTGTCTCAAGCAGAGCCTTCTATAGCCAGTTGCCGAGGACCGGACAGCTTTTGAATATCTTCAAGAATGGAAGATCCACAATCTCCCTGGGCAATCTGTGCTAGTGCTCAGTCACCCTCACAGTAAAAAACTTTTTCTTGAGAGGGAACTGCCTGTGTTTGTTTGTTCTCACTGTTTGTTGTCCTGCTGCTAGGCACCACTTGAAAAGAGTCTGGCTTCATTTTCTTGGCACCCTTTCTTCACATATTTGTACACATTGATGGGATCCCCCCTGAGCCTTCTCTTCTCCAGGTTGAACAGTGCTCTCAGCCTTTCTTCATATGAGATGCTCCTATGTCTTATTTGCCTTTGCGGCTCTTTGCTGGATAGACAGATAGGTAGACATAGATATAGATATATAGACACGTATCACAAATGAAGCTAATAAAAATCCAGCTGTGGATAGTATCAGAAGATGTGTATTTTACATCGTGTAGCTCAGTGGCACCTGGTTCCATGAACAGAATTCCAGCTTGCTACAATGAAGCAAAAAATAAATAGCAATGAGATGGTGCATCAGCCTTTTGAGCTTTGGTGCAGGGCACAGAAATATGTTGCCTGACTTTTAAATTAATTCTTTATTATTTTTTCATGCAATCTTCTACTTTAGAAGGGGCCACATGAGGCTGTTTCCAACAGCAAGACCAAAGTGAAATAAAAGCAGTGTAATAAAAAAGCCCATGTATCATAAAAATCACGAAACACAATTTTATTATTGCCTTAAGTGCAGTTCCTAGAAACAACTCTGTGGAGAAGGCAAACCAAAGTAATGAACTCCTTGAACAGTCTGTTTAATATTCTGTTTGTTTTACGTTTATGCTCTGCAGAGCTGACAAGAGCTATATGCAAACAGTTTTGCTGAGGGCAAAAGAATCTTTCATTAAGGAGCATGACCCTTCGCTCTGTGATCAAAATGAAAAGCATATGCCCCTTGATGTCACAAAGTGTTGTGACCATTCCAATGAGTTGTTCCTCAAGCATTGGGAAGTTGTTCCCTGACACAGTTTGATATTAAAAGGTTATGTTATGATTAATTTTATCCACTGACACAGCAGAAATATTCCTCAAAGTTATGTTTCTTTGGTATGACAGATTTTTTTTCTTCTAAAGTTTAAAATCTAAATCAGTTAGAGGCAAAATCCAATTATTGTGAAGTGCTTTGTCTCCCACTCTTTCTCTGTAGTCCTTCTGTTTCACTCATGTTTCATGTTAGGCTGGGTGAAACGCCTCTAAATTAAATCCTTGGTAGTTTTGTACTTTGTGAATAAGAGAATCTCTATCTCTTAATTTGTGCGTGAGTTTTGTCCTGTTTCTCCACTAAGTGATTATTGCTTGCTAAGATGCATTAAACCTTTAACAGGACGTTTCCTTTTCCAACCTAAATGATTCTATGATGTTATGATTATTTTGTAAAGAAGCATGCAAAGAATGGAAGAATACAGCTCCAGTATCAGTCACTGTATACTCAATGGCTCACATTTTAAAAGCAAAGTTGTTACCATGCAGAATTTTTAAAAAACCAAAAAAAGAATAACAGAAAACAGAAATTTGTGGGTTGGTAATTCATGATTTTATCATATTTTTAGGCATGGTCACATTTCAATTTCTCCTTGTAAAAACCTATTCCCACAAAGCACTTGAACACAAAATTTAAGTTGAGGAGCAATGCCATCTAGTACCATTGGGTTTTATTCACTTATTTAAAAACAATCTAAGGAGCTTTGCTGGACAGAGATCTTACATTTCAGTCTCAGTTTCCAGTACTTCGGAAGTAGATTCACTATGTCCAGCTTTGATTTTCTGATTTTCTTTTTTTTTACAGGTAACCCGATAGCTAAAGACAAATCAAGCCAGTCTCAAAGCTGATAACATTAAATACAACACATAGGAATTTCATTCCTCCAGGCAATCCTTGAAGTGAAATTTTATACTGCTGGGGTGTATCCTTCAGAATCAATTGTTTCAATGAGAACCTGGCTTGTAATCAGCAACAGCTTTGAGATCAAAACTACTGGAAAGTTATTTTGAACTTCTGTGTCACAAATATTTCAACTGATTGAACTGTGTACACTTGTAAAATTGCACTTGCTGAGGAATTTGCAGCTGTAATCACAAGCTGATATTCTAAAGGTGCAGAAAAGCAGCAAACCTTTGGGTCCTCCGTTGCAGAACACTGGCTTTTCATCTTGATGAAGTCAACCTCTGAAATGTATTGGATCCTTCACTTTAAAATGATCCCCGGTCCACTCTTCAGATTGCTGGTGGGACTGCACACTGCTTTAATTAAATTTCTGTTGCAGAAATTGTCCTCTGGCATGGCGCAGTTTTAGACATTTTTATTTGTGTTCTAATCTTGCAGCTCTCAAAGGTACATATTTCAACATCTTGAAGTTGCTTTGTTATAGGAATGGAATTATATATCCATTGTTAATAATTATTGTTGACAAGTAATAGTTATCTGAATACATCAGTCATATTAGAATGTATAGTCAGGTTGACATGTTTCCCTAAGGCTAACCAACTACTGCAGCTTAACAGTTAAAGAAAGTAGTGGTCAAAACTCAATTACCACTTTCATTATAAGCATTTTATATCTTTAAGATATATATTTCCATTTAGTTTGAAGGAAATGGGTGTTCCCAATATGTACTTTACTTTCCTAACCTTTAATTCATTTAAATTCATGGTAAGCAGTCAATTACAGCATTTCATCCCTTTTTTATAAAGGTAGGCAGGGATGTAAATGAATTTTGCAATTATGATATTGGATGGTAATCATTCAAAATTTTTGGTTTTTATTATAAAATAAAATCTCTTGCTTGAACCTAAGTACTGATGGATGCTTATGTAGATGTCTGCTCAGTCTGTTTGCTATAAAGGAAAAAAGTCCTAATGCTCTCCCAGATTTACACTTCATCGGTATTTTGCTTGCTTACAGTCATCCAATTCAGATCTGACCCTTGCCAAAATTTCTTTTTTTTGTTTTGTATGGTTTTGTTAGAAATTCTTGAACTTTTCAATGTGCTGTTACATGAAAGAAATCCTCAATATTTAAAGGCCTTAAAAATCTTTGAGCTTTTTTCTAAGTTATTACAGAATGTATAATTTTATATTCCATTTAATGTATATTGTACCATCTGTAACATTGATACAAAAGAAATTTGGCAATTCTTTTTAGTGACACTGCATAAACATACTGACTAGAGGGGGTTCTGACTGTATGCTTCGGTGAATTGAAATGAAAGCCACACACACTTAATGGCAGTCAAAAATACATAGAGGTAAGCTTATTTAAGTCCTGTGTGGTTACTAGACACAGCAGACAAAAAAAAAAGGGGGGAAAAAAAGAATAGAAGGAAATTATTTTTACTTTACAAGCCATTGACGTGGCTAGTTTAGTTATATATTATGTTCCATGATGGATGAACACCTTAGAGTGCTCTGCCTGTCACTGTAGCCCCTGCTGCTACAAAACCATTTAATTACCTCTGCTGTATTATTGCACAGGAGAGCTTAAATAAAATAAATGACTGTTGGGAATAAAATTGAGAAGTATATTCCATCATTCTGCGGGGAAATAATAACAAAAATGTTGACAGAAAAAGATCTTATTTTCTGATTAAATTTAATTAGAATAAACCGTTTGTAGCAGAAGCTAGGTATCTTGGTATTTTAGGATGGATCAGTATTATATGGATTTGTGCTAACAGGTTCAGAACAGAAGGTAGCATCTTAAAGAGGTTGTCTGGGGCAGTGCAAAGTGTAAGTGTGCTGTTTTGTAAAATCTGAATATGGCCTCTATTTGGTCGAAAATCTATATCATGCTTCTCAGTACTTGTTTTCTTTGTTTCCTTGTTCTTAAACAGCTCTGAAAATAATGTATTATATACAAGTGTAACACATGCATACCAATAAATGAAAATAAATGGATTTTCAAATATACTGAATAGATTATCTGCAGTAGATCAATGTTGTGACTATTCATAGCAAGTGAATAAAATTGTAATATAAAATAGAGTTCCCTGTATGGATGTGCACTTTGGAGATCTATTCTGTTTACTCATGGAAAAAAATAATTTTTTAGTGAATAAGAATCTCAAAGGTTATATTAACTTTATATTTCTTCAATAGAGCTGAGAATATCTCCTACCACTTTAAAATGTCCTTCTTGAAAGGAACTGATACCTATGGCAAATTCTGGTGAGTGGACTGTTGTTTTCAGGTCAGACTGAATAAAATTTTTTCTTCACAAAATGCAAATCCCGAAAAATTATCATTTAGATGTTTTAAGTAGTAACAAGACATGGTAGACAATCCTGAAAAAGTAATGTTTCAGGTTAATTTGTGGAACTGTTTAAACGAAAAATAAAAAAAGCGCCATTTTGTCAGATCTGCTTGTGCAGCTTGAAGCAAGCTGGGAAGCAAGCAGGTTTGGTGCTCCTTTGAAAATGGAGGACAGGTGACTGGATCAGCTTTGTGCATTCATGTTTTAGGCATGTGAATTGCTTCAATTAATAATTTGTTCCTTATATACTACTTTCTAGATTATTTCATCTGATTACAAAAGTGAGCAGGAATTATGATCAGAGGGAAATCCATGTTACCATTTGAATTAAGTAATCATCAAGAACTCTGAATTGCAGACTATATATTCATACAGTTTTGCAGTTCCAAGTGGCAGTGCATTGAGAGGGAAAGAAAAATCACTGCTTTGTTCATACCTTTCACAGTTAAATGTATTGGATCAGTTCAACAAAGCACAAAAGGAAATTCTGAGAAGAATCTTAATGAAAAAATATTCCATATCAGATCAATTAAATCTAAAATAGAGGTAAAAAAACATTCAAGTCTAGATCTTGGTTGTATCTGGTTTATTGGTCATAATGAATGGTAACCTTTAAAAGAGCACTGCTGCAGATACCACTGTCACTACCTATAAATACACCTATTGTGCTATATATTTTCAATTTTTGTATTTATCCTGTGTCTTTTAAATCTTGTCTCCTTCAGCTCTGCCTAAAAATGTTACTGGTGTAGCATTTCAGTACTTCACCAAACTATTGCAGCTCTGTTTTGTGCAGAATCTATATGCTTTAAGAGTGCATCAGATACATTTATTTTGAAAGTAAAAAATCTGATATAAAGCATTTTATTGTGTTAGATTTCATAAAAATATATGCAGGGATTTCTTGCTCATTATAATTGTATAGCTGACTTTTATAATTTCTAGGTAATGCATGGAAGTCTGCAACACCAAAACAGAAATATGTGACTGGCATCCTTTTCTGTTGATTTAATGTCTCCTTCTTCATGGCTCAAATTCTACACATCTGTTGTTAACCAAGATATTGGCAAAGTAAAGGAGCACAGTTCTGATTTGCAAGAGAAGTGTTGCCTTAATTTCTAGTTTCTTTTTGCCAAAAGTTAGATAGTTCTGCATCAAACCTGTGACACCTGAACAATCTGATGCCATTAAATGATTTCTCATGGATTCAGTGGTCTTAAATTGAATAATAAGAATCACTTTGTCTTTATAACACAGTTTGTACCCTGATAAACTTTTCTGTTTATTCTTTCACAGAATGAGCAAATATTTCCAGATTACATCTTTGATCTTGTTTCTGTAAGAGTTTATGTAACTTTTGAACACTACTTTACAGACAGTCATTGCAAATATTTTTGTAAAAATATGGCTGGTATTTTTGTATCTTCTGGATTCATCTGTACAACAGAAGAGGTAGTATACGAAAAGGTAGAATTTCCCACAACTTTGTTTTGACAGATGAGATTACAAGTGAGATGAGATTACAAGTGTTGTCAATGTCTCTTTATCCAAAACTAACTTAAGACTGGTAGGAGGGCCACTGATGGTGATGCTGGAAACTCTTGTATAAGGGAGTGACAGTTCTTTATCAGACTGCTGTGAATAGGATGCCAGGAGAGTCAAACCCTTGTAGTACGGTTTCATCACCAGAGATGTAGGTTCTGGGGACGTGGATCCAGCATATGAGCACAGAGGTACAGTCAGCATCCTAAACCTGAGTGTGTGGGGGTGGCAGAAGGACCTTAGACCAGTTCTCTGTCTCATGTGTCTGGGATTTGCTTCAAAGCTAGATGACAGAAATGGCAAGGCACCTTGTTGATTTCAGTATGGTTTGTATAAGGCCTTCAGATGCAGATGAATGTTCAGTATTTTGTTTTGAAAATTCTGAATGAGCAAATTCATTAAAGTTCACATGTTCAAGGTAATGGTTAAAGAAATTACTCTCTATCTTCACTCTTCCCTTGCAGTATACAGGTCAACCTGTGTAGCAATTGGAAGAGCGATCCAGTCATTCCTTGATAATAGATTCTCTTGATTAAATATCACTAATCCCATCAATATTAGCCATGACTGAAAGACTTGAAATAAATCTGGCTTTCAGTTCTGAAAACCATTTTATTGCCCAACTAAATTAAAGAAATAGTTTGTGTAATAGAAATATTATTGCTTATATGTAACCCTAACAGTAAAATTTCTATATTTGCTCTTTAAATTATATTTCTATTCATAACTGTAAAATGTAAAATTTGGTTTAGATCCTCTATAACATCAGGGACATTCTTTTTTCTGCTAAAAGACTGAGGTAACCTAAGGACACTGTAGTTTGGGATTTATGGCTTTCACTGCTTCAACTGCACAGCTGGGAAAACACATAAAAATACTTATGTTACTCACATTGCTGAGAGATTTTTCTTGAGTATGAGGAATATGACAAGTTGCAAGTTTACCCCATATGAGCATATTAGTTGAATCTCTTGATCTCTTTTCTCCATACTGTCGTAACAAATATGATAGAAACTGTACTTGAATTCTCCAGCCTTATGTCTTAGTGTTTAAATCAGCATTTACAAAATGCACACTATTTCAGTCACTATGTCTCCATATAAAGTAGGTTTTTTTAGTCTGTTTCCTCTTTATGATTAATTATCGATACCTTGTCATATTTGGGCACAGAGAATATAATCCATACTATTACTGATTTAGAGTTTGTGCATATTTTTGTTTTTCTTTTTATTTTTCCTTGGTCATTTTCTCCTGTCCCACAATCCAGTTAGCTCTTACAAAACTCCAGTAATGATGAGAAAAGTTTTTTTAATAAGTAATGGCCTGGCACTGAACACAGGAGGGAAGAGAGAGAGATGATAAGTTTCTATAATGCTATCTTAAAATCGTTTCCAATTTAAACTATTCTTTCTAAAGAGAAGCATTTTTTTCCTAACTATAAATGGACTGTGTTTCAATATGCTCTCTGATCGTAAAGCTGATGAAATGGTCCTCTCTGTATGGCAGATTACCTCAGCAGAATTTACAAATGGAAGATGATGATTTTGCTAATGTCCATGGGCAGGTAGACATAATTTGGTCCCAGATGCTCTGCCTAATGTTCATGGCAAAAGTGACTCAAAAACAATGCCTCCATATGCTGTAATTGCTGGAATTATTTCTCAGGCATATTCCCTTGTCATCCCTCATATGTAGAACTCATTAGATTCCTAGTGGGAGAACATATGGAGAAGAGAGATGATGGAAAACATTATAAAACAGACTATATTTAAATTTATATTATAAAAGACCTCTGTGCACAGGCAAACTTAGCAGAGAAAGTTGAAAGTCTTTCTTTCCACTTCATAAGGAAATTGACATTTATGGAGCTGTTATCTCAGTGCATTCAAATCTACTTCTAGATGATGGGTTAAAACCTGGCTTTAGGGATAATAGTGGGAATTTTGCTGCTAATTTGAGGTCAACTCTGTATTTTCTACATTTTTCCAACTATCTGGTTAAACTATAACTTAAGATCTTTTCACTAATAGGAATGACCAGAAGTTCTACCCATACAAGTCTGTTGGCAGGATCAGGCCTTCGGCTATGGGTTAATTTCATTGTCAACATAATCTCTTTGATGAATACCATGTTTCTGTTTCACAAAAAAATTGTTAATGTTTATTTCATCCAGCTCAGCTGACTAATGGATGGGGAACATATCCAGTGCAGAGCTGTTTTAATGACTACTGAATATTATTAATTAGTTATTTATCCTCTATAATAGTTAAATACAGCAAAAAATAAGCTAATCATACATTAATTCAAAGTATTATACACCAATCTTTGTATGCTTTTTTAGTTACACTTAGGACTCTTTCCTGTTTTATGGTAATTTTTTTAATGTTATTTTTTTACTCAAGACTGACCATGAAACTGGTTTTAACAAGGAGCATTTGGGGTACTATAAAGTGTCCCTGTAGTAGAGGTGGACACTAGCAGAAGCTACCCATTAGACAGGTGGGAGGTGGATAGACTGATGTCTATGACCTCACTGCAGTGGCTGGTAAAATATGGCCTATCACCTAGAGAAAGCGTAGAAGGCGTTTCTAGATAAACACTTCTGCAGTCATCACTGTTGCCCAGCTCCAAAAGGAACAATTCGGACACGGTGCCTCTTATTACATGGAGCCGAATCAAATGTTATACCTAAATCAGTAGAGAAGGACATAGAGAAACTGTGTCGGCATCTATTACAGTGTGGTTCTACAGGCCTTAAAAATGTCTGGTATGTCCACAGGATGTCCATCTAGGTCACTGCCTTTTTAAAAGAAGAAAGAACATAGCTGTTTAGGTAGTATTTGTAGTACAGTTGTGTCTGTATTTGCTGGCCAATATGCGTTCCTAAAGCCAAGATTTGGTGTCATGTTGTGAGAGAGGGCCTCCAGAAGTTCAGATCCAACCTCCTCCTTTGCTGCTGGAAATGGACTGTGTTATAATACTGTTCTTCTAAGCCAGAGTAATGCAGTATACTGCTGGCAAGCTGCACCACTTGCCCTGCACCTTTCAGAGCAGAATAGTTACTCTGACAAGCCTCAGCAGGAACCAAAATGTGCATTATCGCACATGTTTTGTCTTAATACTGACAACCTTGATTGTTCTCTATGTTTGGGGTTTTTTTTCTGATAGCTACAGAAAAAATGTTTATTATTAGGTGAAAATGTAAAATTTTTTATTTTGCACCAGTCTGAACAACACACTTAAAAGATGTATTTTGCAGCTTCTTATATGTTTATCCTATTACAATTTATTCATTTGTGCTATATATATATTAGTCTCTCTGTCAGCTGCTGGTGGCACCTTTTAAAATAGTGTCATCCATTAGTGATTTTTTTAATCATTGGAGGAAAATGGTCATTGGGTGGTAAGTCTTTCATCAGCATGTTGTGTTTTTTTCATTCTGTCAGTACGTGCATGAGAAACTAGATGATGAAGTAGTAAAAGAGCCTTGAAGATGTACAGTTTTAATTAATCTCAGGCAAATAGTGAAGGAAGTTATAGCTCCTATGTGTAAGATTGTGTTCCATCATTCAGAATATCCAGCCCTCTGCTTTGATTCAAATTTGATTATACAGAAGTTTGGGCAGTAATAATATCGATATAAAGGATTAATAGCAACTTGAAAGATGGATCCTTAAGTATTGATGTATGTGATCAAGTATCCAGCACATTTCAAATCCAGGGCTTTACCTAATGCTCCCAATGGATAAGGAAAGTAGCAAGTATTTTCTACATTTTTATGTCCTTGGAAGGAAATACAGACATACCAGAAGACTGGCAGTTGAAGTGCTCACTGTACTTCAGTTAATGATGTGTTTATTACTCAAGTCCATGTAGCTTGGATCTTACCTCACCTTTTGTTAAAGCATGTAACATAAGGACCTTAAACTGATCGATTTCTGCAATTAGCAGTTCTGAAAGGAAACACAAAAGCAAGTTCAAGGCTGTTTATGCCTGGGTTAACTCCACTGTCTTTAGTGGAGTTATTCTCCAGGTACATCTAGTTTTAACATTCTATATAAATAGTTCAGAAATTTAAGCTGCAGTTAATTTGAAGACTTACATTAAAGGGCACGTGAAACTTCAAGGGCTTGGGTAAGAATAAAATAAAGATGACAGAAAATTTAGGTTTCTTTTACTGTTTCACCAGATATCATATTGCCATATAATTATGGGAATTACGGTCCTGGTCCCACCTCCAACAGAGAAATATGTGAAATTCAGTCCTGCTCTTATTCCTGCCGTAAAATACACACCAAAGGTGGTTTATGAATGTCATTTGGCACAAAACTTTTCCTCTCAAAACCCCAGTGTAAAGTCTCTGTTCCATGCCTGTGCACCTTAAATCCTGAAAATAGAGCTTTCTGGGACCTCCATGGATGACTAAAGCTTCTTACAGACTTTTGGTGAGGTTTGCATTTCTTACTGACTACCTGTGCCAGCTGTTCCAAAAACTGTATCATTGGTTCAAAGTCCTGCATCTCCTCACTTTTTTGTTGATCAATATAATAAAAAATATGCTTTGTAAATATCGCCTTTAAATTTGATATATCTGATAATTTGCAGCAATTCCAAAATGGTATTTCTCACATTGTTTCAAACTTGTAAATGATTCAAATATCACAAGTACTAATAAACTCAGTAAATTCATTCACAATAAAGAACTGTGATGCCTTAAGCTACATTTTACCGGTCAGAATATTGTCAAGGTGACCTTTCATGCTGTTTCAATTGCATAGCCTTGCCATTATTTAACTATTAGAATGATGGAAACCTTGCACTTTGCTATTTGAGTGGCATCATTTCTAGACATGGGGACCTGAAGGAATGAAACTGTTGAGAGGCTATAATTAATGTGCCACATTAAGGAGTTAAGGATAAGCAGCCAAAGAAAGACTAAACCTGGTGGAGCAAAGCAGCTGCAGTCTAGTCTTGAAAACTAAAAATCCATTTGCAATGCTTTCTAGAATCCTAATATCTGCTGCTGGTGTCAAGTCATTAACGATAAATCATTTTTCCTTCACTTTGTCTCGACCATCCGTTGTTGAAATGTACATGAAAAATGCAGCTTCTGGATTGCCGTTAAAGCTCCTCTCAAATTTAAACATTAATGAGATAAATGCCATTTTATATTATTACCTTATAATGACCTTTTAAAAGGAGAAAATTAATTTCTGCTTCTTTTAAAATTTTTACATACATATTTACACAAATAGAAGTAATTAGAAAAAAAAATAATAATAGTAAAAATCTGTCCATTACAATGTTAAAATGTAATTGTTTCATGATGATTAGATGTACCCTGTCTACATGAAGCTTGACTCCTGTTGACAGAAAACAAAATCATTAGGAAGATGTGGCTGTTGAAAAACCTTTTGTCTTCACAATGCTATTGGAGGAGGATGAACATCACAGACTGTGGGAGCTGTGTAAAAAGCAGAACAGAAGAAGGTTTCTTTTTCCGTCAGTGGTTAGGTGATTTATATACATGACTCTCATTAACATTAATGGAAGTTATCTGCCTCATTTTTTATGAGCCTGATGTGAAGTTAATGGCAGTCTTCCCATTGTCTCTAGTGGGCTGTGGATCAACCACTAAGTGCACAAATGGGTTTGGTTGAAATATTGGTGCTTGTAGAATGGTGCTTGCTTAGAATTTCAACATGCTTCATTCACAGTTACAACAAAAAATGCTGTGTGAATGCCTAAGTGTCTGAGCTGAGGAGTTTAATGTTGCAGAGTGTGCTGATCTGTGGCACTGTGGGGCATCCATGTGGAAGACTGAAGAGATGCCTGAGCCAGCTCGCAATGAGCTGGTGTGAGCAGGAGCAATAATCTGCCCAGCAGCGTGAGCTCACTCACTTTTCAGAGATTTGGAGTAGGTATAATGGGGTTTGTGGCCCAGACTGCAGGATGAGGTGGATGTGGTGCCATGCGATGCTGTACTTCTATCAACGATATGGTAATGTGCAATCCTGCTTTTTTGAAATCCAGCCTGAGATCTGCCTCTGTGCTGAGTTCTCCTCCACTTTTGATTGTTTTTGTTGTGTTTTGCTTTGGGTTTTTAATTTTTTTTTAACAGAGGAATCATATTTTCATTGCAGTAAACCTTTCACTGACTTCTGAATGCTTTGCAGTTTTAACAAAACTAGACTCTGCTGCTTTTTCTTCTGTGAGGAAGGGAAGGAGAACTGATATTACCAGCAGAATTTGAAGGACATTTGTTCACATCTGTCCTGCGATAGAGTTCATTTTCTTCTTAGTAGCCAGTACAGTGCTGTGTTTTGTACTTAGTATGAGACTAACATTGATAGCGCACAGGTACTTTGCTTTTATATAAGTGGTTTGTAAGTCAAGGAATTTTCAGTGTCCCATGCTCTTCCAGTGAGGAGCTGGGAGGGAGCATGGCCAGGACAGCTGACCCTAACTGGCCAAAGGGATATTCCATACCACAGAACATCAAGCTCAGTTTATAAACTGGGGGGAGTTGACTGGGAGGGGTGATTGCTGGGATGAGCATTGGCAAGTGGGTGGTGACCAACTGTATTTTGGGCCACTGGTTTCTCTTGGGTTTTATTTTCCTCTCTCTCTTTTTTTTTTTTTAATTACTATTACTGTAATTGCTATTATTATCATCATCACCATAATTTAAATTTGTTTCAACTGTTAAACCGTTCTTGTCTTAACCCACTTTTTTTCTGACTCTCATCCCCATTCCCTGGGGGAGTAACTGAGCAGCTGCATGGTACTTAGTTGCTGGCTGGGGTTGAATCACAGCAGCATGCATGTTCCTTGTTATAAGCCAATCACTACAGGGACAGATGACCAGCCTTGATGTCAGTGAAGAACATTTCTCACCACACACAGACAAGCCAGTACAAAATAGCTTCCCTGTTGGTTGGGAACTTCTTTTATAGTTAATCAAGTTCATGCTAAAGTACTCCCAGCTGTGCCAGGTTTCTCCTCATCACAATGTCACATTGTGTATGCATAAAAAACTGGCCTCTGGAAGAACTTGTATGTTGAAGCTGAGCTTCTAGTAAGATTAGGAGAAGCTAGATCCTGAGGGCTTTAACAGACAAAAGGTTTCTGCTCCTACTCTGCCAGACATGGCCGCCGATGGTCTCAATTCCAGGTCCAGGCTGTAGCAAGGCTGGGAACGTACTTTTAAGATATAAATGTACACGCAATACAAAACAGACCAACACAGGCGAGAGACTGGCACTGTTATCAGCACCCACTTAAGCACACAAAGCTTGCATGGGGTCACAAGCAACACAGACCACCAAATCACATCCTTTTCTCTGGCTGATCAGGATTAAAACCTATGCACCAATAAAGTTTGCTGCAGCTGAAATGTGCAACCAAATGCACTCTGAGAATCACACTGAGATTCTGCTATGGTCTTTCTGTCTGCATGACATCATGAAATGTCAGCTATTGCAGATGCATTGGATTTTCCCCAGCTCTGGGTTCCTCATAAAGTTTCAAAATATGAGCTGAGAGAAGCAGGGAACATGCTACTGGCAATCCATCAAGTAGGGAACAAGTGAGTACCCAAACGTGGGATTTACTGGCTACATTCACAGATTTTAGGGGATGCACAGCTGGAGTAATTGTAGGAGGAACAGAACAAATACTCCCTACTTGTTCAGCTCTGCAATGGCTCTACACCATGCATAACAGAAATGGTAGGTGTAGGGAAGAAAATAGAGATCAGTGCCACTCAGTTTGCCTGTAGGATGTTTTACAATGTTATTTACAAGCTGTGGTTTGGTACTTTTGTTTTAATTAACTTTTCCTTTTCCTTTTTTTTTTCTTACTTATTTTAAGATTAAGCATTGTTTGATAGTTTTAAAAAAGCACTTCCATACCTTGTTAGCAATCACAAGTTGGACTGAACTGCTCTGGAATTTTTTTATTGCATATAATTCTAAGTCTAATAAAATTTTGCATTTTTATTAAGGATTTGTTTTCTGCTTAATTGCAAGGAAATGAGAAACCACAGCAATGCCAAAGGGTTTTATTAAAGTATCAAAAATCAGCAAGCAATATACACAAGACAATTAAATAGCACTCTATGTCCCTGAAGTAAAAAGCATAGAGGCTAGCACTTAAATTGATACTTTCTTTGACAAAGAAATCAACCCTTATACAGTCAAACCCATAAAATTTATCAGATCCAATATACTAAGTGCAGATTAGCAGCCCTTTTACCGCAGCAATAAAAAAAATTAAACACACAATTCTTTAAAAACCTGGTATCAATACAGCAGGTTTTAAGTTATTTCCATTAAAATATATGCATTTACAATCAATGATTGCACCATGTGTGCCACAGATATCAGCATTAAGAGAGTGCCAGAGTTCTCTTGCCTGCATTCGTGCTGGGACTGTACTGCTTCTAGGATTTGTTGTAGGGGCTGTGAATGTGCTGTGGAGTACACTGAATTACGTGAAGCCCACTCCAAAGAAAAATTGCTATCCTTGGCGATGCTGGTGCTTCTTTGGTGCCTAAGAACAGGTGCAGACCCTCTGAAAGGTGTTTGGATATGATTAACATTGGAGCTTACAGAGAGCTCTTCCAACGGATCCTGCTTTCGACAGCAGACACACAGAACTGACGAGTGTGGTTAACCAACAAAAATCCTTATCACACCAACAGGAGTCCTTCCCCATTGTGCATCGTGTAACTATTTTTTGTACAGTTCCAAAAATTGTTGGCAAATCTGGGATGGTTCTGAGGGCATTCCTGCACAAGGTTCTTATGAAAATCAGTAGAGATATTGGATGCAGGTACTCAGTGCAATGGCTTTTTTAGACAAATTTATAAGGAGGAGATAGAAGTATTTTGCTTACTGTCTGCGTGTTGGATATAGTTCCAGTAAGCCTTTCCTGGGCCAAAGAAAATCCTACCATAGAGCTAATAACCAATACAAATTGCAGTTTGGCACTGAATCAGGAAGTGGTTTCTATTTCATGGGGATTTTTTCCCCCAGTGGATCTTACAAATCTGTTCAGTCTTTCACTCACTTCTACTGGATGAATGTTTGTATTTCAAAGTCATCATCATTAAACACGTTGTATTGGCAACTTTAGCAAAAAGGATAAGGGTAGAATGATCACGAAGTATTTGATCCTCACTTTCAAGATGACCCTTTATTGTATGTAGTGTAATCTGTGGATGCTATTTTTCAAGCGCTAAATTTCACTTAGCTCCTCAGTGAATTGGGAGACCTTTTTGGATTCCAGAACTGTCAATAATCAGCTGTATAACTAAAAGCATGAAGGCAGAATTGCTTAAAATGCTCAGCAAACAAATGGGTATTTTTTATGGTTACATCACCACTATAATCTATCCTTCACGGAACCATAAGAAATGAGACTCCAAGTGTGTTCATTTTCCCCTCCAATGTTTAATCTCCTCAGTCTACAAGATGAAATTAACCAATGTAATCTAATGTATATTAGAAATGGAAAATAGTGAAAGGTATTACCAATTATCACATCTGAGCAAAAAACAAAATATGTGCCATTATTTGATCCAATTTTATTAAATACAAATTTTATATTAGCTAAAGATTAGCTTCCAGAAAGATGAGAAGTTGTTTGATTTAACAGGATTTGAGACACATGCAGGACATTCTGATTGGGCGTTAGCATACAAAGTCCAGAAACCAGTGCAGAAAATAGACTCATGATCACCATCCACCTGTATTTAGTGTTCAATATGTGCGTGCTCTAATACTTTTAGATCTCTATTCTGTATTTGTTTTTGAAAACCAAACACAAGTAATATATGATATGTAGTAATATATAATATGCTCAGAAGAAGGGAAATAAGAATGGTACAAAAACATGAGTGTTTATGCCATAATAACATTCCATACCATAATGTGAAAATTCTTTACCACTGTAACCATCTTGCCGAGATGGCAACTAAGATTACAAGGAAGAGTTTATAAAAATTTTTATATGACTTTTCAAGCAGGTAGTATATTTACCTTTTCTTGGTTCATGCATCTCCACCATACAGTAAAAAGTGTTTCATAGTTCTCAATTGCCATGGGCATAACTTAAATGGAAAGAAAAACCTTGTTCTCAGGACAAATATCCCATGCCCATAAAACCCTGCTTAGCTCTATTTACTTTTAACTTATTTACTCTTCAATAGTTTCCTGCCCTCACAGAGTAAGCATGGCATTTGAACATCCCACCAGTTGCTGCGTGTTCAGCATAGTGAGAATTTCCCCTAGTGTTATGAATGACCGCTTTTAAAGGGCATCAGTTGCTCGCCTGAATGGAAATCACAATCTTGTTCACAGTTAAGCTTTCTTGTTATTCATGTCAACACTTTTAACACCCTGTTTATGGAAAGTGACATATTTTTTTTTAAGTAATTGTTCTGATTTCTCCCAATTCTTGCATTATTGGGTATCTTTAGCATTCTCTTCCATATTTACAGAAAATTTTAAGGTAGGGGTGAAGGAACTTGGAATGAAAATATGAACCACTCACAGGCAGTTAACCAAATTAAACAGGGACAGTGGGAAGAGAGTTTAAACTGCATCTGAGTTTTATCCAGGTGCAATGAGATGTTTACAACTTTTAATTTTTACATTCTATTGCTGGAAGCTTCCAAGCACACCTCCAGTTTGTATTTATCAGCTGACTTTATTTATCAGCTTCAGAACCATTATTGTGAACTTTCCTTTCTATCCGTTACATGAAATAGGATGCCAAGAGAGCTGACAATTCTGCCTTCACATCTTTCTGCCAATGTACAGCTCCTTGGCAGAGGCATAATTCTCAGCAGTTATCAATTATACCCTTCATGCAGCTTGAACAGGGAAAAGCGGGTTTTGCTGACAGAAAAGTCCAACTCAGAAAGTCACAATGAATTTTAAAAAAATAATGCAAACATCATCTTACAGCAACTCTGTTATGGCAGCCTAGAAAAACCAAGTACATGAAGAGTCTGCTTGGAGACAATTGTCACGAAGGGAGCTATTGGTACAAGTCCAAGATCTGTTGTGTCATCCCTGAAGGCTAAGGAAGCTGACAGCTCCTCTGAGTGGATGACTCCTCCCTGAAACTCATCCTCTTCTTGTGTCATAGTTTGATGATATTTATCCTGACAGATGTCACAAAATTACATTCTAAGATGATTTGGGTTCAGGCTCGATAGAATGTTTGGTTTGAACTCAAAAGTTCTTGAGCTAAAACCACCCCAAACTTCTATGCCATGCATTTATGCACAGTTGAAACTGATAGCTTGCAGAAAGAGACATCTGCAGATATGACATGTTTAAAAACTTTTCAGAACATGCCCACTGCCTTGACTGCTTTCAGATATGCAAATGAACATTTGATGTACAAAGTTTCTTAGGATTGCAGAATCACAGGACAATTCAGGCTGAAAGAAATTTCAGGAGGTCTCTAGTGCAACCTCTGACACAAAGCAAGGTTGTCTCTCAGATCAGACCAGGTTATTCAGGGCTTCATCCAGACTAGTTTTAAAAATCTCCAAGGATGGAGACTGCACAACTGTTTAAATAAAGCTTTCAGTGGTGTTTTCATAAGGAGTCTAATTAGAAAAAAATGGGGCATCTTAAAGGAGGGAAGATTAATATTGGGAAAGTGTCTGACAAAATGGACTTGACATGTTTTCCCTATTCTGTTGCTCAAAATGTCCGTTTCTATTATTCCTTCCTTTTGTTTGTCTTCCTCTTATGCAGACTTCTCTTCCATTACATACAAAATTCTATGAAGGACCATGGCATGAGGCATGCATAAATTGGCAAACATCTGGCAGGCTTTCTTTGTTATGAACTGTAGGGCACCTCCCTGTTGTACAGATATCACAGTCTTTTGGTTTCTTTGCAAGTAATGGTTGAAAACTTTTATTTATAAATAAAAATATATAAATATATAAAAATTTATAAAGTTGTTTTGCCAATCCCAATCAAATATGTGATGGGTGAGTGACACTCCCAAGCACTAGTTTGAGCTTCTACCCACTGTGTGTTTTGGCAAGCTTTTATTAGATTTTTTTTACATATGAGGAAGAAAATCTTTGCTATGAGGGTGGTGAGACATGGGAACAGATTTCCCAGAGAAATGGTCCATCCCTGGAAGTGTTCAAGGCCTTGTTGGAATGGGCTTTGAACAACCTGGTCTAGTGAAACGCATCTCTGCCCATGGCAGTGGAGTTGGAATTAGGTGACCTTTTAGGTCCTTTTCAACCCAAAACATTCTTTTCTATCATTCTATAACTGTTTCAGTGAGCTACATTTTTCAGAATCAAACCAAGTCCCTAAATATTAATCTGTTTTCTTATGGTTTTATTGAAGAACCCTCTCCCACAATTTCGGAATTTGCCTCAATTTTCTGCAGATTTCCCTCCTTACAATCCTGAATTGACTACTCTCCTGCATAATTAACTACCTCCTTCCCATCTCTGAAGGTAATTTCCAGTCACTGACAGCCTTGTTCTAGCTAAACTGCATAGTTAAATATGGTCTACACACCCAAAAGGAACACAGAAGGTAAAAGCACAGCAAGGTTGGCTGCAGGGAACCATGGGAGGCATGATTATCTCCCTCTCTCTCTTTCTGTCTGAGACAGAGAGATATATGTACATTTTCACTGTTGGTATTCCACTCTGCTCAGTCAGAGTGGGGAGCAGGACGAGGCTGTTGTGCTGCATGTGTGAGTGTTGTGGATGTTATCTGAACGGCCAGTTGCATTCATTTCATAGTATGTACAGAGCATACATGTGCTCTGTATATGCCTGCTAAGAACCCACGCTCAGCCTCGTTACTGGCTGAAACCAGGTTTTGCTCATGCAGCATCCTCACAGCCCCTGAGCTGCTGAATCTGGCCTGATTTCTCCTGACATTCTGCCTTTTACTCTGGGCTTAACTTGGGAGCTGATAACTGCATTTTTCCGAGAACTTTCTTGTTCCTTCACTGTGATGATGTGTTTAAAATTCTTTAAAATGTGGGTCTTTCTCCACTGGTAACTATAAATAGAACAAGCCTGATATAAGAAAAGAAACAGTCTGATTTAGGAGCATTTATAATGTCTGCCTTCTCTGCCACCACTCCTGCCCCCTCCATTAGAAGCAATTACCTTACTGCTTTTCTCTATTTATCTATCCATCAATCTGTGAATCCTTAGTAAGTAATTAAGACCTTGTGCTGTCATGTCAGATTGCAGCCCAAAGTAAAAAAAAAAAAAATAGTAGAAAAGATAAATTCACTGCTTAAACTCCTAAGAAACATTCTAGTTCTTATTCATGAGTTTTAGAGGGTCATCACTCTGTCCTAGTCAGAGGTTAGGAGAGAATATTTAAAAAGAAAAATTAAAAAACTAGAAATAATACTTGTCTGCAATGGAAATATGCTGTGAAATGTAGAAATGCTGTCTCCAGCAATGGAAAACTAAAATGGAAGAGGAAATACAGGCTTACCCTAAAGTCTCTGAAAACATACTATCATCTGACTGAACAGTCAGCTTTGCATGTTATATGTATCTGGTGGGGTTTGGTCTGAAAATTTTCCAACATTTATTTGATTCTTACCTGAAAAAGAAATTGGAGGTTCCTATTGACATTCTCTGCACTCAAAGTTTCAATGCTTCTTGTAGTTTAGGGCATACAGGGTGATGTGATGGATCCCATTCCTCCAGCTTCATCTTCCAATATAAACAAGGGTGTATGATTTCCAGCTGAAATTCTCTAATTACTGAGCCAGCTGATAAAATCTAACTGTTATTGCCATCTACCTGAAGTCTTGTAAGAAACTTCACACAAGTGCCACAAATGGCCTAAGTTTCTTCTGTGAGAATGCATCACTTATGATAGTCTGGGAGCGAGGTAGCATTTAAAAAGCAGAAATCAGCTGAGAAGTATGATTTCAACCGATATGATTTTGGAGCTGATTTAGAATAACTTCCTGATAACAGACTGTATTCTTATCTGTATCTTGCATATTTTAGGGATTATGCATGTTATCAAGTATCTGGTCCTGAAAGTGGCAGATCAATTTATGCTCATAAATGTATCAGTGAATAAGTCATGCAGTCAACTAAATCTCATCAGTAATGTCTAGTTGCGCTTTTTCAAAGGCAGATTAATTTGCATACTACAGTCACAGAATGATTAAGAAAAGCTGTAAGAAATCAGGATTTAGGTGGAGAAGTAGGCTGTTTCAGTTTTAATTCACACAGCTATTAGTTTGCTGGTAATATGAAAGAATTTAGTCTAGGTTTTTTCTTTCAACTGTCAAGGAAAAGACCTACTTAGGACGAGTCAGCTGAGCCATGAAGATTGTGACAGACCAAGGAGTAGCAATGACAGATTGGATCTTGCCTTCCCTTTTGATTTTTTTCAACCTAAAAGTACTCTCTTCTTTTATTTACTTGTATCTTTCTGAAAGTGTGCTGCTGAAAACTGGACTCCAGTGCCTTCCACTCTAGTGCCTTGGACAGCCTTCTGTTTCTTATATGCAATACTCTTAATAACAGTACTCTTAATAATATAACCTTTCCTTGCAAGGGCAGCACACTGTTGACTTATATCCAGTTTTACAGCCTTTATATACCTCAGATCCTTTTTTGCAGTGTAGCTATCTAGTCTCTTGTTTGCCTTATGTGCATGCACTTGAGTTTCCTGCAGTACTTCATAGATGTTGTTATTGAATTTTGCTGTACTGATCTGAGCCCTTTCTCCAATTTATCAAAATTGTTTTAAATTCTAAATGTACACTCCAAAGTGCTTGAAGCCCCTCCCAGCTCAATTATCTACCAATATTATAAGGAGCTTTTCCACTATTCATATTGTTCATGAAAACACTGACTGGAATTATGCATAGTGCAGCCCTCCCTTGTTCCCACCAAATATGATCTTACAATGTGATGCAACCTAGTGATAATTATGATAAAAAGTGGCTCTTTTACCTGCTAGGCACCTGTGTTCAGCCAGAACTAAAATACCAGACACAGTTTTTTCTCCTGAGAGTGACTGTGCCAAAAACATTTCCCAGTTTCATCACAGTTTGGCCTGTGCTTCTCTGTTTACTGAGGGAGAGACAGCCAGTAAAGACAAACAGGTTGGTCATTGAAAAGGTTTTGTCTCAAGAAATGGATAGTGGATGCTTAAAGCTACTTCATTGCTTTCAGGAACTTATAAATTGATTATTTAATCATTTACTTCAGTATCATTCTGCTAAGATAAAGTTATGTTTACTGATCTCTAATTCCCCAGGTGTTTATTTTTCCTTTTCTTAAAGTTAAGATCAATATTTCTCCTTCTCCATCCCTTTCAGATTTCATCTATTCTCCATGAAGTCTAGAAGATAATCACTAACAATTCAAAGATTGATTTGCTCTACAATAAATTTTCTCAAGACTTGTGACTTGAATATATATAACTTTCCTGAATACCTAAATATTCTCTGATTTATTTTTATTCTAGTCTGGCCTGTGTTCACATCCCTTTGCTGTTAACAGCAATCTTATGAATCATCTGATCACTATTAACCTTCTCCTGAAAAAGGAAGTGAAAAACCCTGGGATAGCTCTGCCTCTGATATGTTATCTGTTAATATCTCACTTTCTCCATAGGGCTCAAGACATTTTACTTCATTTTGCCATGCCCTCCAAAGCTTTTATATATTGTCTCTATCTCTTTCTTTTTTTTTTTTTTTTTTTTGGCTATTTATACATTTACACTTATCAGTCCTTGTTTTGTCTGTTTGTACTTCTGTACTGCTTTCTCAAACATGCTAAGCAATTTTCCCGTTTATACTTTTGGGCAATCCTTATTTGATTCTGAAATATTCAGAAAGCTCCATGTGAGCCCAAATTAGTCTTACCACATTTCCTCTTTGTAATTGTTTAACTTCGATATTGTTTGTTTTTGCACTGGTTACAGTACCAAAATAATTTTCCCCACTATTCCCTTGCCCAGGATTTTACCAAATACTGATTTTATTTTTCTGTTTTTGTTTTAGGCCCATCAACAATGATCTTCTACTCTAATTCTTGTTCACTGAGAAATCATTAATTCTAAAGAAATGAAAGCTAAAGTTCCTGTTGCAGGAGTTATGTTTTGAAAAAACTGGGGTATCTTTTTTCTACGTTCTTGCTGGGACATCATGCTGCTGAACAGGACTAATCTGCCATGGTATTTTGTTCTACCAAATATAAGAAAGAAAGAGAATATTTTACAATGTGATAGTCTTCTGAAAAGTACTAATTTTGCATTATAAAGAATGGATGGGAAAGGAGCTAATAATAAAAATAATGGCATTTTATTTACATGCTAGGGGGTTTTTTTGGCATATGTATTAGGAAGGATGTTATTTCAACTCCTATTGAAATGCAACCATTCCAGTGCAGGCAGAATACAACAATAACATGTATTATAAGACTGAAAGCAGTAGAGCCATTATTAGGACAGATGAAATCCTTTTTGTGAAAAAGCTTTATTTGAAATTCACAGATAACTGTCTTTGACCAGGAGTTCAGTTGCTCCTTCTGAAAATGGATATTCTTGATTGATAATTCATATTAGAAAATGAATTTTGCATTCATATGTTCCATAATTATTATATGTTGAAAGTAGTGTCACTTCTTCTAAATATAGAGGAAGAATTCATCGCTGAGTCTATAAGTAGGGTATTATTGATGGATGGGAATATATGAGTTCCTGGAGAACCCACAGTGCTTCACTCTGGGAATGAAAGGCCCATGTACCTTATGGCAGTCTGTGTGCCTTAGGATCTGACCATGCTTTGTGTCTCATTATGCTCAAAATTCAGTTACGAGCAAAAGGCATTAATATCATATATTACGGAGATAAGAATTTATTGCTAGCCCAGTCAATGGTTTAACAGGATAATAACGCAAACTAACAGTGGATCTTCATCAATAGTATTAACATTTTTATCCTAAACCTTCCTAGTGTTTATCCCTTGTTCGGTGGTGTTGTCCTCACTCTTTCAGTATCCCTCTGAGTCCAAGGTTGACCCTTCAACTCTTCTGAAATAGAATGGAGAAGGGAACTATAAAAAGTCATCAGATTCCTGAGGTCTTTGTCAGATGGAGCATGATGTTCATGACAGAGATTTCTTCACTCTTGCATCTGCTTGGATTTACTTTTATATGTTTTCTTCACACAGACTTCTTATATGTTGCTTATTTTAATAGTTTCCAGATTATTCTGTTTTTCTCTTTGCTTTATCCTTTACAAGTAGTGTCACATTACTCATGAGGCTGCACTTATATAGTGACCACTTGTTGGCTGCTTGTTGATTGTCATCAGCATTTGCAGTCTGGGACCTCCGATAAACCTTTCAATTTTTGATCTAGAGTTCTAGATTATTTAACCCACTTGTTGTTATGAACTAAAACTAAGATGAAGAAACTTTTGACAATAGTTGCCTCACTCCTAAACAATTGATATCATGGCTAAACCATGCCAAGGTAATTCCTGGTAAGTTCTCAGACCCTTGCACTGGAAGGGCAATATGAAGCCTTTTGTTAATAACAGCAAAAATGTATTTACTGGGCTACTCTCTATCTCAACAAAGGGAGTGTGGTGTGACTATACTCTTAGCTTGATGCAGTTAAATGCAGCTAAATTAGTCTGTGTCACTATTTCTGTTTTTTATTATTTCAATGTGATTCACCATTTATGTTATGTCTAATAGCATATCTGTTCCTCAATTTCCTCTGTTTAAGATGCAAATAGTGCTATTTCCCGGACTGTCATTTGTAAAGTAATTTAATAGCCCTTGAGGATGTGTGTCTCATTAACTACGAATATTACCAAATTGTTAGTATGGGGAAGGTCCTAAAATAAGTTTGTTACTTTTGTTTTTGACAACTTAATTATTTGGTACAGTATTTAGAGACATTAATATAACCTTTCCCTTTCCAGCACTTACTCATGTTTAAGGTACCAAAACAACTAATGGAGCTCTGGGAAGCACAGCATACATTGCAGCTGACTGATTTTATTTGGGAGTTCTGAAACAGGTAATAATAACAGAGCAAGTCTGTTGAATCACTTTGTCAGACTGTATTAATTCATCTTGGGTAATGGAACTGCAAATTGTGGTATGTGCTCAAATTTTTTGGCAGCTATAAAATGCATTTTATCTAAATATTCAGCAAAGAAAAGATGAGAAACCTTAAATCCTCATCTACTGTAGAATTAGTTATTACTTCTCATCTTGCCTTCGGCCATGAAAATCAGCCAAGAGTCCGATGGACACTGTTATATTGCTGCAGCATGTATTTCTGATGAAATGTTTTTTGTACCTTTCAATGGTGCCCTGCGAATAGTTATGCAGGTATGCTACTGCCAAACAAGGGGTTGATGAGCTGTGATGAGACCAAGGATTTCTACCCCAACATACCAGTATGAAAATCAGACTTAAAGGAAGGAAAAAGAAAACAGAAATCATGAGCAAGTGCAAAATGGGAAGGCATAGGCTCATGGAGAGTCTGCTGTGCCTAGGGAGGACTGCGTACAACTGTCTGCAGTGACTCTTTTCTTGTGTGCTTCTGCAGATAGAGGAGGGGCCCTGTGATCCATGTCTTGGGTGAAAAGTTTCACCAGAGAATATCACAGAATCATAGAATAA
Organism: Struthidea cinerea; assembly: GCA_013397865.1. Classification (NCBI taxonomy): domain Eukaryota; kingdom Metazoa; phylum Chordata; class Aves; order Passeriformes; family Corcoracidae; genus Struthidea; species Struthidea cinerea. The sequence continues at coordinate 314,348 of VZTI01001716.1, read as the reverse complement.
TTTGGGTTTGAAGGCACCTTAAATATCATCTGGTTCTAACCGCTCTGCCATGGGCAGAGATAACTTCCACTAGACCAGTTTGTTCAAAGCCCCATCCAGCCTGGCCTTGAACACTTCCAGGGATGGTGTGTCCACAGCTTCTCTGGTCAACCTGTTCCAATGCCTCACCACCTTCACCTTCTTCCTACTATCCAGTCTAAACCTGCCCTCCTTTCGTTTTAAGCTATTCCTCCTTGTTCTATCACTGCATGCCCCAGTAATATCTAAGGGACAAGAATTTCCAAGGGAAGAGTGTTTCACTTTGTGTTTATTTCTGCATCTGTCTTTCCTTCTGATCACTGACAAACCCAGAAAGGAAGGACTTCCATGTCAATACCTAGAAGGCTGTTTCCAATGGTAAGGGTAGAGGACCTTCCAGAGGCTACAGGCTCAATTCTCAGTGAAGATAAAGCCTTTTTATACTTTTAAATCTTCAGGAGAGGAAACCCACGAGAGCCATGACACAATTTACAGTGAGTATGCAATTGGACTGGGAGCAAAAAATGACTGATTTTATTTATTAAAGCAATCACACGAAATACTTTCCTATTCTCTGCAGAAAAAAATGGGGTTTTGTTGGGGGCCACTGAAAGTTCCAAATTAGAGTCTGACTTAGGGTTACAACATATATTGTTGTACATACTTATATAACTATATGTTATATTATTTAGTACACACCTTTGCAAGCTATACTAGTTTTTCATTGTATCTGTAGTACTATACAGCTTCTAAATGATTGCATGGAGTAATTATCTTCAATGTGGCACATACACAAGTACAGTAATCTTTCTGAGAGTGGACATCAACATTTTTAATAAAAGAAGCAACCTGAAAAGGGCACAGGAAGACATTTAAGAACATGCTTGAAATCAGACATGAAAAAAACACCACCTCTGTAGCAATAAATGCTGGCTGAAATACGGTATGCTCTCCTTACGTCACTTCCTAGCCTCCCCTGATTATGAAGGCAGTGCTACTTACACATTAAAAGAGAAGGGCTTAGCGTCTAGTTTCACACTGGTAGTTTGTTAAAAGGAAGGGCTCAGCTAGTGTTCTTATACTGGTGTTTAATGAGGTGATATGTCTATAATCAGAGGAGAGAGAGGTACCAAATGTACCCGTAATGTTACATGAGTGAGTTATTAGCCATTTTTAACTACTGTGTTGGTACATCAGAGTAGAGTCAGGGAGATGACATGCACTTAGCAGTAGGGCATTTATATGAAAAGCAATCCTGAAATATAATTGATAATAAAAAAAAGAATCTATTAATGTCTTATAATATGTTAATAGCGTCTTAACACTGAGTTGCTGAACGATGTAAGTAGAAGGTAATAATTAAGAAGTCAGAGGTTAGAATGTTATTAGCAGCTATATGCATGGATATGGAAACCCCCCAAAAAGTCTGACTGCTTGCTGCAGACCTACACATGCTGACTCAGGGTGAGAGGTAAATATTGTGTCATGTCAGGGCAATTTTTAAGGATATTTTCTATTTTATTCTCTACTTGCTGCAGCAATAGAGCTGGAAATTTTAGCACATGCTGCAGTTTTTGGTGGCAGCAAAATACATTTCTAAAATATTCACTATAGAGAATATGATGAGAAACCCTGAATCCTAATTTACTGAGGAGTTTGTCATGACTTCTCATTTTGCCTTTGGCCATGAAAATCATCCAAGAAGAAGATGGCTACTTTGCTGTTTCCTATTCTATATATTTCTACTATAATTCTTTTACAAATAAATTGTATCCTGTGCTGGGTCACGCAAAGCTCGGCACAGAGTTAATAAGAAGCATTATCTCAGTGAACAGTGAGTTAACTCTCATGTGGCTGTGAAACCTTAGCGAGCTCTGTGGTATCTGTAAGTGCCAGGACGATGTCTAGCAAAAGTTGGTGTTACCAGCACCTTTATCCATAATAGCCTGAAGACTAAAGCAGAAGGCCGCAGGTGGTACATTCACTCTTTAACAGCTACCTGGACTACACTGAAACCAGGATCACTGACAACCCTTGATTAAAACCAGAGTGCAGGGGAAGGGTTACTGCTGCTTTTTGAACTCAACATACAGATTTTAACTGAGGAAAGAACACGCTTCTCTCTTTTCTGGGTTTCTCTTGACCCTTCCAACTCCTTTCTGGACAACATTTAGGACAGAACTAAATGAAGCTTCACAGATGGTAGGCTGAATTTGCCTTTTTGTCACCGGGGAATCCTGGTTTAACAGGTCAAAAATTAATGCCCCAGACCGGAATCAATTGTCACAATTGCAGTCAAGAACAAAAGTCTAGTTCTTTGCCAACATTGCTATCTAGTGAAGATGGTTAATAAAAACAAGTACAGCAGTGTTATTGGTTTCCTCAAACTACAGTTTAGAGTTCTTCTGGGACAGTCTTGGTTCTTGTCAGGCTGGGACAGAAGGCTTAATTGTGGGGAACATATTGCAAAAATAATCCACTTGACTTTCACTAAGCCACTAAAGCAGTCAGCCATAAATGAATGCTTTTTGAAATGTTGTCATATTTATAGTAACAAGCAATATATTTAAGTAGCAGAGGAGTCATAAAGGAAGCTCAGTATTAACAGTTTTGAAGCAGAAACTAAATTAGGCTTAACTAAATTATTTCCTCCCATGATTTTTACATGACTCCCCACGACTGCCTCTTTTGTCCAAGGAATATATCTCAATCTCAGGATAGTATGAATTCACCTACATAATCAAAACCTTCCAAAGACAATTCAGGAATGGTACCAAATTGCACCACAAACAATTATGTTGAATGTATTTCCTAGTCCCGTGAATAAACTCTGAATATGTATGACTGAGAAAGACCTTCATCCACATAATCCAGTTGGTCAAGATTTGAAAGTTTAAGGGTTCCTGGTGAATTTTCCTTTAGGAGAAAGAAAAGGAGGAATTGTATCTGGATGCAGGCAAATTAATTCAGAAGTTACTGCTATTGCAGTCTATCATGTAATAGTTTTAATTAACTCTACATTTCTCTGCCATAGCCCTGTACTTTGTGACAACCTTTTTTTTCTTTTTCCTTCCATCCTAAATTCAGTTGTAGTCACTTTGTACTAATTTGTTGTCCCTCTGTTCTGCTAATGCATATCATTATAAACTCTGTTGGGCTAAAAAAGTCTCCTTTTCTCTCATCATCATAGTACCGTGCTCTGCAACAGTTCTAGTTTGAGTGTATTTTTCTTAAGCACGACTGATTACAATTATACTGAGAATCCAGATTTCTATTTTAATTTAGTTTCCCTAATTAAACTGGCTCAATAGACCTAATCTTCTACATAGTAATAATTTGGAGTCCTCCAAAATTTAGATAATGCAGCCTGAGAAACAGATCTTAAAGATATTTTCTTCAGGAAGCTCCGAGAATTTGCTCTGTGATCTCTCAAAATGGTGTTAGCTTAAGTACTCAATGGCCCTCAGTTCCTGATACTCTAAGCTGCTGTGTCTGTTCAAATATTTATATAATTGATATACCTACCTCACTAATAAAGTTTTTTGTTTTTAAATATATTGTCTTCTGGATAAATAATGGAATTCTTTCTTAGTTAATAATATCATATAGCTTGAAATTTGGAAATGACAGATAAAAAGAAAAGAGGAACCCCACATTTTGGAATGGTGTTAACTTATGGCTTAATGGCTTAAATCAAAACAGGGCCTTCTATCACATCACACTGACACTGTGAAATAAAAAACATTTGACTTTTTTTGACCTAAATTAGGGTGATGTCTCTTGGTAATATTTGCTGTAATTTTATTGCACCATAGTGACATAGCTGAGTGGTAAACTGAAGATTTAACTCTTGTTATGAAGAATTTGATATTCAAAACCTTGGCTGGGATGGACAATGACTGTTAAAATTAAGAAAAAGAAGCTGGACAACTGTGTTATAGATATGGTGGGGTTTGGCCCAGGAAAGTGCTTGCTCTATGATCATTGAACTTCTACTTGAGAGCACTTAACAGTGCAGTCAGATGTCTCTTTCTTTGCATAATAGATATAAATATAGATACATACATATATAGAAAATAAACGAAAAAGTTTATATGCTGTTATTTAATTATTATTTATGATGTCTTATGTTTTGCTAATTTACTTTTCTGTATTTCCTCACTTGGAATTCATACTCCCAGCTATTAGATCACATGTTTGGTCTGGTTTTGTAATGTAAAATATAACATTCATCCTTTATTCCTGCCCTTCATACACTTTCCTCATGTCCTCTGGGAATTCTGCCTTAGTAAGTAGAATAGAATAGAGGAGATTCTCTCTTAGTCCAGACTAACTGGGAGAGAGTTATGACAAAATCTAGATGGGTACTTTTTAGTCAAATGAGTCCCACAGGATATGAAGGATATTCTTGTAGAATAAGTTGTCCACCTCTTCTTCCTGGTTGGGTGGTCAATAACAGACTCCCAGCAGGATGTCAGCCTTATTGGCCTTCCCCTTAATTCTTACCCACAGGCATTCAACTTCATTGTCATTAGTTTCAATTTCCATGGCATCAAAAGCCTCCCTAATATAAAGGGCCACCCCTCCACCTCTTCTCCCTCCCCTGTCTCTTCTGAAGAGCTTGTAGCCATCCCGTGCAGCATTCCAGTTATGAGTCATGCCACCACGTTTCCATGATGGTGACTACATCATAGCCTTGCTGCTGTACCATGGCTTCCAACTCTTGTTTGCTACCCATGCTGTGTGCATTAGTATACATGCACTTCAGCTGGGCTGCTGATTTCACCCCTGACTCTGGCTCACCACCCTTGGGCTTGCTTCTGGAGAGCCCAGTTGCATCCTCTTCCCCCATCACCCCCTTCACTTGAACTGATATTGCCAAAGTCAATCTGAGTCAGTCACTGACAGCGTCTTCTCTGAAAAATACACCTCCACTGGCCTCAGCACAAAAGTGCCAGTGCCTGTATCTTTGGAAAGGAATGTGAACCACCACCTGTGCTAAATGACTGAGTACCTGTCCTGGTTTGGCAAACAGGCCTAGGGACCAGAAAGGCATCAGTACCTCAAACAACTTGGTGGTTCCTTTATCCCAATACAAAGTAATTAAAACGAAACCAACACGTAATTAGTACAGGTTTTTTTCACTTTCCTCAAACCCCACATTGGGCACCAAAATTATTTGTCCCCGTTTGAGACGAATTGGAGGCAATGTCCTGTGATAGAAAGCAGGTTTCAGCTGCCCCTTCCACATGAGGTTCGGGAAAAAAAATTCCTTGGAGGAAAGCAAAAAAAGGTTATTTATTTAACAAGCAGGGTGCATGGAGGCACCAAAAAGAATGAATAATGGTAAATAATAAAACCTCTCGCTGTGGAGGAAACCTGGGGAGATTCAGAGTTCTTTGTAGGTGATGGCTGTGCTCTCTCTGAAGCTGGGTGCGGCTTGGGCCCCCCGGGCTGTGGTGCACGGCCTCCTGGTGATGTTCTGGGGTTGCTGAACAGTCCAGAAGAGAAGAAGAAGAAGCCAAAGTCCCAAGAAAAGCTTTTTCCTCAGCTAATGAATGAGAAGCTAGCTAAAAAGCAAAGGAATGTAACTCTCTTCCCTGCTTCAGAAGCTGAGAGCTGGTGAGCAAGAAAATGAGTTATCTGTGTTTTTGAACACAGCTGCTGAAAGAATACCACCAGCTCCCCCTCCCTCTCCTGGACCTAGTTTTAAAGGCACAGAACTCATGTCTGGCAGAGGGCAGACAATAGGGAATACAGTATCATACAGTCACCCCAGGACAGTACCTATTCTGAGCTGGTCAAAACTGAAACCAAGCTTACCCAAGGAGATAATGAATGGGGTGATGTGGAACTTAAATTAACTATTCTGTCCTCTGGTGGAAACAAAGCCACGCAGCTAGTAAAAAAGTTAAAATGGTAACAAATCAGCAGAGGGCTTTTCAAGTTGCCACACAACAGTGTCTCCAGAAAAGTCATGAAACTCAAAAAGGCTGGGGAAAAGCCTCTACATTCAACAAATCCATATTTGGTGAAAAACCACTTTTAATAGGGTGAAGGTAAATTTGCTCTGACCTTACTATTTGTATAGTGCTTTTAAAAATGACTTAGCATGTTTTGTGGTAAACCAGGATTAAAGATAGAAACATATTAGAGACTGTGAACCCTTTTTTTTCGCTAAAGTGACTCTGTGAAAGATGTGGCCGTTTATCAAGAGTTGTGGTCCAACATGGAAGATATTGTACTGGGCCAGTGAAACAGTTACCACCATGAGAAGGGGACTAACACAAGAAGGGTGAAGTAGGCCAGGACAGGAGGACTTCTGCTATGGAAACTGGTTAGCCACATGTCTATCACATGCTCCCTCAGGAGAGCAAAATATGTGGCATTACAGCTTCAGCATTACCATCATGTAGGAAATCTTTCTGCACAAGGGACTAAGAATCTGGAAGACTGTAAGTGTAAATCCTGTAAATCTGCTGTAACATTTTTGGAAAGTGCAATTGATTTAGAAACTGCCTTTTCATGTTCCCCCTCCCTTGTGAAACTCCAAGTACTGCGTTTCTTTTGAGAAGCAGCATAAACCTGAAACTCCCTCTGCTGCTTGTCTATAGCAGTCTGTTGTTTTCCAGTGACTGACATATTAATAAACTATTTAAAGTAGTTCTCCAAAGGACAGTAATGAAATGATTGCTTGGTATATACCTATCATTTGTTTGAGTATATTCCTCTGTGAATGTCAACATTTTATTTTACACTTAAATAATTACAAAGTCGAGCAGTAGGTTTTTGCTACTTTAATTGATATCAGACACGTCTTTTGCTGCCTTTATGTGGAAAAAACATTCTTGTTTGAATGAAGCTTAAACTCTGTCAGTTTGTGTAAGTGAAAAGACAACATTACTTGTTGCTATGTTCAAAAATCTCATGGGAAAATATCATGCTGTCATTCTCCTGCACTGTTCTAAAAGTGTAAATAGAATAACTTGACTAAATTACAAGAAAGAAAAAATTCTGTAACTATTAGTTTTAACAGAATGAAATACATTTCTATTTGAAATGGAAAACAATTGTTAACAGCAAGCAATTTTCTCCTTTACTAATTACTAGACAGTTTTTCCACTCTTGCTCTTCTCTTTGAGTTTAGTAAAATGAAAACAAATATTACAACTTTATAGGTGCACCTGTGTAAGTACTGATATCAGGAAAGTGGACTGTAAATGAGATACTCTTCTAGAAGGAAACAAAACCTAACTTTTACAGCCAATCTTAATAGCAGTTTTTCCAGACTGCTGTTTTTTTTCAGTTACATTCATTACTAGCCTGCTAATTTTATATTACCTAATACTGAATTAAGTTATGGGATGAATCTTCCTAAGGGCTATCACAAGTCATATGAAGAACATGATTGGGAAAAGCCACCATGGGTTCACCCAGGGCAAGTCATGCTTGCAAAACATGATCATCTTCTAGGAAACAGTAACCTGCTCAGCTGATGTTGGATGAGGGTGGACATTGTCTACCTGGATTTCCCCAAGGCCTTCAATACAGGAATCATAATTCAGGACTGCAGCACAGACTGGGATCTACCTGACTGGGGAGCAGCTCTGCTGAAAAGGACTTAGGGCCCCTTGTGGACAACACGCTCGGTATGAGTGAACAGTGTGCTCTGCAGCAGAGAAACCCAACAGGATGCTGGGTTGCATTAATAAGAACATCACGAAGACATAAAGACGTTATCCCAGACAGCACCTCTCAGGCCACACAGTGTTTAGCTTTGGTCTCTGCTATGCTAAAAAGATGTGGACTGGCTGGAAAGCGTCCAGGCAAGGGCCACAAACATGATCAATAGACTGGAAAGCCTGCCATACGAGGAAAGGCTGAGAAAACAGGGTTTGTTCAACTTGAGAAACGAAGGCTTAAGGGACACCTTATCACCATCTATTTAAAGGATGTCTACAAAGAGGATGGAGACTCATGTGGAGTCACATGGAAAAGAGGAGGAGTAATGGGCACAGTTTAATCTTATCTAGAACATGATTTTACCAAGAAAAATTGGACCAGAAAATGTTTGATGTCCCTTCCAACCTGGAATTCTATGATTCTGTGGATGATAATCTTCACATAATGTTCAATGAAAATATGATAACTTTAATTAGAAAGGACTTTGTTATTATGCATGTAAGTTTGTTGTGCCTATTAGTCATTTTGCCTTTAGAAAAATGTACTATTTTCATTTTATTTTTATGCTAAAGCAGATCTATAAAAACATTCTGTGCAAAGTAGCCAAATGATTTATGCTTGCAAATTCTGATTTTTAAAAATAGGTAGCATTTTATGTGGCTTCCAAAAAATGTGAATATATTTATATTGATGACAGATTATGAGACTGATGAAGTGCTTTTCCAGATTGCATTAAACTAGAATTTCCTTGGACAGTCTTCTCTACTGGTTGTAATTTTGTCCTGCTTCTGCTTAAGAAAGAGCAGGGGTATTTCCCTCTCTTTCCATCCACAAAACACCTCTCATATTTTTCCTTCCCCCTTTCTCTGTTTTTTTAGTCATCTAGATCTCTGAACCCCACTGTAGGAAATACTACTTGTCAGACCACACAGGCACCAGGCTATGCACAGGAAAAAATAAGCTGATGATGGGTAATGTGTCTTATAGCAGAGCTTTTCTTTGATTGGTAGCCCTGCTAGGAAAGTTTCCCAAATGCAATACAGCACCACAGCTTCTCTATTGTTCTACAAGATACAGATGCTGAGTGAAATATTGTCATGCCTTAGTACCAAACATGGAATATCAGTGTGTGATAGGAGAACATAAGTGTGAATGACTGCACTGATCACAGGAAGTGTGAGACTTGATATGCCTGCAACATGCTCCAGAAACCAGTGCAGAAAATATTCGTGGTGTTTGCAAATCAACACATTGGCCTCCATGCTTATACTGTTTGCCACACCTTCCACTCTCTGAACCATTGTGTTTTGCATGAACTAGAATATCTTTTAAGGAGGACTTTTCTTGATCTTTGATTGCAAAAACCTTTGACATAATATAATCCTTCACTAGTGATAATAATTAATATAGAAATAACATGAACATTTCTGACTGCTCTGAATTTACCTCATAATGCCTTTGTTTCCTAATTCTGTAATGTGTGAGCAACACCACCATCAGTTACTGATCTTTTTCTTAGTCCAGTTGTTTGCCATCCTGCTGTTTAAATAGTTATCTTGAAATTCTACCACTGAAAATGTGGAAAAGTAGCTAAATTTTAGTACTCCAGCAGTCTCTTCCTTGCCAGACTCCCAAAATTTTAGCTATGCAAAAAGCCCATGTGACTGAAATTTCGCAGTATCTCATTCACCAACATGTGGCTGTTGTCAAGTCACAACCACAAGCAGTCAAATTAGAACAAACACAGATTGGTAGAAATGGTGTCACTGGAAATGCAATTATGTTGCCTAATTTAGGCACTCATATATGAGTCTCCCAAACGATGCCATTTAAAATGTAAAAATAATACATAAATGGTTTCATTTTCTTTTCTTTTATGAGCTGAGTCACAAAAGAAATATATTATATAAAAATGATAGGAAAAAATATTTATTTTTATAAAGCAAACTTTTAAAATTACTCATCAGTGTAATACACTCATTTAGGTATTACATGAAAATAAAGTTGTTATTTCTATATTTTGAAATTATAAGTGTAAAAAAGAAAAATACATGAAATATTATTTTATACAATAATGGAGCAACATTGTGATACACAACCATCTGAAATTTCAGAGTCACAACTGTAAATATCTGAGAGACGTGGCATAAAATTCTTTAAAGACATAAGAAATTATCTTCATGACAATTAAAAAATCAAGTTGATTTTCAAGAATTATAGAGTAAGAATCAAGTAGAAAACACTTTTCAGTGTTTTATAACAGTTTATGGGAACCTCAAGCTTGGCATACTAGCCCTGGAAGAAATGTGAATTTGTGGAAAAGAATAGGCTAAGAAATGTAATGGTGTGGGAACGGAGAGAGTGGATACTCCCTTGAGGACATCTGGTCAAGGACTTTTTCAATACAAAAGGGAATAATAAGAAAAGGAAGAAGCCATAAAAAGAATATACAGACAAAAACCTGAGAGATGAATATAAGGGAAGCAGAGAGCAGAACACACCCCCTCAGACACAGTAATTGATGGACCATTATATTAATCCTTTCTTAACTATCTTTCTGTGTCATCTCACTCTCTACCCCATGTGTCCTGCAAAGACTAGGTGCCAATTACTAGGGCGGTCACTGTGAGCAGATTTGGTGCCAGCTGGAGCCAGACTGGGAGTGTGGGTGCCCCACAGTATGTGGTGTCAACTACTGGAGCAAGTGGGATTGCAGTGCCAGCTGCCTCAGTGGGTGGGGCATCTCTGCCTCTCTCCATTGCGGTGTGTCTTCCAAAAAAAACGAGCCACTGTGGGTAACCAGTGTAAATAAGGTCACTGAGGGACTCAGTGCTGTCAGCTGGAGTGGGACAGCCTGTGTGCCTCATGCCAGCTTTTGGAGGAGCCAGAGTCTGCATCGTCCCCAGAGTGGGATGCGTGTGGTGTGACTGTGTCATTCACCAGCAAATCTCAGGCTGGAGCAGCCAGCCCTCCTGGGGGCCTGGGTTTAGGCAGGGGGATCAGGCTGCTGGGGGGGGGTCTGTGGTCTGTGCGGGTATTCAGGGGACCTGAAAATCTGTGCGTGTGACTCCAGAGAGAGTCCTGTGTGTGCCTTCATGTCTGTGTGTGCCTGGGGTATGCGCTCACGTTCACTACCCACTGAACCTGCAAACCTGGATCCACAGGCATACCAAGCTGGGGTCCAGTGGTCAAGCAGAAGAGTCCTGGTCCACAGCTGCTGGAGGGATTAGTTGCTCTCAACATTCCTTAATAAGAACTACAAATAAAGCTTCTTAATAAGGGGAAAATATAGGACAACTCCATCTTGGAAAAAGGTATGTTGTGGAGGATTATAAATCCATGAATGGTTTAGAGAAGGTGAATGGGAGCTGATAGCTTCACCATATGAGAAGCAAGGAGCTTGGTGAAGACAGGTGTCTGTCTTCACTTCTTTCATATAATTAATGATGAAATTATTGCATTTGTTGTCATAAGAATCTGTGGAGGCTGGGAGTAAAAATGGATTCAAAGACAGATTAGACAAACTCATGGAAGGCAGTTCCCCTGGTAGCTATTAAATATGATGGACAGATGCAATGTCCAGCTCACGAAATCCCTAAACACACATTGCTGGAAGCTGTACGGCTATGCTTGGATCACACTATTCCTACTCTTCCTGATATAATCTTTCCCAAAGCATCTATTAGGAAACTACTATTGGAAGCAGGACTGACCTAGTTTGGCAATTTTTATGCCCTTATGTCACTAAGGCCTGACCATTAATCTTGACTTGCCCTGAGTACTACTATAAAACCTTCAAATACAGTCCTCCAGCACTGAAAACAGATGTGTCCTCCAGGTCTTTTGCCAGGGGATAATGTCTACCTGACTTGTGACAGCCTGTGTTTCAACATCTTCCTTCAGCCTGTTCTGTATCTCATGGTTGAATACATTACTTTAAAGACTGTGATCTAGGAGAAGAGAGTTGTCAGGTGGAGTCCTTTCAGGGCAGAAGATGAGAGGATTTATCTGGGCAGATGGATATGGAGGAGAGCAGAGGGAGCTGGCAGAGAGAAAGCCATACTCTGCAGGATGCTCCAGTGACAGCCAGACTGGAAGGTTACTGAAAAGTGAGGTAGACTGAAGTGTAGCCAAAGCTGCACTGGAAAGTAGTTTTATTCCCCATGGATCAGAGGAAAATCCTAGAATCATAGAATGGAAGGGACCTCTAAGGGTCACCTAGTCCAACTCCCTGCAATGAACAGGGACAACTTCAGCTAAAACAGGTTGCTCAGAGCCCTCTCCAGCCTGGCCTTGAATGTTAACAGGGATAGGGCAATGTACTGTAGAAAGCCTTTGCAAGTTGCTGGACTGAGAACAAAACTGATCTAGGAAATACACAGGACTAAAGGGATTTAGTTTTGGGGTGGGTTTTTTTCTTTCCCTCACTCAGCAGATCAGTTTTTCTACTTTAAATGTTAGATTTTTCTAATTTGAATTCAAGTAAAATGCATCTTTTAAGATTCGGACTTGAGGGACCTAAGTGTGTTTACTATAACATGTAGGAAATAACATGGAGCAAATTAATCTCAAAGCTTTAGCTCCATCGGAGTCCTGTGACATGGTCCATATTATATTGGATGTTATAAAAAAGATTTGCTGAAAGAAGCAAACCTAGACCATAGTGAATATGAGATTTATTAAAACTGCTGTTGTCTGAGCTAATTTTCCTTTCCACTGGCTTGAGCTTCATTCACAGCACTATCTTTTTATAGTAAATGACTGTTCAAGCTGCATTACTGTTAAACTATGAATGACAGGCTCTGGGTGTTGGCATAATATCATTTAGCTCAGCTTGGTAGGTAAATTCCAACATAACATTTCTTCAGAGACAAAACCCAACTTGCTTTTACCTTTGTAGTCTTAATTTCTAGCAAGGGTGGGATGAGAATTATATCTCTTTTGTACTCAGCAGTGACTTAAAGTAGGAAAAATATCTCTAGAAGGTAGATTTTGGAAAAGAAAGATAAAGCTAATATGTTTGTGCATGGGTTGAGTACTGCCTGCAATTACAGCAAATCATTCTCATACTAGGGAGTCAGTTTAGATTAGGAGACCTTTTCTTTGATTAGTCTGCATGTGTATGCAATGTAGCAACAGTCATTCAAAGGACACTTACAGCAGAGGGGACAGAGGTGAGAGAAAACAGCAGCTATAAGTAGAAAAAGCCTGCATCGATAGAGGAATAATACTTAGGAAAAGACAGATTTCTGGACAGAAAGTCCCACATACATTTTTAAAACAATGGAAGCAAAAACTCCATCAATTTTCTGAACTGACCATTGAAAATAAAGAAGAGGGAGAATAAAGAAAGTTATCATTGCAGGGACAATGTTGCTGCTGCTGTGGGAAAGGCTGATAGCAGTATGTGTGTATTGGAATGAGACTGGAGAGAGAGGGAGGTTACTTTGATTTTCATTTATTTTAATCTGAAACCTGGAAGTAGAATAATGAATGACTGCATTAGAGAAGTAAGCATTCTGGCATATCTAACTGCTCTGAAACCTCCTACTCTGTAATTCCTTAATTAGAAAGAGGCTCAATTGTGGAAAACTGCATAGAGGTGTAGAGCTAAACCTGGGGAACTGACTCCAAGTAGGGTTTTGAATTGCTCAGTGGAAGGATTAGAGCAATGATAGCCAGGAGCGGAGATCCCTGGGTCTCTTTAAAGAAACCTTGGATTCAGAACAGGGAAAGACTGTGATAATGTTATTACTGCAATTTTTCATGAAAGGAACAAAGAGGAATAATATTGCCAGGATTATGGGATACAAACCCTCTTTAATTTTAATCTCCCAGTATTGCAGCAATTTCATAAAGAATAGAGGAAACTGATGTAATAACTGAGACAATGGCTTTTTTTCACTGGAATTCTGTAGCTGCAGGGTGACTTGACAGATCCAAAGACTCATGAAATATGTGTAAGGCAAGAGAATGCTTCTGGCCTTTATGCTGTGTTCATATGGCTCTTGATCTGCATTTTAAAAGCCCGACTGAGAAGCTGAACCATGTGGATTTGCTGACTGTCCATTAACTTGGGAGTATTTGCACTGAACTCTGCTGTGTGGTGCACACACATCCTGTAGCTTCCTGGGTGGTGAAAAAACCTTTATAGAGGAAGTAATTTAAATCTGTTTAATAATAAGCTACTAATTAAAGGATAGAGGCAGGAAAATTAATGGAAACACAAGTGGGCCTATTTTTATTTAATGCAAAGGATAACTTCTTCTGGAATACGATGGCTTGTTTATCATGGAAAATTTTCGGATCAAAATTTGACATCTTTCTAAGGTAAAGGCACCAGCTGTAGAGGTACAGGCACCAGCTTTCCTGGGGTCACTGATTTGATGCAGGAAAGAATGGGTGTAAGTCAGTGACACATATTATACAGGTCATATTATGTTAGCCCATTAATGCCTGTTGGCTTTAATACCCTTGAATCTATAGAACTTTGTGCACTAGAGTAGCTAACAATGCTGACATTTTAAATTGTCATCTTCAGATTTCAGAGCTGGAAAAAATGGGGCAGTTCATCCGTGTTTCTGCTGTTTTCTTAGCAAGCATGAAGGTCAGAAACTTTTCTTCTCAAATATAAAATCTTTCATTGTGTAACAAAAGGTACTTGTTATAGGAGGGGGGAGGAACTCCTACCCTGGTATTGTTAAGTCTGACATGATATAAAAATTCATCCTATTTTGGGTGGGAAAAGACTTTTATGAGAATATTGCTTGTCAGTCGTACAAAAGTCCATTAACCCTGTAGTGACTGTGGTCCATTGGGGTTTTTTAGCAAGCTAACTCCACCTTGGAATGCTATAAGCAGTTGAATGTGGCTCCGAATCGGTAAAGGACCTGTGTAAATACGGGGCTCCTACCCAAAAAGCATGGGGCCCTGGGCAGTGGTGACTCCCTTACCTTTGATGAATCATTGGAAGGAAATGAAGACACCAACTGGAGATCAAATCATTCCAGTCAACCTCATTGTGAACATATCCAATGAGGCCTTGGTAGCTGGAAACAGACAGGAGCACTCCAACATGCCAGTCCTTTGTGTATCAAGGGCAACAGAAGCCGGAATGCCTTAGCCAGGCCAGCAGGGTGGGCTGGGTAAGGCTGTGCTTCTCAAATGTGGCACTTGAGCACTATAAAGCAGAGAAAGCACGGAATTAAATTTAAAAAAGGAACATGAACTTCAGTTGATTCTCCATTGGAAAACCCCCTTACACCCTTCAGTTTAAATCAAAGAACTAAATATCTTTTCAAAATTATGGAGACTTTGCTTTACCCTAAAAATACCATATAATATACCCTCTCAAGGTGTGCGCTCTTGTGCCTCTTGGTACAGATATGAAAAGCACTGTGCTTGTTTTAGAGCCCTCATCTCCGTTTGAACGTAGTTGACCATGGTTGAAAGTGATTGAATTAGCGTGGCTTAATGAGTCAGCTGAGCCTGTGCAGTTGATGGTGAGCCTGTTGTCACAGGTACCTGCTGTGCTAGTAAAATAAAACCTGTGAAGTTTAGACATGTTTTTGGTGGACATGATTAGGAATAGAAGAGAAAAGAAAGACTGAAATGTGCTTAACTTTTCAGACATTTGTTTGACTTTGGCACTTCGCTGCACGCATTTTCCTTGAATATTTCCTTATTTAGAGTAGAATGCTCAGTTCTTGTAGTAGTATAATGAACTGCTAACTTTCTTTGCATCTGAAACTGCAAAAATTTTAAGGGACTCAACTATGCAATGTATTTGTTGTAAATGTCTCAACTTGAAGGTTTTCAGAAAAATGTGGTTTTGCTAGTTTCTAAACATAAAACATCTTAATTTATATTGAGCTACAAATGCAATGATTGCACAATATTAATAATTCTCTTAGAACACATAATAAAATGCATGTTTTATAGTTTTAATGTACCTAAACAGTATCTTCTTATATGAAACTCTTGCTTTATTGCAGTAGACATGCAATAGTTTTATTATTCCAAGTACCATTTCTGATGTAGTATGAGAAATTAAAACAATGTAACAAAAGTGTGTTCTGTAAGTTTTAAAATGGCAAGATATTATGAAAAATTGAAAGAATAGGGAATTTCTGGAATTGTGCCCATAGACTAGCTTATGGATAATTAAAAAAAAAAAAAGTATTTTTTCTGCCAACAGATCAGTTCAGTCTTGGATCAGCATTATGAGTTTTTGACCTTTTTGTCAAGTCAGTCTGTAGTCTGTAGTATGGGTGTCTGCACTTAAATGTAAAATAGTGGTGCGAAAAAGTGACAAAAGGTGAAGTTTCATATTTAGGAAACCAAAGGAAACCAAACCAATGCGGCCTTTAAGGGTAATAATTTTCCAGATACGTATAAGGAGCCGAAGAGTCAGATAGGCTACTTAAATTACTTTTCAGAGCAAGTAAGCTGAAGACCTTTCAACTCAATGGGCCTTACTACATATCTGAAAATCTAGTACTTTTGCTAGACATTCAGTTACTTCCACTTCTTTCCCTCGGAGTTTCCTGCTTGGCTGCATTTCCTTGGTTTGTTTTTGAAGGATATAGAGAAATTGCTCAGTGTGGGTGGATTTAGATATGAGGTAACAAGCAATTAACATCTTGGCAAAGGTAGGATGGTCTCCAGCAATTTATTTTCTAAACTTCAAAAAGGGTTTCCAACGAAATACAACTTGAAAGATCTCATTTCTCCCAAAAATTCTTTTAAACACTTGCAACCTAACTTACTTGTTTTGCCTAATTTGACCTCAATAATAAGTTCTCAACTCATTTAACTTATTTAGGCATTTTCTCTTAATCAATCTATAGATATTTCATGCTCTAAGTTTTTTCTGTTAAATTGTTCTCTTCACACACTCTTATTGCCTTCATGCTTTTGGTTCCCTCAGCTTTTCAGTGTCTATTGGGCTGTGCTTAGAATTGAATACATTAGTCTAAATTCTACTAACTTTGTAGAATGAAATATTTTTTCTGTCCCGTAAATTGAGGTAATTCCATACGTGCTGCTCAAAGTCACACTGTCTTTTCTGTGCAATTTGCTATTGTGTAATTCACACTTTACTGTACTGAAGTAATATTGGTGGTTCAGTTTCTTTTCTCATGTTTTGAAAAATAACTTCATCTGGTTTCTTCATCTTATACATATTTAGTTGAACCTAAGGAGATTCTATGCTGCATTTTTGTGCCTTTGCTGTAGAAAGGTCATTTACTACAATTCCCAATTTATTATCATCTGCTAATTTAATTATTGTGCTGTTTAACCTCTTCCTGATTGCTAATGAAGATGAATGTCTTACATTTTTTCCATTTTCAATGCTGGTGAAAAATGATATGTTAAAAGAGTACAAATCCAGCACTTACAGATCTTGCAAAAAACCCTCTAGTTAATTTTACTGCTATTTATTATTATATTACTACTCTTCTGCATGTGTTTTCTTCATTTGGTTTTCTGATGATGACGTGTTTATTTTCAGGACAGATTGACTGAACATCAACAGATAGCCTAAAAATACTAGCAAAACTTCTGTAAAATTGAAAATTGCCTCCATGTGTTTGTATTCCCATAACATACTAATTTCATCCAACATAATAGATTTTTAATAAAGCAAGAGTTTATTAAGTTCAGTTAATATCTTAATACAGGAATTTTTTAGGTTACCTACTTCATTTTCTCAACCTGAAGTTTGCTAGGCAATAACTGTTGGGTTCATGTGTTTATTTTGAACATTGGTTCTCTATTAGCTGTATCTCAGATTGTTCAGCACCTGCAGTTTCTACACATGTGCTCCAATACCTGCTAGTAGGATAGGGTATTCATTTGCTAACTGGGTAACTCATGGATTTGCTAATTGACCACCTTCCTATTTTCTTGTATTCCCGTTCCTTATTTGTCAATATACTTATTTTGCAGTTGTCAGTTTTCTCTTAACAAGTAAATCAAGAGGGATACTTAGAAGGTAGTTCAGCTTTTCTGTTGTGAAGCTTAATTTTTGATTCCCTCACCATGACAGGGCCTTTAGAGTATTTTGGTGATGTCAGTTCATGGCACTGTGAGTTCTCCTGCAGTAACAAACCACTGCTCTGGGATGTTTCCTTTACATCTTTACCCTCTCTCGTGAAGCTTCCCTCTTGCAGATTTCTTTCACGAGAAAACTAGTGTACTAATATGTGCCAAGTAAGATGAGAAAGAGCTAACCTAAATTCTCTGTTGGACATAGAACAGGAGAAATTAGAAGATTCTGTTCCTAAGCAGCCTGCTACACACAGTGAACCTAGAGAGGAAGGATTCTCAGCTGTCTTTCTGAGAATCAGAGATAGAAGAAACTGATAAAAAATACTTTGAAGCCATGCTTTTACGAATTCATCTGGCCCATGCTGAGATTTGAGATGATGTCCATTTCCTGCAGACAGTTACCAGTCAAGGTTCCTGAGCTGAATGCCTGTTGTTCTTGTTTTTGTTATTGTGAAGGGATGCAGGTCATTATATATGTTGTCTAGGTTTCTGTGTCTACCCTAGGTATTTTTAGCCTTTGGACTGTGAAAAATCAAGCAGATTTTGCACAGTGCTATTCAAAACTGGACCCTATCTAAGAAGTTATCTTTAAAAAGCCCATTTTGTTTTCTAATGGGTGTAAAGTCTAGCAGCTATAGTAAATGGTGTGGTCATTGCACTATACCTCTAGCAAACGCTGTATTGCACAATATACCTAGACTCACAGTAAGTT
Source organism: Struthidea cinerea (assembly GCA_013397865.1). Taxonomy (NCBI): domain Eukaryota; kingdom Metazoa; phylum Chordata; class Aves; order Passeriformes; family Corcoracidae; genus Struthidea; species Struthidea cinerea. Next base: position 295,882 of record VZTI01001716.1, on the reverse strand, counting down.
AATGGGATTTAAAAAATACAGAATAAGATTAGCTCTCAGATTCAGTGTCATAAGTAGATTCAGCTTATGAAAAAGTGTAAGCATTAACTAGCTGTGGGAAGGCTTTGAGTTAAAGTAATCCAGAGAACAGAAAATGATAGTTGAATCTACAAATGGTCTCACATCAGAAACAAAGTGATTAAGTTCTTAACACTGAAAAATCCAGTAACTTCAAAGATAAAGCCCAGAAGGACTGGTTTAATCAAATGTCACATAGATGCTGGCAATAAAGATTGTTATCAAAATGCCTTACAGAGCTTCATTTATGAGGAAAAAAAAGTTATAGAAGATCGAGGAAATAGTGTTTAAAGGGGGCATTGTGTCTTTGGCAGGTTGTTCATGGGCACCTTCACTGTTATTAGTACATCTGCTCTGGTGAAATGTTATATGGACTATGGGAAGTTAAACAGTGCCACTCAGTAGGGAGTAGTGAGAACAGTATCTGCTGTCTGAGGTTTATGACTCATCAGGTTTTCGAAGTGAAGCTTGGTCCACTAACACCTAAGACATACGTAAGGATAAAAGTCCTGCAGATATTTCTGAACCTAAGCTGAAAAACACCATTCTGTATCAGGAGGATGCTGTATCATTTTCAAGCCTTGTCCTTTAATTCATCGGCAATGTTGCAGAGATTAGGGAGTAAAGTTACGGCAGCTTTAATTTGCAAAATGTACGTTTCTATTTAGATGATTTAACAGAAGCATCCTCTATTTTCCAAAAGCATCCACAACATCAGCTTTAGCAAGATGTAGAAGCATTTAATAGAATATGAAAAGCAGGGATTACTTGTATATTAGAGAAATGTCAATTTCACTTCTGTTTGGAATAGTAGGTAAGGATTAAGAGCATATTTTTGCAAATGCTAAAGTGGGGTTGAAAACACAATCTGATAGTCAATTAAAAGAAATTAGGTCATTTTGAGGAACCATCAAGTACCACTGAAACTACTTGCCTGACTGTTCTGTTAAAGCTTCCCCTTCAAACAGCTCACAAGATATGCCTTTTGAACAGACTTGGATATGCTAATAAGCATTTCAGCTTAAAACTGTTTGTCAGCAGTTTTAAAATATTCACAATTCAATTCATTGAAATGGCTTTCCTAAGATTTAGTAGCATGCTTGGGAGCATCCGTCACAAAGCTTTTCCATAAAGGATCACGTATTGTGGTAGCTTATTCTCTATTTCATGTATTAAAGAAATACAATAAATAGTATGAGGTGAGGTGCTTTCACATTCATTTCTGCTGCTGAACACTTCTCCCTACAGAAACAGTTACTCTGGTATTCAGCAACAGAAAGTGTTCTTGAAGTAATGGTCCATCTCCCCAGTTGCTGTAAATTTGCAGAGATTCCCTGACTGCAATTTCATTCAAAGTCCAGTGTAGTTCATAAAATCCTAAAGGTGTGAAACAGTAAGAGGGTCCAGACAGAGACATATTCAGAACTTAATTTTAAGGTTTCCCCATAGTATTGTCAATCACAATATCTAACCTTACATTCACCAGTTTCAATAGGTAACTAAAGTAATAACTCAGTTTTCAAAAAGTTTTGGAATTGTGTGAAGAAGAAAACTATAATTTGCCCTTCTCTGCACACAGGTTCAGATTAAAACCTGGAATGCAATTACCTTTTCTAAGTTTGTTCAGTCATTTCAACTTGTAAGGAAAAGGATTTAAGTACTGTAAGAATAATAAAAATACTCATAAAAAGATACAGGAGAAAAATATTTTCTTCCTCTTTCTTGCACTTTAGCAGGATTATTTAGAGTGACTTTTAGCCACTTCACATTTATTTGCAAATGGGGTAATGAGGTTAACAGCTGTAAAGTAGTTTATTTTATATTTCTAGAAGCCTACCAATTGATCATAGATACTATAAAGGGAACTGGACGAATGACAACTGAATGTGGGACCAGAAGTAATGTGTACTTTAGTAATCAAAGAGCAGAGTAAGCAAAGACTAGTTGCCCTCTGCCAGGCTGAAACCTTGGAAAGGTTGTGCCAGTTTGATGGTTAATGACATCCTGGTGTAGGGTAGCCTAAAAATACAGTGTAGCTGGTGAACAGTGAAAGAAATGAGAGAGTGAAGAGCAAATCACTCCTATTCTAGTGTGGGGATCCCCTCTCCCACAGAGAGAGGGGAGGTGGAACATACATTTCTGTCCTTTGTCTCTAATCCCCACAGAGAGTGCACTGTGCCTGTCTGAGATGGAGTCAAATTTCTTCACACAGTGCTGGTTTGGATTTGTGATTAAAACCAACTGGTGTTTGGCTGCTGACAAACAGTACCTGCAGAGTACTGGAGGCTTTTTCTTTTTTCCTCTCTGCTCCCTCCCATCCCAGTGAGTAGCTGGGAGTGGTCAAGAAATTGGGAGGAGACAGAGCTGGAACAGATGATCCCCACTGTTGAAAAGATACTCCTTAGCATAAGATTTCATGTTCAGCAGTAAAATGGGTAGGAAGAAAAACCATGTGGTTTATCTCCTAGTTGTTACTCAGAAACTGCCTAGACATTGATCTGCTTGTGGGTTGTGGAGAGTTGCCTTTGCATCACTTGTTTTTTTCCCCCTCCTTTCTTCACTTATTAAACTGTCTTTATCTCAATTGATCAGTTTTTTGCTCTTGCTCTTCCTATTCTCTCCTGGTCTTGCTCGGGGCAGGAAGTGCATGAACAGCTGAGTGTGTGCTTAGCTGCTACCTGGGGTCAAACCACAGCAGAGAGCAAGCTGCAATAATATCGCAAATGTCACTCTGACCTAGTTCCTAATAATGCTGCTAGTGAAATGGGAAATGGCTAAAGAAACATGCTAGGAATCCCTCCTGCCTCACCAACAAGTAAATTATTCCACCTCCTCATTATGCTCTTTGTCTCTATCATTTTTTCAGCCCAGATCTAGTTCTGAAAATGTCAGTTGATTCCTTTTGGTTGTCTGAGCTCTGTTAAAATCAATCAGTGTAAAAATAGTGATCTTGAATTTAGATTCATGCAGCTCCTTTGCTGTTGGTGAGAACAGACAAAATTGGGCTGGTGAATGGTCTCTATTGGTCTCAGCACCGGAAAATTTGGCTTTCACTCTCGTGGTGTCACTAGTCTGCATTGACCAAGTATAACACATTTTCACCTCAGAGATCAAACATGGTGGCAGGTGCAGGACTGAAGGGCATGTTACTTTACACAATCTAAGAAACCACTATCTTGAAGTATAGGGTGGTGCCTCTTCATTGTGGGTGGGTTTTTTGTTTTGTTTTTAGGCAAAGAACAGACATGGAGGGGAGGGTGGTAACAGAGAGAATTGAGAAGATCTGATAAGGGTATTTAGGTAGGAGCAATGATATGGGGATCTCTTGTTTTGAGTGCCCTAAGTTCAAAGGGCATGAATGAACTAAAAGATATAACTGATTTGTTTCTTAGAGCATGCAGGAAATACCTTTAGGAACTCAGCTGTTCCTGAGTTCAGGAGGCACAGGTAATTTTTGTTGTGCTGTCAAAGTAAAAACATGAGGATGTAATAAGCACAAAAGAAAAAACAAATTCTTAGCTTTCTTTTATAATAGAACCTTCTATGTTTCATAAGTAATCTGATCTCTACCAAACAATAGTAGCTAAGAATCTAGTTTCTACTGTTATTTGACACGAAGAGTCTGCTGCGGTTTCTTAAAAAGCCCCTTTTATTCCAGCCAATGCTACTCTTCTCTGCTACAGTAACTCCTTGGGGAAGCTGTGTAGTGTAAGACTGTATTTATTCAATCTACAAAATCAGCAAAATACTTTGACATTTGGTCAGGTCTTTTTGGATCGATTGTCTACATTTACACTCCTGTTTAGAACATCCTCAATTTGGTCTTGAGGCAAAACAGCAAATTATAAGCTGACAGCATCAGTCTTGAGATCTCTGATGGGGTGTTCCTGTTTGTCTTCTGAAATGGAATCCTGGGTGTGTCCAGCATGCTGCAATCACATCTGCCACGAGGAGAGCCCCAGCAGCTGCTGTACAGGCTGCAGAGGACAACACTGGCACATCCGCCTGCATCTGCCACAAGATTCAGTGGGACATTCAGGCTGCAGCATCTAAACTGAGTGATACCTGCTTGTGGTAGGGCTGGATCAGTCTTGGGAGCAGCCTGAGCACTAATGACTTATATAGTTATAGCTACATTTCAGGTTTCTTTGTGCTTCAAAATTTGTCTGGCATAGACTTCAGCTGACATATAACTATGCTGGGAGCCCCTCAGATAGAGCCAGTGTCGTGGGCAAGCACTGTTCCTCCAGGATCACTTATGTTTTTGGAAAGAGAGTTCAGGATTTGAGATTTTTTGTTGGCCATTGGATAAATTGATTATTACTACTTCCACTTGGCAACCGTATAGTTGCAGTGTTCTTTCCAATGTCTTTGTTTAAAATATTTTGTAAACTTGTTTCTGGGAAGTTTTCATTGCCCTGAAATAGGAGATACTGTTTCTGTGACTGTATAAACTACAGTAGCAGTTCAAATATAGAGGTGTCAGCAAGATCCTGATAATTGTATGTTGACCTTAGATAGCTCTGTGTCTGTTAAGTCTTTGTGAACTTAACAGACCAAAAGCTCTAATACACAAAAGATAAACAGTAAATCCTGAAGTCAGCAAGGTCAGACTGGGTAGTTCACCATAATGAGTTCCACAGGTGGCTGCTGATGAAAACTGAGCACAAACTGGATAGCCAGCTCACCCAAATGCACCTGTGATAAAATACTTAAGAAAGGGGAAAAAACCCTCAACCAAAGTAAATTATTCTGCATACACATTTGCAGCCAGAGAAGAGAGGAGTGAGAACTTGTGAAAGAAACAGTTCTGCAGACACCAAGTGAGGAAGGAGGGGGAGGAGGTGCTCCATGCACTGGAGCTGAGATTCCCCTGTAGTCAGTGGTGCAGACTGTGGTGAGGCAGCTGTGCCCCTGCAGCCCCTGGAGGGCCATGGGGGAGCAGATATCCACCTACTAGCTGTGGAGGAGCCCCACTCTGGAGCAGGTGGTTGCCTGAAAGACATCTGTGACACTGTGGGAAGCCCACACTGAAGCAGGCCCCTGTCAGGGACCTGCGGATCCTTGGACAGAGAAGCCCATACTGCAGCAGGTTTGTTGATAGGACTTGTGACCCTGTGGGGGATCCACACTGGAGCAGCCTGTTCCTGAAGGAATAGAAAGGGGCCCACCCTGAAAGAATGACAGCCTGTGGGAATGACCTAATCAGAGAAGTTTGTGGAAGGCTGTCTCCTGTGGGAGAGGCCCCACATTGGAACAGGGGAAGGACTCCTCTCTCTGAGGAGGAAGCAGAGGTAGAAACAATGTGTGATGAACTAACTACAACAACCGTTCCATATCTCCCTGCACCAGTGAGGTGGAGAAGGTAGAGAACTGGGAATAAAACGAAGCCCAGGAAGGAGGGAGGGGTGTGGCAAAGATGTTTCTAGGATTTGTTTTGCTTCTCATTATTCTGCTCTGATTTTATTGGTAATAAATTCAACTAGTTTCCCTAAGTGGAGGCTGTTTTGCCCATGGCGCTAATTGGTGAGTCTTTTCTCCCTGCTTTTAATTCATGAAGCTTTTGTGATATTTTCCCTCCCCTGCTCAGCTGAGGAGCAGAATGATAGAGTAGCTTTGGTGGGTACCTGGCATCCAGCCAGGGCCAAACTACCACAAGAAGTACCTGGTGTTAAAGGGAGTGTAGAGGAGGAAAAGGTAAACCAAATATAGATTGCTCATGCGGGAAACTGTTTTAAAAATCAAATTGTAAAGCACATGCCCAAGTGTGATGTTACCCTGTCCAAAGATTGATCTGAAGAGTTATTTATAGACATGTTACATGAGGGCTTTGCTTGTTTATTTTGCACTCTTTTGGGGATTTGTATTCAGACTTCCAAAGATGAATTTTTCATTGCAAGTGGTGCATACCAGAAAGTAAACTTTATTTTTTAAATTTAGCGCTACTTTTCATTAGCAGTCACTCATATGTCCCATTAAAATATGGATTTATTATTCTTAGGCACTTCTTGTGAGATGATTTATTTCAGAGTTTTCAGGAACTTAGAATACCTGAGCAGGTGCATTAGAATCTGATACAGAAACAAGTAAAGTCCTTTCAAATATATGATTTCTGTTTCTCTCTTTCACTCTGTCTCTTTTTGCTCTTTTCCAATCCTGTAGCTCAAATTCTAATTGTTTTCCTCACCTTGAACAGTGCTTGGCACTGTACTTGATGTTTGTTGGCCTGCCCAAGGTACTGGCCTTCATTGTGAGCTGAGCTCTCATAGTACTTCCCTTGGTGTTGCAAGAGAGATTTTATTTATTAGGTTTCTGTGTGCTTTTTTTTTTTTTTGATAGACTAACAGGTATAATCTATATATGAAAAGTGCTAAAAATAGTATTACTCTGCTTTCTCAGAATGAGGTTTGTGTAACAAAGTTAGTGGAACGTTTGAAAGTGCTGACCTTTAATATGAAAAACAATCCAGCTGTAACACAGGACTAGTATGCCCTTCAACATGAATCTTTGTCATGACCATGTAGACATATCTCCCTGTGAACACCAAATTGTTATGTACAAGCTCACCTTGAAATGTGCAGATTGCCTTTGCTCCTGAGTTAATTCTGCAAACTGCCCTGTGGTTTCTGAGATGTTACCTGAACCTTATTCTGCTTATTTCTGCTTTATGCAAACTATTTTTAACTGAACCCTGATTATTTTCATTTCTTGGAACGTTTTCCATCCTAATAAACTGAGGATGTCAAATCCACATGTTCTTAACTGGACTGAGAAATAAATCAGGTTCTGGTCAACCTTTGGTACAGATCATGTGGGTCCCTAACTTTGAAAGTAGTAGGAGAGACCTGCATCTATGTGAAAAGGTGGTTTCAACTGGAAGAATTAGAATTTCTTCTCTGAAGGGACAAGGGGTTGATCACTGGTGTGAGATTACAATTAGAGATTAAGACACTTAAAATTATGGGTATGCAGGTCAGTGAAGTCCAAACTTCTGCTGTGGCAAACAAACATCCAGTCAAGCCAACCAGTGGAGTCTAGAGAGATAATTTGGTTGTCATATGCTAAATAAGAAATTTATGATGAGCTGAATTGTTCCACTGGCTGTATCCATTATAGTGAGAGTTTAGAATTAAATTTGTAGAGATTATCATTTATATCTTTTAATTTGGAGTTATTTCAGCATATAGATATGTTGCCTAAATACAGGGTCTTTGTGTCATTAGACATGGCCCAAGGTAACCAAGGCATCCGCAGAGTTCTGTCATGTCATTGTCCCCATGCCCACTGCCTGCTACACCACACTGTATGTCTCTTTCCTTACACAGTTGGCCAGTGAGTAACATTTAGTTTTCAATGGGTTTTTCTTTTGTTCTGTTTGTTTTGTATTCACTCTGAATTAGAGCAAATAAGAAAAATGTTCAAACTCCTCTAAATCTTTGAAGTTCTCTTCTCTTCTGGGAAACTGGAGGGATTACTCAGTATCAAGGCCAATGTCATGCTGTTTTCCCAGGAAATTTTGATGGTCTGAGGAGGCCCTGGTGCACTCTGCATGTTTTGAAATTTTTTGATTTTTTGACAGTCATATAGGAGGTATTAGAGCCTTCTGGCTTGGGACATATTGGACAGTGCATGTATTCACTAAGCTGAAGTTTTGAGGCTCTTTCTATATTATTACTTTCTTTATGACAGACAGGGTTAGAAGGCCACCACTTCCACATTACTTGGCTTTGTAACACACGTATGGTAAATAGAGAAAATATTGCCTTGAAACCTTGCCTTCAGTGCAATGAAAATTACTTGTCATCGAGACATTTATGAAAAAAAATTTGGGCTTGATGGACACAATATTTTTATAAAATTATTCTCCTTTGAAGTTCCCAGACACCTTTATTTCCATAGTAAGAAAATTTTTTTCTATTGTAATTCTCAGTTGACTGTAATTTTAGGAAAGAATCTGACTTTTAGTTATTACAGTTGAAAAGACTCATTACAGTGTAGGGAAATTTTAACAGATATGTAGCATCCCATTTGTTTTAAACTATTTTCGTGTGCCTATGCAGGCTTTGCAGGTGAGTGCTGCTTCTTCCTACCTGGTAGAAAAAATAGCTCTAAATAAATTTTAGCCCTTTTTTTTCCCCCTCTGGTGTAAGCTTGGTATAGTCCAAGAGAAAGATAGGAGACAAGAATGGGAGAGAGTGTGTGAGGATTTATGCGTCTCAAAGATTATCTTGCTATGCCAGAATAAACAATTTTCTGTGTACTGTTAACTTTCAAAAGCTTAGCAGACTGAGTATTTGAAACATTAATGCATAGTAAAGTCTTACTGTTGTCATAAGTAAAGCCCATCAGATATTTGAGTCTCAGAAGCTTTCCTCTTTCCAGCAAAGTGCTGTGGTGGCAGTTCACTACGTCATTTGACTCAGCTCCTGTAATCATCAGTGCCATTGGTATCAAATATGCTAAACACTACAGCAGATCCCCTTGTGAATAGAAACTGCAAGCGGAAATGGTATTAAGATAAAACCCCTGTGCCATTTTCAGATTAAAATGAGTTTCTTTTGTTATTCTTCCTGCTGCTTCCATAATCTTTGACTGCTCCCAGAAGAGTAAATTAAAGGCAGTGGCCTAAATTTCAGAAGTGATTAGGAACCTGATGGTTTACTTTCAAGAGGACCAACTGCTGCTACCCAGAACAGGATGTATTTCTGTAAGAGTACCTGCCTTCCCTTCAGTGTGCGACAGTGGCTTTCGCTAACATGGAATTCCTTTTAAACTGATCTCTTCTGGGAGCAGGAGTTTTAGTTGCTCTTTTTTTGAGTATGTTTTTTACCTAAGGATCACTATACAACAAAACCAGACTACTGAGCATGCAAAATCACTGATGGAGTCAATTAACACAATGTTCAAGAAATTCCCTGATGTTTATAACCCTTGGTTGTCCCTTTGCCCCTGAACCAACCCATTTACCCACTCAGAAACGCAAGCTGTGCCACAGAGTTTCTTTTCCATGTTAGCCCATTACTGTAAATGTAGGAATGATTTCTATGCCATTTTTGTCCTCATTCATCCCTAACACCTGGAATGTCCCAGCATCTGAAAAGCCCCAAAATATGTAGTGTCAACCAGTAATGCACACTCTGTGCAAATGTCTGACTAGGAGTATAACATTAATAATTGACAGTATTTATCCCAGTTATTCCTCAGGCCCAAGAGCTGTAACTGGTACCATGAGGATGAAGGTCCTCACTGGCAGACTTGGCTCAGCAACACAGTTCTACATGGCCCCTGCTCAAGTTCTTCCTGCTCAGACAAGACTCATGGTCTGTGGAAGTACATGGCTGCAGGTGGGAGGGATGAACAAGTGGTAGTGAGAAAGGTCACTTCAGAATTTCTCTGGGGAGATCTCAGCACAGTGAGGAAAGGGAAAAAAGATAAGGTGGTCAAAGAGGCATATTAGAGAAATGTAATCAGGAAACATGGGGCTGAAGCAATTGAAGCTGTTGGTTTAATATTTGGAGATTTCCTTCACCATCTTAGAACCAATGCATAGTTTTCCTCAAGAGCAAGAAACTGTAAATGCTTCCTTTGCGACTAAACACAATGCTGGCAACAACCCTTGTAGGGCTGGTGTAGGATGCACCACAAGATGCTCTGGGGCACTGGCTTCTAGAAAGGTTTGCCAAAGTGCTGTATGTCAGTCAGCACACACCTCAGAGCACCCAGAGCACTCATCCAAAATAGATTCACTGTGATGCAAGGTAATCACTGTGTCAGGGAAATTATAGAGAGCCACAGACACAAGTTGTAAAAAAAAAAGATCTTGTATTTACCAAGTGCCAAGAATAGAGGGTAAACAGTACAGTCCATAGTGAATATTTCTGCTGCCTCTGACAGGTTAGACAAGAGGATATTTTGCTGTAGCTTCCAAGTCTAAAGCCATTTCAGAAGGGAGCCAGAGGACAGACAGGGTATGCTTAGCTGGTTGTAAATTATCTTTTCATTTCTTTGGCAAATACATTAGTATATGTCTCAATAAGACAAAAATGCAGGAGCTGCCTAGGTTCTTCTAAGATGAAAGATAATAAGCCTTTTGTGCATAATCTAACTAACCTGTTTTCAACTGTGTTGTTTCAGACAACCCCTTCCTGGGCATAAAATTGTTCTTATCTGAACAACCGTCCTGGGCACCACATATGATGGATGCCCCAACTGAAAATCTGACAACTTCCTTTTGCCCTTCTCTCTGCCTATTCATAGTCTCCTTTTTAGGGATTATCTAGTATTTTGTTTTCAAATATTCCATTTCATTTTCAAAGTACTTAAAGAAAAGGAGTTTCAAAACTATGGTGACAAAGAGAGGGAAGATGATTGTGTTTCCAGCTGATATCTGGCATTTATTGTGTTTAGAAATGTTTGCTGCTCTGTGCCAGTTGACTGACACCACCAAGGAAGCAGTATTTTCTAATTGCCAACTGCCTGTCCTAATTTGTGCTGATGTAGACTACTGCCACTAATTATCTTATTACAAGATTTTTTTTCTCTCTCTCTCCAAATCCCTCCCTAATTAAGACCCTGTTCTTGTTAAAATCCACCCTACATCATTTATTTCCCTTGTTAGAAGCTTGCTATCCTCTCTTTTCTTCTGCAGTGCTCTTGAATAATTTTTGTCAATGTTGATAGTATCTTAGGTTATAAGCTGTTTGGGGGCAGAGAGTGTAGTTTCTGGACTTTTTTTGCTACTGTGCTGTAAAGGTGGTTTTCAGGGCTGCAAGGACTTACAAATATGGAACGTTTTCAAAAATATGATTCTATGAATGACAACTGTAATAAAATAATCAAATGCAAAAAATCTCGTTCTGTATGAACTGATTTTATTTTTATTTCTAGTTCTCAGAATCTAAAATCTTGGAAGACTAATTTCAGGAAGATTGCAGAAAAATATGTCGTGTCTTTTAGGAGTTTTAAATGAAGACAAAGTGCTGGAAATGAAAGAATGATATATGTTTACATAAAGAGTAAGGAGATAATTGTGCTATCTTTATGCACAAGAAAACACTAGTTAGGACTAGTTGGAGATACCTGGTTGGTATTGAGCAAATACTGGTTAATACCTGGTGGTACTTCCATCACATATATGTGAAGTACTTGAAACTTCAGTAGGTTCCTCTGAGAGGATGAGAATGACCCAGCCTATAGACTGCAATACTATTTGGAAAAGTTCGTACAAATTTAAAGTTTCTGTAATTTTGTAGATAAAACACTATTAAGGCTGTCTCACTGTATAGAGATGGGAAATTAAAAGAACTTTCTGCCAGTCACTGAACTGTATATAATCTTGAATGTAGAAAGTCCATGTGTGACGTGCTTCTACTTTCAAGCACAGAATCATAGAACAGTTTGGGTTGGAAGGGACCTTAAAGATTACCTGGATCCAATCCTGCTGCCATGAACAGGGACACCTTCCACTAGATCAGGTCGCTAAGAGTCCCATCCAACCTGGCCTTGAACACTTCCAGGGATGGGGCATCCACAGCTTCTCTGGGCAACCTGTTCCAGTGCCTCACCACCCTCACAGTAAAGAATTTCTTCCTAATAGCTAATACAAACCTACCCTCTTTCAGTTTAAAGACATTCCCTCTTGTCCTATCACTACATGCCCTTGTAAAAAGGCATGTTTATCCCCCCTGGAATTACAGGGGACAGGTCACCATCTGCTTTAAAAAAAATTCAAATTTAATCACTCAAACTGAGTGTGTTTTGTTTATGTGGTGAACTTTGGGTAGTAGGAGAGTTTTATGAGTGCCTTCTGTCAGAAGATACTAGGAGCTGCCCCCAAGTAGGGCAGAGCCAATTATGGTTGGTTCCAAAACAGAGTCACTGTTGGCACAGGCTGAGTCCACCAGTGATGCTGGTGGCATGTCTGTGATAATATTTAGGAAGGGAAAGGGTAAAAATTACTGTGCAGCAGCTGTTATAGAGGAAATGTGAGAGAAACAACCCTGCACGCACCAAGGTCAGAGAAAAAGGAGGGGCTGCTCCAGGTGTTGGAGCAGAGGTTCCCCTGCAGCCCGTGGAGAACCCCATGCCACTGCAGCTATGGTACAAGCTCTTCCCAGAGTACATTTCTGTAACTGGAACTTTCAAAACACAGGTAAATTTGCTTGATGGAGCATGGTGTTTTGAAACACAACCTTTTTGTTTATTTAATTTTAAGAGTGAGTAATATTGTTTAGAAGCTGTAACTGACTTTCTCTGGAACTCAAGCACCAAGAGCATTATGGTGGTAGCAGTTTCAGAAAGTGTTTGTAACACCTCTAGGGAAAGACAAAACTTGTGTCAGACAGCTAATGCAAAAAATGAGAGCTAATTAAAAAAAAAAGGAAAAAGAAAATATTATTTGAGTAGAAGCCTACTAGAAGCATTAGCTAGGTTTATTTCTTCTTTTCCAGGTAAGTATGTTTTACACAGAAATTTTTTACCAGCCATAAAATTGATGCACTTAGACTCAAATGAGTTAAAGCCACCAGTAGGAACAAACAGAGAGGCAAGACTTGGCAAGGAGGTGAATCACAGAAACATAGGATATGATGAGTTGGAAGGGACCCACATGGTTCATAGAGTCCAACTCTTGGCCCTGTGCAGAACACACCAAGAATCCCACCATGTTTCCCAGAGCATTGTCAAAATTCTTCCTGAACTCTGTCAGGCTTGGGGCTGTGACCATTTCCCTGGGAATCCTGTTCCAGTGCCCAACCACCTTCTGGGTGAAATTTTTTTTTTTTTTTAAAACAACACTTTGAACTTTTCTTCTTTGGGCAGGTTTTTCCAACAAAGAAATTGAAATAAATTGTTAAAGCAGTCTCAGGTGAGTAGGATGTTTCTTAGTAGCAATAGCACTAAGCTATCAGCAGTACCATTCATTTTTGATGGGGTAGGTAACTTCATTGAATTGAGGGAATATGTATCACTTCCTTGGTACAAAGATTTATTTGAACCTAGTAAGAAAGAACTCTGTCTGAATGGTGTGTTCATCTCATTTTTTAACATATTTTAAAGAGTCTTCCAGAAAATTATTATAAATATATATTTTTCAACAGAAATTTAAAAGCATTTTCCCCTCATTTTTGAGCTAGGGTTACTTCATGGTGGGATGAAGAGGCTAGTGATGCATATTTTGCTTGGGAAACTGGAGAAGTTAGTATCAGAAAATATGGCTTTTAGTCTCTTCAGTCAGATTTGGAAGATCTTGATATTTGATGCGATGGCTTTTTTCACATTAGCATTTTATTCTTTTATAGCATTTTTAACTCTCCAACCATCTGTAACTAATTTTCTTTTGTAAAAAAAAAACCAAAAAACCCTGCTGACATCTGTTTATATGCAATTGCAATTGTGGCCATGTAGAATATTACCTTCAACTTAATATTTGGCTACAAGCTTGAGAATCTGGAATGATATTAAAATTAACTTCCAATTTATTATGCTTAGACATGGGTTTAGAAAAATGTGCTGAGTTAAACAACATCTGTTAAAATACTCTTAAAGACACATTAGCGTCTTTAACTAACTTTAGACTTCTTAGATACTTCTAAATATTAAAACATAGTAATAACCAAAAATAATTTTTGTTATTCTAATAAAAAATGATAAAAATTCGAAGAGTTTTTCAAAATAAAGCCTAGGTGAATTCTGATTAATCTCTCTAATAATTCAGGTATTTTTTGTAGTGTTTTAGTAATCAAGGAGAAAAACTCATAAGGGAAAATTTATAGGAAGTGAAGAACAGAACATAATTTTATTTAGTTCTACAAAAGTGGTTTATTTTGTATGACAGAATTCGTCTTTCAAGGGAATAAAACTTTCAAAACAATGACAGGTCTCTTCTAGTGTACAGAGATTACAAAATGGAAGTCACCATGAGTTCTTATTCTCAAAAGTAACTAAACAATAGAAACAATTCAATCCCTCCCCCCACCCCCCATAATTTAGGTTTGTAACCACAATAAAAATACTTTAGCAGTGAATTTTAATTAGAGTATTCCTCTGAATTAATACTCCAGGTGCCTATGTATATTCTCTCCTACCGTAAAATAGCATACGAAGTGTCAAAAAGTCATAGAAGGAAAAAGCATTTCTGAGTTAAAGAGGGGGGATAAAAATAGATGGTACTGGGGATTTTCTTGCACATGAAATGTGCATCCGTGGTCACAATAAATTGTGACTGAGGTGTAGACATTCTTTCTAGTAACATTAGCATTTCTGTTTGCATTGGTGACAGATTGAGCCTGCTGTGAATACATGGCATGGGTGCAGGTATGAGTCAGTGAAGATGGCAATGTTAGCTCATGAGGTAGAAATTAAGCTAATTTAACTCCATTTTAACTTTGCCATAGTTTTGGATTTTGTAATGACCCTGCTGATTCAGCTGTTACAAATTGGTTTTGTCTCTGCTTGTCAAGACAGTGAAGATACACAATACTTAATTTTTGCTTAAATTAAAAATGGAGTTTGAATTCAGTCTATAACTAGGAGATTGGCAGCTGGTGAGATTACAGTGTCATCATGCCAATGCAGTCATCAAAGCATACTTACTCTCATATTAATAAATATACTGTACTGAAAAATCTTTTCTGCTCATTTGCATAATATATTCACCCATTTGAACATCTACTATTTATTATTTAAAAAATCAGCTCTTAATTCCTAATTTCACAAAGATCAAGAATACTGACACTAGATGTTTGTTCTTCAAACCTGTAACTGGACTCAGTAGTGATTTCTGTAGGTGCTCTTTCCTAAATATTAGTGAGCAAACTGTCTATAACTACACATTCTGAATATTGTTCTTAATTATGAGGGAAGTAGATGAGAAACTATCCTGAATCTCTCTATGAACCTTCAGAGACTAAGGCCTACATTTTTGCTTTACTGATTTCTCCTGTCTTCTTCAAAAATATTTCTTCATATGTCATCCTAGAGTGTGTATTGCAAAGGATTTCACCCTGAGAGATACAGAAGTATTGAGTCTGCTGCACAGTAGCTGGGATTTGGGAACATCATACCTATACTTCTCTCACAGAAGAGGAATTCTGCTGTATTTGGGATCTGGAAGAAGGAAGATAGGATGATAACAGAACAGATGACAAATGTTTTGTGAAGAGAGAGAACATCTTCCCCTCTCCGTTTCTTAACACAGGAAGAGAGACTTGAAAGGGATATAATAACTTTCTCTCAAAACATCAAAGGAGTTCAACAGTTCATCCCCCTGGTACTGATCTTATGTGCCAGATTTGCCCAAGGTTTAAAGAAGTTTAATGTTTAGCCTCAAAATAAGAGGGCTTCTAATCAAAAGTTAAATGAGGTTCTGGAAGAGACCAGATAACACAGAAAAGACCTTAACCTATGTTGAGATGGAATCTTGATGGAAGAGACCATATGAGACAATTGCCCTCACTTGGGGGTGGTACCCAAAGCTGATGGCAGAAATCTGTATGAGCTGCACTATTATGTTCCACCAAGAGCTATGCCCTCCTGTGAAAGGTTCATGGGAATTGAACTACTGCTCATAAATAATAAATTACTGCTCATAATCAGTTTCTATGACAGCTCTTCAGTGACTGGTTATAGAACAGCTGCAGAAATGGGTTTTTTTTGTGTCCTGCTTGCATACTTTTTGCTTAATGTTAAAGGGTATGAATACTGTGGGATAAAGATTGGTCATAAAGGCAGAAGATATGTAAGTGTGTTTAACAAATTTCATTTTACTGCGAGTGAGACTCTCTTGTGAGTCACTGGAATTTGGGACCAGATGTGCATGCATGCAGTTCTGTCTTCTGCCTTGATCAATCTCAGTCTGGCCACGTTAAATAAATCTTGAACTGGAGGAGGATGGGGAGGGGAAAATTGAAGCCAGTTTCCATAGTGAATGACACTTAACACTTAATCCTTAAAGTGCTGATAATGCTTTCTTTTCTTGAGCCCTCCTTAGTATGCTTAAAAATAAAGCCGCTGCATGAAAAATGCTGCCAAGTTATTCTGTCTCTATCTTAATGTCTTTGGTGTTTTAAAAACAAAATAAATATTTGAATTCACAAGTGCTGATCAGGGGTTTTTGGAGTCTTGTTTTTTCAGTCTTAGAAAATTTTTACTGACATTTCAAAATCCTTTGGAACTCCATGTGAAGAACTGCTGTTTAGGAGCCTTAAGCCTCTTAAAGTCTGCATGGCAATAAAATCTGAAAATGTTTGGGTTTTCTGTTTAAGTACCGAATAAGATGACTGGAGATTTCCATTGATTATTTTTTCTTGTTTTTCAGATAAGGGTCTCATTCTCTGTATGATGTGATTCAAATCATCCCCTTCCACTGTCTTTTCTCTTTTTTCCTTTCACTTTCTCTTTTCTATTCCTGTAATCTGTAAAATTCTTTAATGCTTAATATTGAGAGCGATACAAATACTTCTTGAAGAATTCTACTCAGTGATTTTACTAATGATCTGATGTTTTCAAACTGAAGTGTAAATCTAACCTCTAGTATTGCAGAGAACTCTCATGACTCATCTATATTCTTGTTGATGAGTCATGTTACCACCTTTCATTGATATGTACAGCATTCTGTAAGCAATTTCAAATATGTACTAATTCTAAGTACACTCCTATAAAATCTGGATTACTGAGACCCCAAAGGAGAATACTTCCTTCGATGGATGACATTTTCTGTAATGTGGTCATAGTAGGGGAATGGGGAGAGGAAAATAGATGTCCTTCGTAGGCAGGATTTCTTTCTTGGCTACTGCAAAGATTCCCATGCTGGGGTTTCTTACTCACCTTTAGAGGCAAAACAAATAATCTAGTGACTTTAGTAGGACTGAGTGCACATGTCTTAAAACACAATAAATTTAAAATTTAAATTTAAATTTAAATTTAAATTTAAAACTCTGCAGGAGTCTGCAGTGAAAGAAGGCTGAACTGAATTATGTTGCGTTTGCCATAAACTAGGAGTACGCATGTGAGCAGTGTAATGCATGATAATGTATTCATCTACAAGACCTGAGCCCTGATACTGTGCATTCATATGAAAGGAACAAATTTTCAAGCACTCTGCACTTCCTATGTATGTCCTTTCTTGATAATTGTTATATTACACTCATAATGAAAATATCTAAATATACTTCGTTTCTCAAAACCTAATATTAACGTAAATTGTCTACTTTCAAAATACACCTGATATTATGGATACAAGGAGACGTGGACAGTAGCTTGCTATACCTGTAATTGGTCTTAAATGAGAGAATATAAGAGATTGTAATTAATCTGCTCAAATCTTGTAGAATCTCAGATGCCCGAAAGCCTAACTGGGTATCTACACTGAAATCAGTGGGAACACATACCCTTTAAAAACTTACTCCAGTCACATAATGAAACGATGTAATGGAGATCTGTCATTAAGCTAATATTTCCATTCACCAAAATTGCTCAGCCATGATATCAGCTTTTTCATGCACATCAACAAAACACAGATTTATGGAGAGCTTCAGCGTTATGCTGATGCGCAGGCTTAAGGGAAAAGGCCCTGCTGCAGTAGTACATAGTCTTGAGTACATTGCTTGAGTTAAAACTCCAGGACCTGATTGCGTGCTTGTTGCGGTGTGCTTTCTCCCTCATTTTTGGTTTGTTTCCGTTTATTATGTTGTCAATTGGTTTGTTATCCCCTTTCTCCTTTAAGTATTGCATATACCCTGCCCTAGTGCGGTACCCGCCCTGCTTTTGCTGTCAATCTTTGTTGCACACCACCCTTTTCTCCTCCCTTTTCTGGAAAGTTCCTTTCCCTCGGTATCTCATTGGTTCCTTTGTATTTCTCCCTGCCTTAGGTTTCTCTTATTGGTTGATTGTATGTGACCTGGCCTGTAACTCCTCCCCTTCTCCTTCCCTATTGGCCCTGAGATTGTTACCGCCCCTGGTCCAACCCTCCTGTAAAAGGCTGAGAAACGCCTTTCCGGGGCTCTCGGACCCTGGTAACCCTGAGGAGAATAAACTTTCTTGGACACCATACCATGGCCCCTCCTTCCTCCTTGCCTCCGCTGTTGCACGCAGACCATCTTGCGGCGAGAGAGCTCCTCCCTGCACGGCAGGAACTACCCTGTCTTGCAGCCTGCGGGAGCTTTGCCTGCCACGGCAGGACCTGGTGCGCCTGGGTCTCGGGACGGCCGCTAACCCGTCGCTGTGGGCGAACGGGCCGCCTAGCAGCGACACGTGCTGAGTCAGAGCCTTAGAAGTCAATAAAAGTATCAATCAGCTTGTATAAGCTGACACAGTCTAGTTCTTTGCACAGTCCTTCAGACTTAATTAGGCATGAATTGAATTGCGATGGTGTTTGTATTGCTGTTACCTCTGCACAGTGCTCATTGCACTCTCTTGTCATAGGATACCCTGCCAGGACCGCATCCAGCATGGGTGTGCTAGCTCTGTGTGGGGAAGAAGTCTCCCGGTAGAGAGAGATGTAAGGAAGTTGAGGAGAAGATGGAATTTTGCTCGATGAGTTGAGTGATGAGTCAGGTTTCTATGATACCAAGACCTGTTTGCTAATTTTTTGAATCAGGTGGGTTGGATGCGGGTTTGACAAACCTGGCCTACCGGAAGGTGTCCCTGCCCATGGCGGGGGGGGGGTGGAACTAGATGATGATTAAGGTCCTTTCCAACACAAACCATTCTCTGATTCTAGGTAAGAAAAGATTTCAGATCTGAGAGTGTTTGTATACCCTCATTTATTTCAATGCGGTCTTTACATATTAATGCCTAATTTTTAATGTTTCTGAGTGCATATTAGATATATAAAGTCACATGAAAAAGTCAATCTTTCTATTTGTTGATGTAAGTGAATGTTTCCTCTCCTTGCTGTATGTATGCTTCCTCCGATCTTCATGAAGCCTTTTTGTCTCTATGTTATTTATTGTAGGAGAGAGATTGCCCATTAAGTCTTCCTAGGTCAATTCAAAAGCTGTTATTTAGACTCCTGATTCTATTAGTCCTTACATCAGTTAAAGTTCCTAAAAGATCATGATGAACAGTTCTCCCCAAATCTGCAGTCTCTTCTTTGAGAAACTACTATGGGTAAATTCTGTTTTTCGTCTGTGATGATAATTTTAAGTAAAGTATAAAATGGATGAAAGAGCTGAATCAGAGAGGATGAGATAACACAGGCTGTATGGGCAGGCCTGTTCAGCTACAGAAGAGCCTATATTCTTACTTGATAAAGTGCTCTGCGAGTGTACTATTTCTCAGAAAGGTATGGTGTGTAGGCAGAATAAATGGAACTCAAATGCAGTGAAAAGAATTTTGCATGTATATGAAAATGCAATTACTTTTCATGAATGTGGCAGGAAAAAGTAGAATACTGTGTGCTACATGAAGTCAATAGAACTCGTTTCTAGTGAGATTATCCTTTCTTTTGTTTGTTCATGCTGGAAAATTTGATGTCTATATACCTCACCAAAATACCTTCCTGATTTACAAAAAAAAAGGAAACTCTGAGTGTCTAATTGTATCCACTACATCTACTACTACCTACTTACACTTATTTAGAAAATCAAAACTCCCGGTGAGTTCATCATGTCTTCTGATCAAAAAGCTCTAATTAAAAAAGAAGCCATATAATGAGATTTTGGTGACCAGTCATAGAGTTTGAGTACTAAATTGCCCAGTCGATTTCTACTGTGCACCAAGCAATATGTTCAGTCATTATCTCCTAAGTTCTGTAAACCTGTGTATTTACTGGTTTCCGCAGTTTCCACTCTTGAGCTTTTTCAGATTGACCACTAACCCTAAAAATGCTCTTGCCAATGAGGCCTAAGGATACTTTTAAATATATGTCATTTTAGGATATTATACTAAGATCATCCCCTAATGTCCTGACCAATAATATCTCTTTGTTTCCTCTGATATCCCTGCCAATCTATATTAATATTTATCTCTTATATTTAGTTGATGCAAGGACAGTGATTGTCTTTTGGTTTCTTTTTTGCAGTGTGTAACAGAGTACAATCCTTGTTCAAGAAGAAGAGTACCCTGAATAAATTGTAATTAATAAGAACTAGGGGATAATTTTTTGGGGGTGAGGTAGTCCCTTGTTGTATAATACAACCTTTGGGAAACCTGTGAGAGGCGGGGTGATAAATTTAAAACTTTAATGAGAAGATTGTGTTCGTTTCAGTCAGCTCCTGAACTTAAGTATGTATTGCTAACATCATGCTGGAGGTCACAAATGACTTCTGATAGTCATACTCCAGAGGGTTATTAAATTGTGTAACGTCCTCAGAATATTTTGTTCCTGCACACATCACTGGGTTGTCCCTTTAGGTTAGTAACATTCTGTGAGTGAAAACCTGGTGAGAACTCAGTTTGCTGCTCTGTAGGCAAGGGACAGACATCAAATCTTTCCTCTGAATCAGTCTCTGAATCTTCCTTGGAATTACACTCTGCTATGCTGCAAGATTTGCACTGGGAAAAAATATTAGATGCTAAATAATTCCTAGGACCCATCCTATTGAGATGTAGCTTTGTACTGTAAGATTGCTTTACCTATTGGCATGAGGAAAAGCAGCATGTGACATGGAAGTAGATCAATAACCAGTAATAGCATGTTGCAATTACGCCTGAAGAATTGCAGGAACAGAAAAGACCTCTCTATTGTGTGTGTGTGGGGGGGAGGGTGGGTGGGACTTTGGGTGGGTTTTTTTGTATGTTTGTTTGGGTGTTTTGTTTTGTTTAGGGTTTTTTTTTCCAACTTTTGTTTGTTTTTTTTCCACAGAAGCGAAAACAGCACTAAAAAATATCTGGAGTAAGCATTTTAGACTTTTAGTGACACGATATTTCAGGACCAATAATAAATTTCAGTATTTTGGTTTCTTTCTCACAGGAATGAATACAATTTCAAACTCTCTGGTACTGTTGTTAGATAGATAGTACCTTGCCTACACAGTTTGCATACTTTTGCATTTGAATATTCTTTACTCAGCCTTTTCAAAAAATGAAATGTTTAACAGAATCAATTCATTTTAGTTCAGACATGCCAGTCAGAAGGATGCAGATGTAATCAACATTCCCTGTCTCATTCTTCCTCCCCTCCTTTTCCAAAGAGGAGCAATGTGCTGTAGTCAGCCCTATCACAGCTCACTGGGATCTGACCATTTAGAAGAATAAGAGTCTACTTGCCTGCTAAAACCTCTCTTAGTGGTGCAATGGAACCATATTGCCACACTGCTCTTATCTTCTTTGCTGAACATCCCAGTGTGTTAACCCCATGCCATACGTTGCTATCCTACTGGAGTTTCAGTTGAGAAAATGGATATGGTAATTTAAAGGTGTCTGAGAAATGCTGAAAAGAGTCTATTCAGGCATGTCTTACTTTACAATGAAATAGTGGCAGGTTTCAGAAAAGGATTCTTCTCCTATTAGAATGCAAATAAACACTGTTTTCCCCTAGAGCCCCCTGTCTAACTATGGAAAAATAACTAGACAAAAGCTGCATATTGCCATCTTTGAAATTTTATCTCTATTATATGCTTAGTTTTTCCATAAATCATAACATTTTTCAAATATGATTAGATGTGTGCAGTGGTGAATCAGGAATTGTTTTTCAAAATTGCTTTAAACAGTCACTTATGAGAACAGGTATCAGTGAAATATGAAAAAGGGCACAGTGAAGAGAATATCTGTAGTCTAAAAGGTACCCTTTAGCAGGATGCAATTTTAAACAAGATGTTAGAGAGGTACTGTGGGTGTGTGTATTAAGCACTGTGGCAGAAATTGAGTTCATAATGATGTGAGCCTCAATGAGCTGGCTTAAAAGTTGAAGATGTCATGAACCAAACTGAAAATGGACCTTGTTTTTTTTCTGCTCGTTTTAACTGCAGTATGAGACAGAAGTGACAGGGAAGAAAGAGGAGAAGGAAGAAGAGGGGTGGGGTAGAGAGAGAAAATGAACTAGTGAACCCAACAAAACCATACTGAATGTTTGAGATACTTGAGCATGAAATTCCAGGTACTCAGTTGTAAACACAATCTTCATCTGTTAAGGGAGTAAAAATGGAAAGTGTGATTCCAAAACAGTACTACTCTTCTGCTAAGGATCTTGGCCTGGCTCTCATAAGCTATGCAACTGCTGAGCTTCAGGCTTCTATCTCCCTTACCTAATGCAGATCGATACTTGGAGGATGACCCTAACAGCATGGTGTCCTCAGGTAGCCAGTCCGTAAGTTTTTAGTTACTCTGCATCAGTGTACGTGATTGCACACAATATGGTTCAGAATACTAAAAAGAGTGATTATAGTTACATTTTTTAAAATCAGGCATTGTGACGCAAGATTCTTTTTCATTAGCTCTATGTATTCAGTGTCATAAACATTACACACTGATCCTAATTCAGTTTTGTGAGGGTTTTAGTTTCTTTCTATTTGTCTGTGATACAGTCAGATAGCATTAATCTAGCAACTCTCTTTATTTCTTTGGAAAAGGGCTTCTGGTTTGGTCTGTATGGGTTTTCTGCTAAAGAACTTGTTTAAAGCCTATCTCTGTGTCTCTATTATGTCTAATATTGTGTTTATTTTTGTAGTGGCATATCTTATATCTTGTACATGAGGAGTAATCAAGAAGTTGCATTGTTGACACACTGATTAACCTGTGAGTTTGGGTTCTGCCTTTCTGATTTGCATGCACAGGAAAATCGTATTTATGAGCTAAAGCAGACAGGTTAGCATCTTTGAACTTCTGTTTATCCATTGATAAGAGTTTAGTACACATAATTTTCCAGCATTCCCCTAACAATAAATCCCAAACTCCAACTGCAGGGACTTGTTCTCTGGCATGTATCTAGGCAGTTCAAATCCTTAAGTCTTTAGGTAAGATTTCCAAAAAGAACAACAATGCATCAGTGATGAAAAGTTCTATTCCATGGGTTTTGTTTCATGCAGAAAAACTAGATTTACAGGTCTCCTAGATTTCTTCACAAGGGAGTTAAGACCTAGCAATATTTTGCAGATTTGAAACGAAGAAGCTACAATTGTAATTTACATAGCCTAACAAACCCATGTGTTTTTTACATTATGATATACATATATATAAATATAGCATATCTTAAATCAATATATCTTAAAAAATGCAATAAAAGATAACTATATAGTGTGTATGTGTGTTTGATTTTACTTGTATGAAGGTTTCGCACATATTTGCAGAATGAATAGCATTTTCTTCCCAATCTGCTACAAATTGGAACCTGGTGGTTGTCAACAGCCTTTAATGAAATTCAGTCCAGGGTTTAGGATCACTCCAGAGCCTATGTAAGCCCTCCAGCAGCTTTTAAGTGTGGGATTGGATCTGTGTTCTTAACTCCCTTAGCAGATGCGAGCTGAGTGCCAAATCACCCTGCAGATTTGGGAGAGGTTCCCAGTGCAAGGAGGAGTAGCTGATTAGCGGGGAAAGCAAAATATCCTTGACTGTTGCCAGAAAATCCACTTCACTGTCAATAGTAACAATGCTGGAATGAATCTGCTAAGGCTCTGCTAAGACCACAGGGCTTGAAAATCAGGTTTTCAAGCAGAGAACTTGATAAATGTGTCCTCATTTCCATTTTGAGCAGGTAAGGTGTGTTCAACTGTTAGATACTAAAAGGAACCATAAATATTTCCACTTCTCTTAACTGATTAGAAAATAAACACCCTAATACAAAGTTTATCTTCATCTTAATGTTTATCCTGTAGCAGATCGCACTGTTAAAATTGTGCAGAAGCTAGTTGTTTTCGTTTAAAACAAGATTTTAGTCACAGGCTTAGATGTTTTTCTGCGGTTATATGTGCTTTTCTCAGTCCATGTAAATACCTCAGACAGGATCAGGCTGAGGTGTTTTAAGGCTTTTCATGGCAGTCCTTCTATCTTCCTGGAAGACCAATAGACTTTTGCTGTCTGAGGTGTGAATGAAGTATTGATTCTGAGGGGATCAAACCTCTGCGGTGCTTTGTAAATCAGGAAAACTTCAATGAATCAACAAGGATTTTATGGTTGGAAGACCTCAAAAGAGAAGTTACTTGCTTTCCATGAGGGCATTCTAAGGAAATAAGTTCAGTGCCAATCGTAATAGAAAATCTAAGGACTGTGGGTGAAATTGTTGTTCCCTGCCACCAGCAAAGCCAAGAACTGACCTATGTGACAGGCTTGATGAAGACACTCACCTGTTAAGATTTGATTTGAAGTATGGGTTCACCATAGTTGGTCATAATCCCCACTGACCTCCTTAGTAGTGTCTAATATAATTGTGGTTTATTTCATTATGGTTTTCTTTACTGTTGATTCATTTATGCTTCATACAAAATGTTGCCTGAGTTCTTTCCAACTGTGATGCAAGTCCCTTAGGAAGCCTGCACATAGAACTTGAATGTCAAAGTTCAGATGTACAAGGCTGAGAGTAACAAGTTCCATTAAGCATATTTTTAAGGTCTGCACAATCTGATTATTTGGCATAGTTCTCTCACATCATTCTTGCAACTGTACCTTAAAATTACAGTTACAAACTAAATATTAATTGGGATGCTGACATTTTACATGCTGGCAGGCAAAAGAATATTTAGGATGATGTAGAT
The DNA here is from genome assembly GCA_013397865.1 of Struthidea cinerea. Taxonomy (NCBI): domain Eukaryota; kingdom Metazoa; phylum Chordata; class Aves; order Passeriformes; family Corcoracidae; genus Struthidea; species Struthidea cinerea. Next base: position 271,199 of record VZTI01001716.1, on the reverse strand, counting down.
GCCTCGAGTCTCCAGAACCTTAATTAACTGGTGATTTCCATTCCACCAAAGTGCTGTAACACCAACCTAATGAATAAAACAGTACTTACAAAGAAAGCTAGAAAAGAGTGTTATTTCTTCTTACACCATGAGAGAAGCTTCCTTTGAAGGCAGACAACTGGTAGGGGAGCAGAAGGATTACTGCTCTTCAAGTGCAATGATGAGTTGTGTGTCATTAAGAAAGCATGTAAGACTGTGGAGCACATCAGCTTTTGCTTTAGTGTAAGTTAAATACACAATTAAGCCTGGAATACAGATGTTTTTCTCAACCGGAAGTTTATTACATTTGTTGGATAATCCTTTTCAACACACCATTTACTTCAGTCATTAAATAACACTGGAAATTATTGGAAATAACAGATTGCTGTTTTCTCTCTGGTTGCATTCCTAGTTCAGGCCTCATGGTCCTATATGCTGTCTAAACAGCGGTACACACTGTTAAATTTCTTACTAGCCATCCTGCCTGAATAAGTGCATTTGAGAGACTGATTTGGTTTGAAACAAACTAGCGGTTTGTAGCTACTGAGTGCTAGGGGGAGAGGTTGAATTTGGGCAGCTGATTGTAGAAAATCCCTGAGTATTTTAGGGCAGTTTCAAGGCAGTATAAAAAGCAGACTGTGACAACCGGAAAGAAATACTAGGGATCTGGGACTGCGTGCACGAGTGTTATTATTATCAGTGTATGTGTCTTTCTCTTTCTCAGTATGGATATATTACCTTCTGTTCTCATTCATTCTCAACATCGACTTTGATTTCAACTCTTCTCTGAATTTATTCACATTCACTGTAACTTGTCTGCTGAAAAGCTAAAATAATCTAGACAGGAAAGAAGAATGTATCAAATGACTGATACATCCAATTAAGCCTTCTCTGTGGAGATAGGAGATATTCAAAATGTGATGTTGGTAATCAATCCACAGGGAAGAACATAGTTCTATGAAATATTATTTTAATAAATGAATTCATCTAGGGAACCCTTGATCTGCTGACAAACTTTTTTTTTGTCAACAGGAAATAAGTTTGTAAAACATCATTCCTACTTAGTACATTCTCATACATGCTTTCTGGGCTTAAAATAATAGCTCTTGTATTATTTCTTCTATGAACTTAATTTCCGTGTGAGTTGTTGTTTCCCTTTACTCCTGTTCTGCAGTTTTTAATTTTAATAGAAAAAGAAGTGAAGCTTCCCAGTTTCTTCATGTTCTTTTCAAGTTAGGCTTGCCCTGTCCTTGCACCATCTGTGGAAAATGTCTTAAAGATCACAGAAAATTTCTTGAGTATTCATTAGTCTTTGGTAGGTGTGTGTGTGTGAGATATAGATAAGTGCATGTAGAGCTGCTACTGTGAAGAATGAGACAGACACCTGTGCCTTTGGCTTGCAATTACCAATTAAATGCTGTGGAGAGGGTGCAATTTAATTTCTGTGTTGCAGGAAAATTAGACTTTGAAAAATTTTTTATTCTGATTCTTAAGGAAAATTAGTCTTTTCAGCAGTGAAAAAATCTGAGACATTAAAAGCATAATAGAAAAAGAGAATCACCTGGGTTTACCTTTTAACAAAACAGACAAAAAAGCCCCACCAAAAAAACAACCAAAATAAACCCCTCGAAAAACCCCAAACAAACAAACAAACAGAAAAAAAAAAAAAAGAAAGAAAGGGATGGAGCTTCTTGTGTAATGTCTAATCAGCCACCAAATCCCCAAAGACTTACTAGGCTGCCTCAAATTCATGGCAAATGCCCCAAGGCAAGGGACAGCTATAGGTATGCACGAAGCTGGGAATTTATATACCTTGAAGAACACAGTTTTAAGACCCCAGTCCAGGACTGCTAAATCCTAGCTGTGCGTGGGATCCCAAGCCTCTAGAAGGGTGCACTCAAAGTCCAAGCACACAAAGCTAAGGGCTGCCAGGTGTTGTGCACCTCCTGTTGCATGATGAGCACTGCTGGGTGTGCTGCTGCTTCCAAGCTCAAGATGTCAAAGTTGCAGAGCTCCTATTTGTGAAAGAAAACCTTAACGCACAAAATTCTGGAGTTCTGAGGCAATCCTCTTATTGAGATTGCAGACTGTAAGTGATTAGAATTTTGAATGCCTTTCTGGTTAATCAGGTTGAAGCTCATTTTTCAGCACCCAAGACACTAAGGGCAGTTAAGTGCACAGGACCACACTAAAAAAATCTCAAATAGAACATCCTGAAATAGCTCAGTGTGGACCTCAGTCCTGTAGTATCTGTGGTGCTGATTTAGCCAATAATACAATTCAGACATGACCCACCTGTCTTACAAATTATTATGTTCCTTGAGTATAAGGAATTCCTTGGTAAACTGCTAAATACCACCACTCCAAAGTACCTTTCACAGAGGATCAGTAGTAAAAAGTATGTTGTGATAGCAATTTTAGGGATTATTGCAGGAGTAAATGATGCAGATCCATGTCCTGACTACATGGACCACAGGGAACCATTTGCAGTGGTAGGAGGATTTGAGGTTGTGATTTTTCCCTTTTAATTTTAGCAATATAAACATCAGTGAGGTAATCTGACAGTGTAATCTGAACCAGCAATTCCACCTCATAGACAGACACCTACACAAAGTTTTGAGGTTTATTTTATCTCATCCTTGTTTAGGTTAATTTTCAGCTTTCAGTTTAAAATGATGTAGATTTACATCAGTAATTTAAATTATTGAAATTGACGCAGATATTTATGTAAAAAAAAAAAAAAAAAGCAAACAAAACGACAGCAAACCAAAACCCCAAAACCAAACACCAACAAAATAATAAATGAATAAGAATGGGAAATAGAAGTGATAACACGAACTATTGTCATTTTCACCATTAATATCCTGTTAGATAGCTGCTGTTTAGTCCCAGCAACAGATTTGTTACCTCACAGAGAAAGTTAAAAAGTGGACAGATGTTTATTTGACAGAAGACAGCCACTGAAGTAGTCTCTTGATATCTGGCTGTCATTAGTAGCCTTCTGTTTAAATTTTTCCTTAAATTTCCCTCTTAATCCTCAGGACACACAACATTTACTTATGATACTTCCCAACATATTTTCTAATGTATTTATGAAATTCCATATTTATTGAACATCAGGTATTTTATTGTCATTTTATATGTCTTCAAGGAGATTATTTCCCTGAATTGTCATTACTCTCCTTACCCTCTCTAGAGGTACTGTCCATGGTAATGTACTTCTCTATTTTCTCCCTATCCATGCACTTACTTACTTTCAATTTAATGTGAAAAAAGAGAAATGAAAACTGCATGAAGTTGACTGTGGCTGTCTTTGTCAATTACTCAGAATAGGATATAATGGTTAGATAATAATTCACAACTTCATTCAGTTATCACAGCACTCTGACATAGAGGCCATTGATGAAAAATCCTCCACTCCCTCCATCGCCTGTCACTTTTTGTACATTTACTGTTCTGAATATAATGGATCTAAGCTGAAAATCCTATTATCAGATTTGTATCTGATAACATTTGCTATTCTGACTTAGAAATTAGAACTGCTATTGCTTGCCTGGGCAGCTCTTGAGTATCTGTGTAAAAAACATTTAAACATTTAAAAAAAAAATCTTAGGAAAATAAAATCTTTAAAAACACTTTATAGGGTACTTATCTGGTTTTAAGGTTGCATTTAAATATAATCTATTTAATACAAAATACAACACGTCTATAAAGTAATTGTTGAATTACTACTGCTCCAAATACTTTATTTGTGAAATATACATTTGTTGCATTTCCAGGGAAACATAAATGGGAGCTTTATTTAATTTGAAGGATATTTTTGTAGCTGTTTCTAAACTATGTTTGCTGACCATTATTTTCATCATTTGCCATGTTGGTTGTCCTGTGAGAGTTGTTCTTCCCTTATTTCACTGTCAGAATGCCTTTGTCTCAGAAACATTCATGTAGCACAAGGAATTACTGGTATCCCATCTTAGCTGAGAAACTTTTAAATGTGTAATATGAAATGTACCTTCTCTTCATTGCCTCTCCTGCCTCAAGGTACACACAATACTTGAATTCTGTACTAACAGTTAACTATCACGACAAATTCCTTGATATATGCCACTGATGAAGGGCAAGGAGAAACAAATTAATCACAAATAAAGCTTTCTTGTTACAAACACAAAGTTTAAGTAGATACCTAAGGCTGTTTTCAGATTTATAACGTTTGTATGCCTTGTTCTTTTTTTCCATGCTCTCCCCAATGTTCCTCCTTTCATTGTTAGTTTTTTTATCCAAACTTCTATTTGTCCTCTCTCACAAAGTTACACTTCTCTGTCTGTTCTGTCTTCTGCATTGGCAGATATACAATTTTCTCCATTATATTGATTTGGGAGTTAAAACAATAATGTTCTCTGATGAAAAAGTCACTATTAATGAAAAATGATATGGTAAAATGACAGCAGGTTAGTTTTATGATCAGGGGAACCTTTTATGAGTTATTTTATGAGCAGAAGAATCTTTCTTGAGGAAGTCCTTGACAACTCTTCTCAGGCATTGGTAGTGGGACATTTTTTGGTAAAAAAATAAAATGAAGATGACATATAGAATAGCGGTCATTTGTTTTACTTTTTAATTTCATGAGCATGTGAGAAACAAAAAACCCAACCCAGATCTAAATTCTTTGTTCTACAGCAATATTAATATTGTGCTTGCACACAACTCTAACTGTAAGATTTTAGTATGGCTTTTTGTCTGAGCTTTTCTATATTCTTCCTTTGTGATCTTATTCCTTCAATTGTCAGATTTGTATTTTTAGCTTAATATTCTCTGTTAATTACCTTCATGTTTCTTTGTTTGTAGTTTAAATTCTATCTCCCAATATTTTAACCTCTTTTTTCTATACACCTCTTTTTGCTTCTTACATTCACTTACGTCTCTATTTTGTCCGTGGTATTCATCATACCTATTTATAAAACGCCCTTTTTTCTTCTGTTCCAGTTTTGCACAAGATGAGAAGCTGTTCCTTTATTTGCACCAATTCCTGACATACATATCAATGCAATCACTTGAAAAAAAGAAATAAAGAATATTTTGACTTTAATCAGAACTTTGTCTAAGCCCCTAATTTGCCATGAATACACTTTTGTAAAATTATTTTCTCTATTTTTTTTTTAGAACAGCTTTTGCCTTTCCAGTAGCTATGGATAACGACTGTTTATAATTGTAAATTAATACTTATAGGCTGGAGATCTCAGAATACAGAATAGATTTCTGAATGCATACCTGAGGTGGATATGATCTGAAAGCTTATGTCAGTCTTCACTGTGGCTGAGTTTTAGGATGCTCTGATTAAGTGGGAGATAAAACAGCTTGAACTTTACCCAATTTGCAAAAGTTATCTATGGTAGATAGAAAAGAGGGGTAATGCTGTTTTGGTGTTAAAGAATGATGAGACAAGCCTGATTCATCAATCCCAAAGTTAAACATTCTGAGGACGTGCAGTACAGAAACTTGCACTGGTGAAGATGTGTCAGACAAAGTTCTCATAAAGGAACCAACAAATGATAGAACTGACAGCTTGTCTAGAGCTGCCAAATTGGGATGGCTAGTCTAGAAACATATGACTGACAGTCCATCACTATGTACTGTAAAAGCACAGTCTTACCTTTTAACGGCAGCATCTTCTAACACACCCGTTCTAGGAACGTGTGGAGATTTCTCCCTTGAGTGGGGACACCCCTCAAGGTTACTCCTCAAACTGAGTGAAAGAGTTCTGCCCATGGTCATTGGTGTGGGAGACCAACATCAATCTCTACTTAGTAATTATTTTTCTAGCTCTAGTATTGTTGCCTCAATACTGCTAAAAATAATGCACTGTACTAGTAGTTATAGCTACCTATATTGAGTAGAAAGTGTTTCTGATTAAGGTACTTTTGTTTAATCATTATTATAATTAATTCAAATAAATAATTGTGTATGTCTGCCATCCTTAGTCCCGCAGGACAAAACTGCACAAAGGTTCAATTACACTTATACAATCCTTTAGATACAAACTGTTTCCCAGGTGTGGGACTAGGATTGAATCCAGTTGCACCTAGACTCCTCTCTGAGAAGGAGTTTAGAAAGCAAGGGGGTCTGTTCTGAACCTTGTGGTTCAACAGGATGACTACTCTAATAAACCTTGTCCAAAACTTCCATTCCACCTGTGACACTGACAAAAAGTACATTAGCAGTACATGAGAATAAGGTTTAGTGCCTAAGGAGTCCGGGCCTTCCAGATGTTTCTCTTTAAAATAAAAAATGTTATTTTGATGATATGCTGTTAAACTGGTTGACATGGTCTTCAAAAAGTAATTTTTGATAAGCACAGCAGTTCCCATGAAGTGCCGTGTGCTTTCACAAATGCATGCAGTAGGTGCAAGGCTGCTGGCCATTAAGCCTCCTGCTGCTCTATTTTCTGATGTTCATATAATCATTTCTCTAATGAAGAGGTAAGCATGAGGAGCACTGAAAAATTTTGCATGAAAGAGTTCTTTTGGGAATGTTTCCACAGCTTTTGGTTGCCTGAGGCCTCGTATACGGAGCACACTAAGACGATGCCAGAAATGCCTTTGCAATTCCTATCCTTCAGCACCCACTAGCAGTTTTGGAGCTCTTTGGCCTATTACAACTCAAATAGTCTCATTATGGAATAGCGCAAGGAAGGACTATCAACTAATTTCCTCCTTTGCCTTGCCTGTGGAACAGGCATCATGGGGAAAGGAGTTACATGAGCAGCAGCAACTACTCTTCCAACTCCAGTGGAGACCACAATGGAAGCAGAGATGATGCCCTTGGAACTCTTCAAATTTACTGTCCTTGATGAAATACAGACAGAAGAGTTTAAAAACCAGTGTTCTTCAGGCCTTGAGTGCTTACTAAATAATTGGTCAGTTTTTTTTTTTTTTAAATAATATAATCTGCCTAAATATAAATTCAACCCAATGAAGGAGCCTTCTCTTCAAATTTATGGTGGCTTTCTTCTGTTACGGAAAGGAAAATAAGTTTATTTCTCTTTAAATAAATGTAAAAGTTACAAGTGAAATCTCTATCAGAATACTCAGTTGTTCTGTATTTTCTTTTTTTTCTATTGAACCCTAAAATACCACCTCTTTAATTGGATATGGAAGCTGTCCTATGGCTGGGCGTTCCACTAATCCTTCACAGCTCCTTCCTTGTCAAAGTCGCCATTCCTCAATTTTTTCGTACACAGGCTGCTCTCAAAAATAAACAGGATCCCCTCTCTTTAGTGTTTTATTTCAAGTCTGTAAGTGTCAATGAGAGATCTCAGGAGAGATGAAAGTTTTCTCATGAGATAAAATGACAATCAAATAGGTTGTTAAAGGTCTCCATACCTCAAGTTTAGTTAGTCTATGCCAAAAATAACATGCAATTAAGAACTACACCAAATAGATTATTTTAGCTCACCTGAAGTCAATTATGTTAATGATATTAAATATGTGTGGTAGTAACACTTTCTGTAATTCTTTAAAAAATTTATCTGAGGTTGATGTTTGACCCAATTTACCAGCCGTTGGTCACCATATAATTTCTAATACCAAGAACTTTGAGCCTTGTATGATTTATGTACTGCATGTAAAGAGGTAGATATGACAAATCTAAAACACAGTGTAACTGCATTGCAGGTAGTTTTGAGAGACAACTAACAACTATAATTATTTATAGAAAAAAACTCTGCCTGAAACAAAGCAATATTTCTCTGAATAATGCATAAAAATAAAAAGGGTCACATGTGAAAATAAAATTAATTTTTTTCTCTAAATTTTGTTAATTTTTTGGATATGAACTCTCACATCCACTGAAAAGCACCAAAAATGCAGTCCTCCCTATTTCTATAACCTGTCCAGATTTTGCCACCTGTACTAGATCATTGCCTTGAAATAACTATTACTACAGATTTTGAGCAGCAAAAGGCTGGCCTCCTCCACTGCAGCCTTTGGATTATACACCTGCATAAAATCAAACAGAGTAAGCCGCAAGCTACAGAGGACCCAGTGGTACCAGCTTGCCATGAAACAGTTATAACCAGGGTGCTGGGCACCATTTCAGAGGATTGTATTGACAAATTTCACCCTTCATGTTTTTTTCTTGTAGCTTCAGGAAACATTTTGTCTATATCTGCACCTAACTTTACATCCATAATTCTCTTTATAGCCTGGATCCCCTGCACAGCTCTGCCACATAGAGCTACATTGCTAAGTTATTGCTCAAGTTATTGCAATGAATTCTTAATATGCATTGTATATTACTGCTTTTGTCTTTCAATCTTCTTATATCCTGGTACAGTAATTGTAAAGCCAGTAGAGGTCCTGGTGAAAGAGAGGAAGAGATTTTCTGCATCTGGCTTTGCTGCTGTAGATCTACATAAGAGTCAGTTAAATACATTACTCTTGTTTTATGTTTGACTGATTAATATCAAAAGAAAATAATATAACTGATTCTAAACAAACATGAGGAATCTCTTATGGGCAGTGTTAATTGCTCACATTATTAGTTACATTTAGGTAGAAAAAAAATCTTACCTATTCTGTGACATGTTCTGGAATGCTGATTCAAGAGTTCCGAGTTCTAAATTTCTGCAGTTTTCGTTTTTAGGGATAATATTACTAAATGGTACATTGCATCATTTATAATGACAGCTTGGCTAGATCTTTATTAGAAACAGCTTAAAATAGTGTATAGTATCAACAAAATCCTTCTGATGATGGTGAAATATAGACCTTCTCTTTATCTTTGATTCTTTAGGAGCATGAGGACTAAAATGTCCTCGTACAATTAAACTAAACTTCCGATCCTGCACTGCTCATGTTTTGTTGTAACTAAAGTTTGTGCTGAGGCTCAGGTAACATATTTGATCCAAAATTTCTCAGCAATCATCTCAAGCATGTACACATTTTTCATCATTAAAAATGCATGTTGACATTGGTTGCTCTCATCTATCTCTTTGCAGGACTGAGAACCCAGATTTGTGTCCATAGCTAAATTTTGACAAGTCATTTTAGAATAACCTTATTGATTCACAGCTATCTTTGCTCTAATTTACTGTGAAGCCCAGCTTGCTTCCCTATTCTAGTTTATCAACTGTAGTGCTGCCAGGATTATCTCTTCTCCTGTTATGCTGAACATATCTCTTCCTGTTTTTTTAATTTCTTTGTTGGCTTCCAATTTCCTTTTACATCAAGTCCAACCTCATACTTTGTCTTCATCTTTAATATTTGTGCTGGTTTAACACAGCCCGATTTTTAGTGAGCAGTAAAAGCTGCTCAAAACTTATACTATATCCGACACAGAGCCAATCACTGAAGACTCTGATGACGGGCAGGCTACTAGCCCAATTAGAGAAACTGGTAATGCCTCTGTGATGACATACTTAAGAAAGGAAAAACGAAGGGAAGCTCTCTTTTTTTCTTCTCCCGAGGGGTGATGAGGCAGCCGGTGGGGGTGATCCTGGCACGGCCTCCGGGCTCCATCCCAGCGTGGCTGGGGCAGCGCGGCCAGAAGCGTGGCCGGAGCCCTCCCACGGCTGGGAGCGGCGCGGCCAGGGCCACCTGCGCGGTGCCGGTGGGGACGACATGGCCAGCGATGAAAATATGGCAAACAATTCCGCGACACAGAACACAGACGAGATCAACCTTTTCAGCACAGCGAAGCTCTGTAAGAACTTTTCAATTGATAGAACTTGAAAACAGTAATACCAATGGACAACAATTTTCTTTGGAGTCAGAGAAAAAGAAGTGAGGGCACGTGAGGAGAACCAACACGGCGGCACTGAGGTCCGTGAAAAGAAGCAGAAGGAGGAGGTGCTCCGGGCGTCGGAGCTGAGATTCTTCTGCAAGCGGCAGTGAGGACTATAATGCAACAAATTGTTTCCCTGTAATTCATGAGGTGCATGATCCACACGCAGCCTGTGCGGAAAAGTTCTCATGCTGGAGCACGTGGATACTGAAAAGCTGTAATCTAGTAAGGAACTAGAACAGAGAGAGAAGACCCTCGTTTCTAGAGATAGAGAAAGAGAGAGCCCTTGCTTCCAAACTAGAACAGCTTATCCTTAAAAGACTAAACCCCTTGAACCAAAATCTTCCCACTTTTCATCTTCCCATGAAAAGAGTTGTGGGAAGACTGTCTGCCTGTGGGAGGGACTCACGTTGCAGCAGGTCAAGCGGAACTGCTGCTCGTGAAAATACAAACCACATTAGAGAAGTTCACAGAGAACTGTCTCCCATGGAAAGGACCCCATGACATAACAGAAGAGACTCCTCTCCCTAAGCGAACTGAAGAAAGATTTTTAGAAGTGACAAACTGACTAAAACCCCCACGTTTTCATCTCCTTCTGTGGTCTGTGGGAAAGAGGGAGGGGCTGGGAAGAAAGTAAGCGTTCTAAAGGTTTTAGTTCTCATCACCCTTTTAACTTTTAATTCTGTTAATAATAAATTTTCTTTATACTGTTTAAGTTTTGAACCTGTTTTGCCTTAAAGCGTTTTTTCCCTAATCCTTAACTCATGAACTTTTCATTTTAATTTCCCCTTCTCTGCTCATCTATAGCAGAGGATACAAGTGGATAGTTTTTTGTGAGTGCCTGGTGCTTAGCCAACATCAGACCCCGACAATATTTAATCTATTTTTTTTTTTCAGCTTATTTACCTACCTCTCACCTGTAACTCTTTGTACTGAAGAGTCCAAATGCTTCTTAGGTAAGCAAGATCTGTGTAATGTGCAACCTGGGAATGATTAAAGCTTCTCTCATGATTTTACTTCACGTTTGCATTATAATGCTGGTAGTAATGATACTTAGTTTAAAAAGTGCATTGAAATCTAAATATGAAAAAGACTAACACCCATTATTTAATAGATAATTGCAGATTCTTCATCACAGCAGTAGTTAAAAGATCTAATATTAGGCTTGATCTATTCAGGTTATATACAAAGACACCTAGACAAAATCTGAATCCCTTACTCAGTGAATTTCATTATTTCTTGGGTTTTTGAGTTGATTTGTTCTTTCTTGTAATAGGCAGCTGTCATAGCAAATGATCAGTGAACACTTGGACATTGAGAGTACTGAGGTTTTTCAAAATGTGAAAGCTCAAAAGGGCCTTCTATACGTAACTATACATAATCCATTATTTTTGAGTGAGGAAGTTACTCTCCATTATCTAAATCTGACAGGAGCCTGGCTGTATAGAGGATCATGTCTCCATGAAGAAATAATCAGGAACTTAATCCAGGTTTTTGTAGATCATAATGGTCTTGGTACTATTACATTTCCCTCAAAAGACTTGGCATTCTGAATATTTGTAGTGACCTTACAGTAAGTGTATTCTCAACCTCTATATTATGGTAACTGGGATTTGCAATACTGATGGACAGTGGAGTCTCGGATCACTTCAAGAAATTGGGAAATTCACTTTATAAAGTCCCAACTACCTGATTTCAAAGTTGGGCATGCTTAGCTATGCAAGAGAACAGAGTCTTTCATGTGGTCCCCTGAAATCAGCACTTTAGCAAGACAAGGTACTGTTTTCCTCCTTTGGATAATGCAAGGTTTTATTTAATGTATTAAATTTATTTTCTGATCTCAGAAGAATGCGCATGTTTTCATAAAATATCGTTAGGAGATCACTAAGTGGAAAAACCATGAAGTACATTCCTTTCCTCTTAAAAAATAGCGCTATTTTGTGAAGATTTTTAAATGAAAAAAAACACATCACCCACTTTGCTTCTCATGTGAGGAATCTGCTGTGCTCTGCTTGCCAGTTTCTTTAGACTGAAAAGCTTGTGGTACTAAAGGATACTACCAATTCAGGTACAGCCCTGATCCCAAGGTCATTATATATGAGCAGTAAATGAAAGGGGAAAAAAAAGAGGGGAAGGATCAGGAGGAGGAAGAGCGTTTGCACTGAACTGCATGATACACAAGAAAATAGAACTGTTTTTTTCCTATTTTTCTAAACTGAGAAAAATATTTCATAGCAATAACCTTTGCAATTTTCAAGTCTACAATTTTTTAAATAGTTCATGTTATTTTTTCTAGTAGGCAATCAATGCTAAATGCTTAGAAGTTTTTTTGAATAGTTAAAACTTTCTCTTTCCACTTTCCTCTGCATATTATGTGTTTTACAAGTATGCTTTTCTTTAAAAGGTATTCACCTTCAGTCACTTTTTGTTGATTTCTACATTGAAATGGTTTGACAAATTCAATACCACGTGGGCCTTAAGTCTCCAGGGAGGTGACACGTCTCAAGTCAATATTATGTAGACTAAACATTTACACAATTGACCAAAATGATTCCTTTAGTCCCATTATGGCATCTTAAAATCCCTTTACTGCATATCTATCTACACAGTAGGTCAAAGCACCTCTGAAGCCAGTGTTGTTAACTGAGTCAATAACTACTATTTTAAAAAGTCATTAAGAAAAAGCTATCTGAGCTTTCAAGGCAATTAGATTTTATCCCTTGTATGTAAGTTCTACAGGAGACTTTGAGCAGCACAATGCCTCATAATAGTTAACAGTACTGAATTTGATTTACTACTATAGAAGAATGTGTGGTGCTCTGAGTGAGAACTAATCCTTGAACAAGCCAAATGATGTTTTTATCAGTGGTTAGTGATTCATGCAACTACTGAACTGAGTATTACAAAGAGCTTCTTTAATATCTTTGCTTAAACAGAAGCTGAACAATGTACATCAAGTGTATGACATTTGATACAGATGGACAGCTGGAGTCCTCTCCTTGTAAAAGATGAGAAAAATCAAGAAAGATCCAAAACTGAGATAAATGCAATTTAGCTTATCTTATTGTATTAGAGCATTATTTCCTTGAACTAGAATTCCTGTTTTATAATAGATTATATAATTACTCTGTGAGGTCATCACTGACATAAATATTTATTTTATAGTTAGTATTGATACCCGGTTCATTGAAAACTTTGAACAGGCTGAAACAGTTTACAGAAATTATGGAATTTATAATATATTTGTGAACTACATTGTGGAACTTAAAACCATCCATGCCCCAAGGTATACTCCTTTTACAGTTTTTCAAGGATTCAGAACTTTGAAACATTAGAGTTAGAATTGCACAGCTTAAAATCATGAATCTTGTGTATATGCAGACTTTTTTTTTTTTTTCTTGAATGAAGCATATTTTTTGATTAAGTTTTTACATATTGTACAAATTTGTAAAGAAAGTTCCTTTTTAAACAACATTTTTTGACATCTTTCTTTCTTTAGATCCAAGGTTCTGGGTGTGGTCATTTCATTTGGGGACAGTATTAAGCATACTTAAGTTAGAAATATAGTTTGCTTTAGAAAAAATCTAGAAATGAAAAACACTGAATTTTCTTTCTGTATCTATTTGTCATACATGTAAAGTATAAGCAGGGTGTGAGAAGTATTACGCATTGCTTCTGGTGAACTATTGCTTTCAGTATTTTTCCACACTAAGGGAAAAAAACTGTTTTTCTTTTTACATCAGAAACAATGATTAAATATGTGTGGACATGTCAAAAAAGACACGGAAACATGGAGAGAGGTGTGAAATCACAAAGCTTTACTTTTGCAGTTCTATAATACAGTATGAGGTTTTTTTTTTTGACAGTTCTCAAATTATGTATGTAGTTCAGTAATTAAATTCCTAAGTTCTAATAGGACATACAGTTGTAATGTACTTATTTGTAAAAAGGGGAATATAATGCTGAATTTGTAACCCAGTCCCACAAAGGAAAGGAGATCCTTGCTATCTCTCTGAACTCTAGTAGTATTATGAGGTGTTGAATACTGCATGCATCTATTTTGTTAGTTTTTATAATGGGGTAACTCATGTTAATGTAACTGGGCATAAACACAGTTATCTACAATATTGAGGGCTCAATTTAATTTATTATGTTTAAGCAGTGGACATCATCTCCAGGTCTGGATAAAGAACATATTTTTCTAAACTTTTTTGCAGAAAACCAAAAAGATATGAACAGAGAAATCAGTTTAGAGTCAACCAAACAAATAGAAGTAAACCCCCATGATATAAAAAGTGTCTTGTATAGTAGCTAGTGTTCTTTTTCCTCCTCAGTGCTCTTCATCTGAATGTTTCATCTAAGCATTTTGTTTAACCCCCTGTTAGGGTTAACATATAATCAACTTTCTTTCCTTTCACCTTAAGCAATTTGTAGCTTCTCAGTTCAAAATAGCATTTTTTAAGACTTCCATTTTGAGTTTCAGAGGTTCCAGAAATTGTTATTGCTTAAGAAATATCGGCAAACAACAGCTTTTAAACTTCTCCATTCCTTCTATCCCGTCACATCCTTTCAAACAAAAGCACTAGGAAGATCATCCCAGAGCACAGGATTGTGTCCACACAGTTCTTGAATATCTCCTGTGAGGGAGACTCCACAACCTCTCTGGACAATCTGTTCCAGTGCATGGTCACTCACACAGTAAAGAAGTTCTTCCTCATATTCAGGCGGAACTCCCTGTGTGTCAGTTTCTGCCCACTGCCTCTTGTCCTATTGCTGGGTACCACCAAGAAGAGGCTGGTTTCATTCTCTTGACACCCACCCTTCAGATACTTACAGACATTGATAAGGTCCCCCCTCAGTCATCGCTTTTTGAGGCTGAACAGGTCCAGCTCTTCACCCTATCTTTGTAAGAGAGATGCTCCACATATCCAAAGTCATATAATACACTGGAGCATTTTAAAACCAGGAAAAGTCCTGTCAGAATCATACCTATTGAAAAAATTTTGTTCTGAGAAGCTGTGTTGTGTTTCTGGCAATTAACCACTCCTGTCTTTCTTTCTTGCACACTGATTTTTGGTGTCTGAGGTTATACCGAGGTTTCATATACTTCTGCCTGTGTGTATCTTGAAAGAACTGCAAAGATCTTTCAAGTAACCAATACCAACAAATCAACTAAAATAGGATTCTGCAATCATGAAGAATATCTTCTAAAATTGTATCGGTATACATGCTAATTCACTTTTTATGGTGGCTTCAAAATCATGTTTGGAGCACAATTACCACTACAGCTCTTATTTCTTTTTACGCTCAAAGTTGCAGGTGATTTATGTGATTTCCATATGTAGCACACCAATAGAGCTGAAATTCAAGTTTTTAAGATTTTTTTCTCAATTAAATCACTTTATAGTTCAAGATAAAAATGAGAACTGTGCTAGATTTTATGCAAATTTAGTTTAATTCAGCTGACCTACTTGTTATTATTCGACTTGAAGTCAGAGACATTATAAAGGGCTGTTTGAGGAGGGGATAGTAGGAAATTTAAACAGGCAGACATTCAGTACTTCCAATGTGAATATTAGATCCGTAGAAAAAATCAGTGGGTAGATTAAACATGAAAAGAACCACTCTAGCTAATTTTTTCCCCTGTGTCCAGATAACAGACCCCAGTCTCTTCCTTTTGACAACCCCTGCAAAATCCTCAGCACACCAAACCCAGGGTGAATAAAGTTTTTGCTGTAGATGAGGAAGCTACAGGGCAGACAGCAGCTTCCCAAGGAGATGCACTGATTGCGGTAGAAGCATTCAGCAAGTGTAGCACTAAGACAGTTTGAGTTTGAGTTTGCCTTAATAACTAGTTTTGAAAGAGGTATAATGAGCAGTAGGCAAGCCTCAGAATGTGGGGTTTGGGTTTCACCCTTTACTTGTGCATGTTTTTCCTGCTGAGTAAACAGCGTCCTCTGATATGCGTTCCTTTGTGTGCAGAATCCCAAACCACAGGGGCTCAGGAGCTCTGTAGCTCTCATCCTCTGCCCAGTTATGCCCTGCTCTTGATGGTGCTGTGATGCCTTTCAGGCAGTAGGACTCTCAACATCAAGACCACAGTTGGGTGTGCACATATGTAACAGAACAGATGTTTGAGAGAACAGTGTTGCATGAACAAGAAGGATCTTTCCAATATATGGCAATATTCAAGGTACTATTTTTTGTAATCAAGATAATACTATCAAGAGGTGCATACTTAATTGGAAAATGCTGGAGAACGGAAAGAAAAGGTAATTCTTTTGTCAGAAACCTTGAAACTTTCTCCTTGATGCCCTTATAATGCTGAGCACAAAAATATGGTAAGTCTAAAAATTAGATTTCCTTTTTTTGCTGGTACATTTTTTGTGTCTGTTTGAAGTAGTAGTATTTAGGAATCCAGAAATGAAATGAAGTGACTTCTTAAAAACTGCACTGAAATGTACTTATGCACAATAATGACTTTGAGCTACAATTTGTATTTAATGGATCTTTATCTGAGTTCTAGTATAGATGGACCTGGGCCATTGGTTATGATTGGTCCAGAGCAATCTTTAGCTTGCAGACTTGCGGCTCAATGCAGGGTCAAATGATACCATGTTGAAACTGCAAAATGGAAAACAAAAGCACATGGGAACCAGCATATTATCCTTGACTGACATTATGCACAGCAAGATAATTTGCACAGCTCAAGAGGTCTTGACCTATGAAAGAATGAATTTGTAATGCTTTAGTTACTGATTTTTAGTACCAAAATAATAGCTCTCCTTAAGAGGACAAGTGACGCCAGTGGGGCTGCCCGAGGCTGCACAGCATCCAGCTGCAGACGTCCTTGGTGTCAGCTGCAGCTTGCAGGGAAAGCTGGCTCCTTTGCAAGGAGTGAGCCCCAAACAAAGGTGTTGTAAAAGCGTCGGCAGAGGCAAAGGACAAGAGAGGGCTCTTTGTGTAGGTTCCAGCTGGTTTATTGCAGGTGGAGAGCCCAGGGACAAAAGTCCCAGGATAAGGGAGAACACAGTATTTTATATGGGGGTGGAACAAAGGGAAACAACCAATGGGGATTGACTGAGGAGAAGGAGACAACAGAGGAATATCCAATAGGGATAACTTAAGGGAGGGAATTACATGAATAGACCAATGGGGCGTCGAAGAAGGGAGAACTTTCCAGAACTAATATATAGGCAATTAAGGGACATGCATAAATATGAACTTATACATAAAACTGGGTGGAGAACTCCTAAGCCAATAAACTTAAACCGTGTAAACTAGGAACCACTAGGAATGTGGGAACTTGCCGTAATCAGGGGGTGAGGATTAGACCTTGGTGTTCTGGAGGCCTGTCCATCAGTCCTCTGACTGCTGCTGCTGTGGCTGCCACCACATGTACCGCAACAAACAAGTAATCATACCTAGTCATACCTGATTAATCTTGAACACCTATGTAAAAAATTTGCTGGCTGTTGGAAGATTTATTTCATCAAGTACTGAAACCTAAAGAAGAAGACCTAATGAAAAGAAGACCTTGCATTTGTTGAGATATTCTTCCTGTCTTCTAAACCTGTTTGGGGAACACTAACCGAATTGTGATACAGACTTTTGATGGGTCAGGACTTCTTGAAAAACCTCAATGTTTTGAGGCTCCAGAAACATCTCTAAAAATAAATTAAATCCTTGACATTTAAACTCTAGCAGTTTAAGGGAGATACTCACTACCCACTGATTCAGAGACATGAAGAAATTACATTCGTCCATGTGCAAGTTAAAGCAAAAAGTTTGAAAGCTATCTTCCATAAAGAAAAACTTCCAGTTTTTCTAGTAAAAGCATTGTCTTAAAAAAAATTGGGGAAAAAATCTATATGGATGAGAAATGAAACTGAGTGACAATCTATCTTCCTTTTTCCTTTTTTAGGAGTTTGGACATAAAATAATAATTTAAAAATATCAGGAAATTTTGACTTTCTATTTCCATCAAGAAATAAAATTAGTAAGTAAATTTGTCTTAGTCAGACTAATACTATTGAACATGTTAAACATGAGGGTGAAGGTAAGTACAAAGATGACAGGCCAGAGGTTAAAGATGTAGGGAAGTTAGAGCTGAAGGATAAAATTACTACTTCTGTTTTCAGTACAGTTACTGACTTTGAGCATGGGAGTGAAAGCAGAGCTAATGAGAACAAAGGACAGAAAAAAGTGAGTAGCACATGGAAAAGCAAAGCTCTGAGAGGTTGACACAAGAAGAACTGAGGATCTGGCTCACACAGTGAATCAAACTGTAGGTCAGTCAGAATTTTTAACAAATCTATGAGCTTGTGAATAACTTTTGTTAACAAAGGATCTCTAATAACACTGCATTTGCTGGAAAAGGAAGCTAGAGTGACTCAGCAGTTCATTTTCAAAAGAGATTGTGCATTTTTTAATTTACTTTCTCAGGAAAGTAAATTAATGACGTGGACATGAAAGGAAAGCATAGTACAACTATAGCTCATCAAAGACAACTCATGTCTGAATAATAGATTACCATTCTTTGATTAAAATAAATAGTTCCTTACATAAAGGGAGGTAGTAAATCTGTTTGCCACAAAATGTTTGATCTGTGTCTTCACTGGAAAATATTAGTCAAATTAGAATAGGAACTCAGTATAATACACGGTAGAGAAGAAAATGCAGCACATGCTGTGACAAAAGGTGAAATTTCAGGCTTAAAAGAAGTTGCCAGGGTCTGGATTGGTCAGGAACTGGATTAAGGATTGGTCTCTGGATCAATTTTGATCAATATTTTCACAATTGTACTAAAATTAAAACTGCTATTTAGTTTTCTGATTTAGAAACATTTGGTTCATTGTCAATATAAATCAATTTTTAGCTAGAAATAAAAAGAGTAATGCTAGCAAAAGGCAAAAGAAAAAAAATAAACTACCAAGGGCCTGATACTTACTCATGAGTTTAAGCTAGTATTAGTGAAGTCAAGTGAAAGGTGATGTCCAAACATATAACTCTAACCTTGCAGTGGGTGCAATTCTAGCTGCAGAGTGCTTTAACTACCTCATTATTTCATAGCAGGATCTTACCATTCCCTAGGGTGCCCTCTCTTTGCTTGTGTCGAGCATCTTTGAACCTGCTTTGTGAAAGAAGCACCCTTAAGTAAACATGCAGTAATTCCTTTACTGAAACACTCCTACCTCCTATGTGTTATGACTCACTGATAAAAGCAATTTACATAAATAGTAAACTGGCTTATTTATTTATTTAAATATGAAGCATAGAAACCATGCAGGGAGCAGGGCCTTCATTAATTTCCCAGGGAATGCCACTTTGTGTCATGTCGTGTTCTTACTTTTCTTACGTACCTGCTTTTCCTCTGTGATTGAGAGAGCCGTGAACACTTTGCTGCACAGCTCTACAGACCTGCTGGATACTGGGTTAAGTCCCATTATAGTCTTAGTGGCAAGGGCATTCTCCTGGGAGAGGAGCAGTGGATATCAGAGTTTGCTCAGCAGGAGCAGGACAATGCACCCAGGCCCCTCTCTTGTCTCTAGGAATAGTGAGCACCATCATACCCTTCTCACAAAGCTATGCTTCAGCTGACTGAATGTCACTTAGTTCTTTAGGAAAACATTATAAGCATCATTCCTAGGAAGAGATTCCAGGTCAAAGGTTTACAGCTGGATAACACCACCTCCCAACACCCCTGCATGAAAACTCCCAGATTTAAAAAAAAAACACAGCTTTGTTCGGCAGTTCTTGCTCGTGTCTTGGATCTTGGACTTTGGATCTCATTTTAATCTATTTATCAACTCCCTGGTGTTAACTAAGGAAACTAACCATTTAACCAGGAGTTGTGGCTCACTGCAGGGTGTTTTCAGATGCCTCAGTCTTGGATCTAGTCTTCTTAGAAGATTAACTGTAATATGAACAGGTTTGGAAAATGGCAGGGAAGAATATCCGGATATTATTGATTGGTAAATGTGGTATTGAACCACTAACATGTTATAAAAATATAAATGCAGTTTGAGGTATTATTATTACATGGTATTTCTGGTACAGAAAGTAGTATAGGAACAATAATGCATTTTTACATTGCATTGATAGTATTGCATTCAAGGCTGGTACAATTGTCATGTTTCAAAAAGTTTTAAGATGGAGCTTCACCATTAAGCAAAAATCTCTCTGTGCATGCTTATCTCTCATCCCAGGGACAGAACAGAGAAGCTATTTTCTACAATTCCCTACAACATATTTCAAACAGGTGGTCAGAATCATTTATCTGTCTCGCTTGGGTAATGCGGCAATGCCCTCATTCTTATTAAAGTAATTTTGATGTTCATTGTAAGCTTGACAATATTTGGGAAGTAGAGCCCTTCTGGGAAAGGGGTTTAAATGTGTCCTCCTAGAACAAAAACTTCCCTGGTCCCCAGGAACTGTTCTAAGAACTAGGTGATTATGTAGTCGTGTGTGGGGGCAGTGACACTTTGTCAAGTGAAAAAAAGATACTCTATTACAGATGGACTTGATGATCTTAAAGGCCATTTCCATCATAGGGGATTCTGATTCTAACTGGTTCCTTGGTTCTAACACTAAAAAAACTGCAAAAACACAGAGGAAAAACAAAGTTCAATATCACCATCATGAAATTCAGACTAAGCCAAAGTTTTGTATTTTTTGTCTTTTTAGTTTTGAGAGTAAAAGAACATTTTTCTAATAAAAACATAAGGTTTTCAGTACTTGGAACATTATAGACACATTAGTGCAACTAATAGAATGAAACTAACTGAGAATTTCTAAATTACAGAAAAGTAGATGGAATTTGCTTAATTAATCTACAGAGTTTTAATTAACCTCTCCAGTGGCCCAATTATGGTTCAGGAGATATCAGAAGATATCCTTGAAATAAAACAATGAATTACTTTAAGTTGCATATCAGTTGATTCCACCAACTAATTAGTTTTATTCCTGGTATAACAATCTAAATTAGAAACATCAAATATGTGGGGGAAGAGAGAATAATCAAAATATTCTGAAAGTAGCTTTGACTAAAAGAAAGTGTCACAAGTTTCTTCAGCTGGATAAAGGCACAATAATGACTGGTAGAAAGAGATTATTTTAGGAGGGTACTTATAAGAGAATAACAATGAAGTCCACTATATTTGGAAATGAATCAGCATTTTACCTATTCCCATGCTGACTAGATGATACCAATGTTTTGTAGCTACCAGACATTTTTAAACTTTGATTTTTCGAAGTATAAAACAGTTCTAACAATGTTTCTGAACTCTGGCCTTGTGGTCAAACTCTCTTCAGTTTGCTGCTGCAGACTGAAATAACTCCAGTGGATTTATTTTGGATGTACTCTTGGGAAGGTGAGCATTTCTAACCCTGAGGTGTCAGGTAGCCTGATATGATTACTTCTGAAAAAGTTTTGCTCTCTCCCACTTCTTTCCTTTTGGATGTAATAATTGCAGGTTTCGGTCATTACATTTGTTATGAATCTATTTTATGTGTTTGGAAAAATGTCCTTTGGTATGCAGTCAGTTGAAACTCTATGAATGGAGGTTCAGCAAAACCCTCTGCATTAAATGTTTATTTCAAAATAGGCTACAGCTCTGCAAAACTGGACTCACGGTCCTGGCAGCCTACGTACGCAAAATCTACCACAGAAATGATATGCCAAGGCTAGCATCCTTACAGTGAAAATAGTAACAGATTACGTAGTAATAGAACTAAGGTGAAAGAAAAAGAAATTGGAACTGGATGCAAGCTGTTTGTAGGTCTTCTGGGTACTCAAAACTATTGAAAATTTTATTGCTATTATGCTCCTATATTTGGATCTAGGAGGTTGACTTAAAATTGTAGTTTTTACAATTAAGTTATAGACTAGATTTTTTCATGCTAGAAAAGTGTCAGTAAATAGAAAGGTGTCAGGAACTACAGAACGCGGAAAGCAGGGATGCAGAAATAGAAAGCAGACTTATTCTGAGATGAATGATTTTACATTATATTTTTACGTTCTGGAAGCTTTGTTAATGTTCGATGTGATGAATTCTGTCTCAAAAGGACTGAGAAATGCAATTTCATTGGAAATGAAATATTTTATGAGGTCAGGAAGATTTAAAAAATATTTGTAACAAAATGAAATATTTTAATTTTTTTAATGAGAAATAACGGTTTCTGCATTTACTTCTGAAAAACTCAGTCCAACTCAGGACAACTGCAAAAAAATTTTTCTGATTTCTTTTAAGAAAAAATGGTCCCCACACACTGAAACTTCATAGTGCTTTTAAAAGGTATTAGTTTGAAGAAAGTATTATCTGGGAATTAAGACAGGAGGAAGTAGGGGCTTTGTGCATCAACAATGCAGAAAGGCAAAGGCACCCGCAGGCCAGGCTGGCCTGGACAAGGCCACTGGGGACCCCACCTCTCCCACTTCCCATAGTCCTGGGGACCTTCTTCAGCTCAGCCCTGACCACCAATCCTGTCTTATGGTAGATGAGCTGGGGTCTCCTCTCTGGGAGGGGCTCACAGCCTGTTCTGTGTTCTTCTCCTGGCTGGACCCCAGTCCTGATTCATCTCTCACCCTGCCTGGGGCTATTGATGGATGTTAGTAGCCCCTGGTTCTCTCTACGATGCTCAGTCTCCACAGGACAGAAACTCTTGGCGAGGGCATGGCTGGCATCAGGGTTCCTCCCAGCTCCAGGTTTCCCTGAGCCAAGGGAGTAGTTGGCCCTCATGATGTCTTGGTTCTGACTGGTCTGTGGATGAAATCTGGTGTCCAGGACAGAAAGAGGAATTTTAAAAAAGTGTGATATATGAAAGCAGACATGCAAAAGCAAACCGTAGATGTTGGAATTTGGGTCATGAAGTGTGAAGGCCTGTGCAGCAGCCCAGGACTCTGCCAAGAGGCTGAAAGGAGCAGAGCAGGTTCTGCACTTGGGAAAAAGAACAGCAGTATGCTCATTAATTGGTTATTAAATTCTTCAGAGCTGCAGAAAATCCTTTCTGGTAGACCTGGTGAAATTCTATTAGTTAAGTTAAATTCTATTATTTAGCAGCTGAGTTTTGCTTTGCCTTGTGACAGACTATCAGCTGCTGGTCCCAAGGGTGCCAGCTGTGGCATGTGTATGCATTTCTTGAGGGACAGCTGTAGGGTTGTGAGATCCTCAGTCGAGAGCAAAGGCAGTATAATTCTATCAGAGACCATCCAACAAAAAATACTGGAGTTTCCTATGAACAGTTAGCAGAAATCTATGCCACCAACTTCCTTGGAGTAAAGACTTCTCAATATGTTAATATCTGTTCAGAAAAGATCACAGTGAAAACATTATCTGTCCAGGCAGCAGATGTACAGTCTTACACCTCCTACCATAAATGTAATTGTTTATGTAATTTTTCTATCAGAAAATTAGAATCAAATTACAAATATTTGTGTTAGCTAGTGTAGAAAGGAAGAATAAAGGCAGTATTAAAAATATTTTGGACCGTTACTAGGATATTATGACCTTTTTGTAAGTTGATCTAACAGACCTAGTAAGATGTTACTTTTTAGAATTATAGAATATCCTGAGTAGGAAGGAACCAATCAGGATCCCCAAGTGCTTGTGCAGAACACTCCAAGAATCACACCAAGATGATCATTTGGAATAAATTATCATATACTAAGAAATTTAAAATAGTACTGATAAAAGAACATCACATGAGAATGATAGCATGCATGGTAAGAGAATGAAAGTGTGAAACAATCTTTCAGCTGAGATCTTTTAAGATCTGCAGACATGGTCCTGCACTTAGCTTTCCATCTATGCAACCTTCACTGCAGTGTTAATTCATGTTGCGCAGGACCGTGTGTCATGTCAGCTAGTAAAAAGTTGTGGGTTTTTTTCCTAGAGCTTTAAATCCAAATAGTATAAGTCTATTTTATAAGTTTATTGTATACCGCGTAGTAACAATTCCATAGATTTTAATTGAATCTGTTGCATGCTAATATTATTAGATTAATGGAGTGGCCTTGTGTATCTTTAAAAGGATGACATCATTGGTCAATGCCTTGTTCGTCAAGATGCAGCCCGTGAATGTTAAGGACACAAGCTTTTGGCAAATGGAGTTGTCTGAAGCTGTGCTGAGACTCAGCTATTCCATGTTAAATGTGTTTCTCCCTGCTTCGTGATGCGTGTTTCAAAGCTGGACTCTGTCAAGAGATGCAGAAAATGTCTTGTCAAAGACCCACCAGAAGGCTTCCTCTGAACTTGCCAAGGAATAGACAACACTAATGAAATGTCAGCATCACTAAAATAATATTATTATCCAAGGATTATACACTTTTCTTTTTACAATATAAAACCAATTTTAATTGCAGTACAAGTTATACAGTACAGCCATAAAGCAGTAAACAAAGAATTAATTTGTGTTCCTTCTACACTTATCAGTCATTGACTAATTAGTTTCTCTCTCAGGTTCTGAGTGACTCTTAGAAAGAAGAATCTCTTGAGGATACAAAGGTTAATTTTGAAGTGATTACAAATATTCAGCTAACATTATAATTAATAGCAGTACTTAAAGCACAGCAGTCATCTCCCATCCCTGTAAGGAGCATTTGCTAATTAGAGAGACTGTCAGAATTTTTCAGGATATTTAGCTTTTCACTGTTCAATCAAGTGAGCTCATGAAGCTGGGAGAAATGTTAAACCACTTCAAATTCTTAAACATCTAAACAAATAAATTTTATGTACTTAATTTTATCCCAGTAACTCCTAAACAATTTATAAAATACTGGGCAGATCGTGCCATTACATACATATAAATCTTCCATGGATAACACAGATGTTTCTTACTGCTCAGCAGTGTTTCCATGGACTCAAGGTCTTTCATTCTCCTCACTCCACCCCAGCAGTGAGGAGACTGAGGATGCGCAAGGGTTTGGGAGATGACAGCCATGACAGCTGACCCCAACTGACCACAGGGATATCCCAGACCATATGGAGTTATGCTCAGCAATAAGAGCTGGGGGAAGGAGAAAGAACGGTGCGGCAGTTGGAGTGATGGTGTCATTGCATGTGATGGAGCCACCTGCCTGCTCATGAAAAGTGGTGAAACAATTCCTTGATTTTCTTTCCTTGCATGTGTAGCTTTTGCTTTCCCTGTTAAATTGTCTTTATCCCAGCTCGTGAGTTTTCTCAGTTTTAGCCTTTGGATTCTCTACCCCATTCGACGGGGAGTAAGTTAGTGGCTGGGTGGTGCTTAGATTCTCACTGGGTCTAAACCATGAAATTTTCTTACTAGCAACAGAAATGAGTATGAAGTAAAACAAATTGTGATATTAGGCATAGCAAAACATAAAATATACTCAATATTTCAAAATGAAAAATTTTATATCCAGGTAATAAAATGGGTTGAAGAAATAAAGAAATTAGCTTATTTATTGTAGTTCATAAAATTGCTATGGGAATTTCTGACCATGGTCCGGTTAGGATACAACATATCCTATTCAAATCTGGCATAGTTGTATTGAAGTTAGACCACACATAAAATGGAAAATATCTTTCTTTCTTTAAGACATGCGAAAGTCTTGTGAATGAATGCAGGTAACCCCAAATGAGAACTCTGCTCTGAGAGCTGTTTGTAATTCAGCTTTAGGTGATCAAGTCTCTGACAAACAAAAACATTCCAAATTTTTGTTCCAAATTAAGACTCTCGAAAAAGAAAAACCTTTAACACTGCGATTTTTAGTCCACATTCCTTATTGAATAGGGGCTTATGGTGCTCCTGTTTGGATTGACAGACATATATCAGTAAAGCACACAGCAGATGTAGCCATAATTTGTAGGTAGTTTCTTAACAAGCAGTGTGTTTTTTGCAGAGAACTTGATTTGTCCCTGTCTACCACCCCTCCCCACAGACTGTCTTTATTAAAAATACACATTTTACATGTCATCATTTCAATAACTGGTTCAAACTGTTATATTATTTTTTGTTTGGAAAAAATCATAAAAGGAGTGAGTGTCAAAGGTTGTTTGCAATGGTCTTTTTTGCACATTTTATGTCCTTGGCAGAGTAGGAAATGGGCATGAAACGTGTGCATGCTTGACTAATATGAGTCTTATCAGAACCTTTGTGTGGAAAGGTCTTTTTCTGATTAATAGTAAATCAATTTGAAAAGGTAATAATCTTTTTTAATGTCAAATAGAACGACAAACTCGAAATACATATTTTTTTGTAACATTTTAAAGTTCAACCAGAAACTCCAATAGAAGAAGGGCTGCTCAAAGCATAATTTCTGACATTAATTTTTGTTATGTTTTTTCTCGACTCATAAAATATTTCTGGTCTTGTTTTTAATAAGTGGTTTTTTAAACAGTCATAAGTTCTGAGAACTGAGTAAAAATTTACATAATATCAAAGCCAAATTTAAAATTGCTGCTTAGAGAAATGGTGGTGTTTGTATACTGATTATTTTAAATGTTGCATGCATATGGAAGACATCTGCTGGAATCTGACTTTTTTGTAAACCCTGTATTATATTATGCCTCTAAAACTTACTGCATTGTTTGTTAATAGTAAAAAAAATAATAAAAAGAATTGTTATTTCCATGGGGAATTAATAGTTTGTCTCAGGAATGAACTACATCATTAAATTATAACTACTGAAATATCTCTTTTATTAGTTTGGAATTGTAATGTCTGTTGTCTTTTTTTCCTGAAGTGTAGGACCTACTCGGAAGCTTGGGAAATCGATATCCTTTAATTGGTCTTTAGCTTTGAAGTAACACAAGAAGGAAACTACTATTCAAAAGAAGACCAAATATGAGACTCTTCATTGCACTGCTTCTATGGGACAGAAGATGTATTTTGTGTGTTTATAGTAGTCCTTACTAGATCATGCTATTTTGAATCCTTCACTAATATAAATATTTTTCTTCATATAGACAGAAAAATTTAGTCTGGAACACTACTGTCTCAGTCACAGGCATGAAGAGATTTGTTCTAATGTTTTAGGAAAAGGTAGAAACTTACCTGAGCAGAGCTGTATGGCTAGAAGGGAAAGAAGTGGATTTAAGATACTTCAAGCAGCAAGTCGAAAACTGTGATTAAAAAGCTGTGATTTAGTTGGCTTTTACACTTCTACCGCACAGAATGGCTTGGCTACCCAAAAGTCCAGCCAGTAGCTAATGCCTGGTGATACCCAGAAAATCAACAAAGCAGGAACTACTGGTGTAGAGACCCTGCCCAAGAGATACCAGTGACTATGGATGGTGTAAGTAAGATTGTCTTGTCACATTGTCTTGGGGTGACTTTATGATGTGTATCCCCCATTGCTACTCTATGCCCACCAATCTTTTCTGTGTCTTTAAACTGAGCCTGAGAGGGACAGAGAAAAAAAAAAAACAAAACCAAAACCGGAAAACTTTTCAAAGCAGTTGTTTCAAGGACACGGAGATACGCTCCTCGGCTTCTGCGGTGCCCTTGGGTTTTTTTTTTCCCCCCTCAGCCAACTTTGTTTTTTTTTTGTCTCTGCCTTTTCCGGTGAGAGATGGAGAGTTGAACTTTGTTTTCCTAGGATTTTGGTTTTTTGTTCTCCTCTTCTGGACTGTTTCAACAACATCTGAAAGCATCAGGAGAATTTTTTCCTGGAGGCCCGGGGGGGTGGCCCCTCGCCGACCCAGCTCCGAGGAGGAGAGAGACCGCACCTACAGAGAACTTCTGAAATCTTCTCAGGTTTTCTCTCCACAGAGAGAGAGAGATCTCATTATTTAGCATTACTATTCCCCACCTGTGTGTTTGTTAAATAGATAGCTTTTATCTCTTTTGCTTTCCTTCGAGGAAATTTTTTTTTCCAGACCTGGGGGGAGGGGTGGTTGCAACCTGACTTCTATCAGAGGATATTTTCCTCCAAATTTGTCCAAACTAGGACACACATGAAGAAGCAAGATTTTTCTAATTACTTTATTTTTTTGATTTTTATTTGTATTTGTATTTGTTTATATTTTTAATTACTTTAAATCTGGGCATATTATTTTATCCAGCCTGCTGTTGCTCCATAAATCCAGTTCTATTTTGCTTTTAATGGTTTGCAGCAATTGATTTATTGAAGATCACAGAAATGAAGTAGTCAAGGTTAGCAATGTTTTTTTGACGAGATGTGGTTCAGAGCTCTAAGGCCAAGATGAGATGATTTTCAGAGTGGTTGGGAAGAGGGGCAGGAATTTTTAGCTTTGAAGCAAAATAGGGAAAATACACTGCTGCAGAAGCTGATAATGTGTTTATTTGGCCAGATTGCTGTATGGAGCAATATGGAGCAATATGACAATATGTTCCAATGAAGCATTTGGAGCACCTAGAGTAATTATGTCATATAGAATATGAAAAATAAGCAAGATTACTTTTTCAAAATTTAACACAATCTCAGTAGGTTCAAATGCCACACCAAAGGAATAAGAGTACAGTATTGGGCTGGCAGTAACAGTAACCATGACATGCTAAGGGAAAGTTAGAGTGTGGTTAAGGAAGAAAATTAATTGTACTGGGAGACTTTGCTTATTCCTATGGTGACTCTGTAACAAAAAATGCATGATGCAAACTCTACATTTTAAATCCCTTGAATGATTACTTGTTGGAAAAACTGGTCAGTTAGCAAGCAAGAGAGGACATGAGTCTTGATTTACTTTTTTGTTGTGCACTGGACCTGTGTCTAGAATTGCTTCATGCAGCTTTTAGGGAATCAGAATTGTAACACCTGAGTAGGAATGCAAACGCACATAAACCCAAGGCAGCAAATTTAATATGGAAACGGAAAATTACAGGAAATTGTTTATGTGAAATACTTAGAAACATAAGAGAACAAGTTAACCACAGAGCTGAGAAGGTAAAATATTCACAGAAAGTTTCTTCAAAAATTCTGCTTTATAGATATGGTGAAAATATAAAGTGGTCATTAGACTCTCTGAGGAGCAAAAGTGTTTACTGGGTTAACAGCAGAGCCAAAATATTTTGCTTCTATCGAAAAGTGGAAATCTTGTCTAATTTAAAAGAGTGCAAATTTTGACAGGTTAAACAAAAACTATTTTGCCAAATCGACATATTTTGAGCTGCATCTAAAAATTTTAAAAGAATGTAAAAATATTTTTAAATTATTTTAAATGATAGGAGAATTATATCTATAAATTAAGATGCTGCTGCACTAGAACTATTCTGTACAGAAAATGGAGATCAAGAATAATATTAAATTAATCTTATGTAAGACATTTTAGAAAAAATCAATACAGTGATTGGTAGGAAAGCACTAAGAGTGGATGGGAGCTAAAGGGAACCAATTATGAAAGTGCTGAACTACTAATTTTTTGTACATCCTGCTGGCTAAATCAGCATTAACAGAATTATTGTAGATTCTTCTTTGAAAACATGAGGTCAAAATTCAGCTGTGCAGCAAGTATCTAATACAGTGTCAGGAATCATTAGGAAAAGAATTAAGCGGAGAGCACAGTTCTGAAAATTGGTTTATAAGACAATGATGCACTCAGATGTAAAATATTGAGTGATGCATTGGTCAATCCATCTCAAAATTGATTTAGTAGACTTAGAAAAGTTAGAAAGAATGGTTCTTATCCAAAGTGAGACCACAGACTAGAACTGTGAAAATAGTGAAAAGGAAAATAGTTGAAGTCAAAATATTTTACTTTGAAATTTTCTGAATAGAACTTTCTGTTTTTTTCCTTCAGCTTCATCTTACAATTTTTGAAGACATGCAGCAACAAAAGTTACATATTTTAGTTTTTATTTAGCGTATTTTTATTTGAGCATGTAATTATGTGAATTGTTCTAAATGAAATTAACTTATAATTTAATTTTTCTTGATTAATTCGAAAAAAAGTTTTTTTTTTTATCCAATGTATGCCCAGTGGTTTAGGAAAACAGAACATTTTGTTGGTTACAAACCACTATTACTGAACTTCTTCTGGTGACATTTTATCAAAACTGTGAGTGTCTGAAGAAGGAAAAACCAGATGTTTTATTGAAATCTGTATTCTACAGATGTGCTAACACCCTGAATTTTTCTCATCCTTAGTTTTGAAAAGTTTCCCATCTGCCTGTTTCTCATTTGTATTGTGAGGTCTAAATTTATAAATTTTGTATGTTCATCCAGAATAAATGTTTTGTGCTTGCATGAGTCCAGTTTCTGTATTTACTCTCACCCTTTGACTTTCACAAATTAAACCTGAGAATTATTTATTTGTATGAGGAAGCTGGTGAAAATAGTCATTACATCTCCATATGAAAGCAAAGAAATGGGATAATTTGTCCATTTCTGAAAGACTGGAAGGGACATTTAAAGAAAAGTCACTGGCAAAGCTGCTTGTATTCACTGCCATGCCCTGGTTGTCCTCTGCCCTTCTTTTCTACTCAATTTCATATCTTTTAGACTGATGGTGGAATTTAATTGATCGAATAAAAGAAATTTCTCCTGTGAAAACAGGAGACAATTATTTGCTACAAGGTGCAAATTCCTAATGCAGCAACTTCCAGATATCTGATAGGGAGGGAAAAGACTAGTACACTGATAATATTTTATGTGTGTGACTGTTAAGATGAGCGTGTCATATTATGGCCTGAGATTACAACAGGCTTCAGACAGCAGTGAAACAACACCCTTTTTTCTCTTGAAAAAGCAGGATACACTTATATAATGTCAGGTATTAAATTGCAATGATAATTTGTTATTAGAGACATATGGGAAAAGTATATGTAAGTTTCTTAACAGGTATATTATGGTGTAAAAATAGTCTGTTGGCACAGGGAAGCTTTGATATCAGTGGGAAAAGAAACGCTCTAAAAATGGGAAATTCTCATCTTGAGCTAAATGGAAAATAAAATAAGACAGTTCTCAAAGGAATTTCAGAAAGTAATAAGTGTGGTAGGCAACCAGCCTGCCAGAGCAACCGCAGTGTTTATTTTTCCCCTGTTTTTTTTCTCCTAGTTGACCAGAGGGATCAGTTTAAATGCAGGCTGCCTGTCTGAAGAATCATCCCTGAAATGGCTTCTGTGGAGGTGGCCTGATGGTATAGGTTAGACTCAGCCAATTAGGACTCTGAGAAATGCTTTGTGACTTGGGCCATTTGACATCTACTAATGTGCCAGTCTCAGAGGTAAAATATACTAAGAACATCAGCCTGAAAAAGTTATTTTGCCACTCACATAGCAGGAAAGAGTGAGGGAGAGACAGAGAGAGGGAAAGTGAGGGAGAGCACTTGTCTGTGTAAAGGCTGAGGTGTAAAAAGCTAAAGGCAATTTCTGTGAAAAAAAAAAAAAAATCAGAGAGAAACTCTCACGCTACTTCTTGGATAAAATTCAGGCTTGAACCAGAGCTAGTTGAGAATACATCTAGGGTATACATTTACCTCATTTTTTATCTGCTGTGGAGAGAATATCTATAGCATATGCTAATGCAGCATGCAATGTTTGCATTTTGGTGTTTATTGAAATACCCAGGACTAACCAAAATTTACTCATACTAAAAATAATATTTGTCAAAAATACTTCAATTTTGTGGGTCTTTTTTTGTGTCTAGTTGTTTATACACATACTCACCTCCACTCTAATATTCTAGGCAGTTATTTTCTGCTCCTCCGCCTGTCCTGCAATTTCATGTCTTCAGTCTTCCTGATTTTCTTTTTTTATACTCTTAGTTTCACCTTTCCAATACTGTCACCTGTTAAAAATTTTTAATGCTGTTGAGAGGAAGACAGATAATAAACTTTGGATTTATTATATTGGATGCTTTTTGATAACATTTTTTTCATACACATTTCCTTCAATGCTTTTGGGAATTAAAAAAAAAAAAATTTAGTTATTCCTTAAAGTCTTTTAGCAATATTTAGGTAATTGCTATGAACTAATCAATGTATGCATTTGTAAGCTATTCAGTTCTCAAAGAAGTAATCTTAGTAGGAACAGTGGAATGATATTTTATATCATGTGAATTAAACGAAAAATATTTTAAACAATATACTTTAAATTTTACTGCAAAAAATGTGTTTTTTCTTTAGTTTGATCTAAAATTAAATATTCTGTCTTGAAAGCAGTATGAGCTTCCAGGGAAAAAATATACAAAGATACATATATAGGTGAGTTAATTTTTCTCCCATCTATTTTTTTATTTCCTTTGTGATTCCTAGTAAAAAATAGATTGCCTCTTCCTTATTCTTGTTTTCTATTCAAAAACAAGAACATTTTTCAAATTCAGAAGTAAATAAATGCATTTTGATGATGTCTGAATGATCTCCTGTGAATGCATGCAACTAAAATTTCCTGTCACCTTAAGAATGGACATCATAATGATAAATCATTTTGTATTTGTAAAATATTTGAAATATTTCATGTTACAGAATATTACAACCTGCCTTTTTTTTGGTTACCCAGGTCTGGGTAAAAGCAGTTTCCAGTTTCAAATTTAACACTGTCTGGAAGCTTAAGCAGCCTCTTCCGAGTTCTCATTGGCACGATGAATGCATTGCTCTCTACATTGTTCTCCTTTTGTCTGTTGCTTCAGGTGGCACGGCAAAGGTGTCACAGACAACGAAGCAAAGGCAGAACTTAGCTCAAACCACTGCTGATGGACTCTTGGTCCCCACAAGCACAGTCAGTGGAGATGGATGGGGGGGCTGCTTGACATGAGAGATGGCAGCAGTGACCAAGATGTACGGAGCAGGTTGCTGAAAGAGATGCACCTTTGCTGTGGCTGGTTTTATGTAATATAGTTAAAGGTGAAGGAAGTGGAATTGAATTAAATTTTGTGCCTTTTACAGTCTTGACAGAAAGTCCATTGCCTCTGTATTCAGAAATGCATTTTGAATTAAGAGAAGCAGTTTACAGATTGTCAAACATCATACAGCTTCCAGCTGGTTTATCTAAGTTACAATTAAGGTTGAAAGTTCTCTTTTGTGATTGCACTTTAAATTGCAATGACATTTGGATCAGATCTCATGGATGCTAACATCTGAGGAACACCTAGGGGAAAGTTTAGATTAACACTGCAGTGAAGACATGTTTGTAAGGAATGGTGGATTATCTATAAATGTTCTATTAAAATGAAAGAAATTGCACAAAACCGTGTTGTCACTCAATCACAGCAGTATGGCACAGAGAGGAACAGACCGTGTGGTAAATCAGTCCAGCCGTTCGGATGGGTAAACACTGCCTGCATTTGTTGTTTTAGAATACAGTTTCATCTGTTCCTGGGGCTGTGATTTCGAAGGTAGCTGAGGAATTGATACATGCTTCAATTAATAAGAAGTTTTAAGATGTTCTGAGTATTTTGTAATAGAAAAAAATCTGTGGTGATCAATTTGCAGTGGACTATGCTACTATTCAATTTTAAACAGAAATGTCACAATGTGATAAAGTGGTATAACAAGTATTTTATCACTTTTCTCAGCAAGGGCTTAAAACCAGCTGTAAATTATGTACACTATGAAGTAATGACAAATGAACTTCCTCAGCCAAATATCTTGGCAATATTTGTATGTTCTACAGGTATTCTCTGTCTGTTTTGGCTCAGGCCATGTTGGAACTGAGCTCCACACTTTTCCCATATCCTAAACACTGCTATAAACTGGTGGAAATAATGAATTACATCACCTAAATAATGCAAACCAGAAATCCACAATGTGCTGTCAGTCCTGTTTCACAAAGGCTTACAGCAGCTTCATGTGAATACTGAGCAGAAGACATGTTTGAATGCCATACTGGAGAGGTTTTCATGGAGGGAAGCAATTCCTTTTAGATATTCTTTAAAATCTTTTTTAAAACAGTGAAAAAATGCCACTTGAAGTAATCAACATATTTGAAAATCCTTAGTTTGACCTATGTGGGTGTAAATTAAGAATTTACACTTCCTTTTAATTACAGTAAACACTTGATTATGTTTTTAACCTGACCTGGAACCTTTAAAACAGGTGAATCACATATAATTTCTAAGGGGTAATGATTTAAGCAAAGCAATGACAGCAGAATGAAATAATGGAAACGATTTAAGGTCAATGTCAGTTTATTTAGAACAATTCTTTAAAGAGAGAGAAGGCAGCCCAACCCTTTGCCTTTGTAATTGTACCTATAAGCACGGTATCTAAATGGTTTAAAATTAAAATATTCAACAGCCTGAAATAGCATTGGACACTCTTCTTAAGAAGAATAGTTAGACATTCTGTTACTTACTGCTAGAAGGTGTTTGTAACTGGGCCATATCTGATACTTACTGTTCTAGATTAAACAGAAATAAGAGCAAACTAATTTTGTGATAATTGTTTTTGTACAGTAATCTTTCCTGTCTTACTGGAAAGTTCTGTCTATTTTGGTTCAATAGATATTTTAGGCAACTACACTATTAAAGATAAAGGAGTTATATTATAAACATAAGTCCTCACTGTTCTAGGACAAAGCTGTTCCAAATTGCTCTTTCTCCTCAAATGCTGTTTCATCATTTCATTATGTTCTGTTTTCATTGTGTTTCTTTTTGGTGCATCTTTCTGAGATTTTGAACTCTGTAGACAAACTGTCTTTTATGTATAGGAATGTATGACAGCTGCTTTGTGACTGTCACATCTGGCAGGGCTTCTAGAATCCAGCACAATGTTAGTAATAATAATTAGTGATAAGAGTATTAGCAGTAGATATATACTACATTCACCTTATGAATTGGAAAGAATAATACTATTCAGAAATTACTTTTATGTTTCATGCATAATGTGGAATCCTGACTACTGTTATATCAAATTAGATTGAAAAAAACAAGTTTCCTAAAAGTTTGGTAAGAAATTCAAGTCACTTGGAAAAATTTTTAGCCCTAGTTTATAGTCCTTTTCTTGCCTTGTCTGTGGGACACGGTTTGGTAAAGAGAACATCTTGTTAAGGACTGTCAACATTTGGAACACAAGCATTAGCACCTGTTCACATCTTTTGTAAACATATTTGACATAATTATAATACCATATGTTACGAATGGTTGACAAAATTTGATTAATACACAGTAGTAACTCACAATACTTCTCATGCCATTTAAGTGTTATACAGTAGTTAGCAGCATTGACAAGATGCATTTTTTGGCTTCTGAGACATGTAAAAATTGAAACTAAAAATATAGGAGGAGTATTTATTGAAACAGTTGTTTCAATTAGACTTTTCAAAAAAACCTTTTACTTTCTACATAATTGAGAGACACCATTTTCTCCTTACCAAATCTCTCACATACATGTACAGCATATTTGCATGTTTATGAATTGTTCTGTAGTAGCAGCAGAAACAAGATGCAAGTGACTGCAAGCTGACATGCTACATATTTACTTTTCTTGTCTCTCATCCAATGGGTTTTATGTTTGTTTACCTGTGGAGTTTTTACAGTCTTATACTGCAGTAGCAGCTTATCCCTATTTAACTATAATCATGGAGTCTTGATCCTGCTGGCATCTATGGTATCACACATTATAAAGAGTTCCTAAGCAGTGTTTGGAATGAAAATTGAGAAGTCTTGTCAGGAGACCCCTTCTGCAACCTATTAACTGTTGCTTCCATGGGAGAAAAAGTGTCTGTGTGTATCTGTTGCGCTCAGAGAGCTACCAGCAAAGTATTGGTCCATTTTTTGTCATACCATAAAGGGTGGTATGAATCTTAGCCTGCCTGTGAGTAAATAAAACAAAAGGGTAGGAATATATGAAAAAAATTGTGGAAGAGGGAGGTACGTCAAGCTTCCAGGAATGCTCTGGTGCAAATTCAATGTGTTTGTCTAAACATGGTCTACTTAACACCGATGTTTCTTGTAGACAAGCTGTGTTTGTGAAAGCATTTATAGATTAAAGCAAAGGAGGAGATAGTATACAGAGTGAATATTTTAGGACTTTTGTTTAACAGATGAAACCTTGGATGTATTTGTTGTGCTAGATATAGAACTTTCTGTAATTATTACTTCAAGGAAAAGGAAGTGATTTCAGTAGACTTACTCCTGTGGTGTTCTGTAACATGAAGAATATCTTCAAGGATGCACATAAGTTAGAGATATGTTGAGGTCTGAAAAGCAGCAACTATTTCAGTTCAACATTTCTAATCATATGTCCAGATTAGCATGAATGCCCTGAATAAGGACACAGAACTGTAAATAAAACTCACCACCTTTTATCTTGACATAAAATGAAAGTTTGCCTTGGAAGCCTTTAATCTGACTGTCATCTTTTTTCATTCACAGCAGTGAGCCTGTAAAGAGCTCTGCCTCTGCAGTGAAATACTACCGTATAGGAAGAGGGTTATCAAAAAGCAACTCTTGTTTGTTTATTGAAATCCCTATCAACAGAATGTCAGTTCTTTTGAGAATGAAACATTTCTATGCTGAATCCTGTGTCGGAGCAAACTGTTTCTATTAGATTTGGAAATGATAGTGTCTACTGTAATAAGTCTTTGTCTGTGCACGTTTTTCCCCCTAAGGACAGAGAACACTAGCAAAATAAATTAAAAAAATAAACCTGCCTGACTACTGCTACTAAGTCTGCTTTAAGAAAATCTGTCTTGCAATAGTCACAAAACTCCCCATCAGAACCACCTGAGACTATTTTTTGTCTATGAAGTTATGCATTATTTATGCTAAGAGTCATCCTTTCGAACACATTTTGCATGTTAAGAATTACAAGTACATAAAGACCAACTTCTGAGAATAGTCATTGAGAATATCTCATTAGAGGTAACCGTAAGCAGACAAAATGCCTTGCTCTTTTTCAGCTTTCTCTGTAAATTCCATTTGAGCATCAACCCATGGGTGAAGTAAGTACAGTTTAAATTGACAGAACCTGCTTACAGTCCAAGATATTGGAGTGAGATTTACATGCCTGACAAAACCATGCAAACAAACAAAAACATTATTATTATAAGAAGAGCATTTCATGAAACACATCGATTTGTTTTTACATATACCTTAGGCAAGAGGAAGAATATTGTCCCGTTAGTGGAGCCGCATGGAAGTAAACATCTTCCTTAACTGCAGCATTTTCTTTGTTCCTCTAAATTGGCATCAGTTGGTCTCATAGGTTGCTCAGGTGAATGTTTTCATCCCTATCAAGTGGGGTTGCTCAAGTAAGAAAGGTTTCAAGGCAAGATTCTGTGTTCATTCGTCAGTGTTTTAGGAAGAGTTTCATAATTCCTAAACAACTGAAGGAACGGTGTATTTGCTCATACTCCAAATGCAACCCCACAGAGCTTTGAAATTTGTAGCCTCTCTAACCTCAGAACAATTAGATGAGAAAGATGTTTGAGATCTCATATCCCTGATGTAGGTTTTATTGTGTCTGCAATTTAATCATCCAGCTCTCAGAGGGAAGCAAAGATGGTTTTGTCCTTCTTAGATCAAGTCTCTATGTTTAGAGCACTCAGTCCGGGGGGATAGATGCCTGTGAAGATCCTAAGCTGTCCCTCTGAAAATGCATTTAGCAGGTAGAAAACATAGTTACTGGTTAAAGATCACTATTCTACATGTTATTCTATTGCAATAAAAAATATTAAATAATAGAAATTTGCATATGATATGGATTTAGTCTTGTAAAAAATAATAATTTCAGGCTCCTAAACCACGAATGTGGTTACAATGTCTGTCACTTATTTCCTTTTCAAATGTTGTGGGTCGGCCATCCACTAGAAAGGATGCTGAATCTTGTTGGGACACTTTGAATTGGGTCTGTGGCTTTGAGGTTGGAGGCAAAGACTTCCAAAAGGAAAGTAAGGAATCAGGCCTGGATGACTGCAGAATATTCTAAAAGTTGTATAACCTAAGACCTAATCAAGATTTACCTAGGTTTTGTTACAGTGGGAAATACTGGAAAGATAAAATGCAAGACTTTCTATTTGATTGCCTATGTATGGTCTAGGTGATGAAAACTGAAGGCTTATTTAATTTTTAGAAATTGCAAAATTTTCTTAACAAGATGTTTCTTTGTCATCTTACTCCCATTTCAAGGATAAAATCTATTGAAGGAGAATGTCTTAGACTGCCTAATTTTCTTGTTTGTTTGTTTGTAAATAACTTGCTGTGTTTGTTCACGTGGACAGAATTCCCCAAAATAGAGATAGAAGCCAGAACTATTCATCAAGAGAACATTGCAATGATTTTACTATAGGACTAATTAATTTACTGGATTTTTTGCATCTCTTTTTTCTTTACATATTCCATAACTGATTTTTTTACTGAGAGGTCAAAAATAGAAAACATGCCATATTTTTTCTGTTGCTTCTAAATAGAGTTCAATGCAAAGAATTCAACAAAATTTGCAGTTGAATGTTTATTTCTGCTTTGGTAAACGTATTAAGATCTTGTTAAAGGAATGAAAAAATAATTGATAATTTTTTTTAAGGGAGGGGTAGGAATCATACATAGAAACATCTTTCTTGTCTCTTTCCCAGCAATCTGTAGCTTCATTTTTATATACATAAATACTTTTGAAAAATATGGGATTTAATTTCTTAGTCCATTACAGAATGTTAAAATGGGAGTTTAGACAATTAATTTTTTATACTGCAAACTCAGTTCTTTTAAATGACCAAATCTCCATCCTTCTGTGTTTTTGAACTTTCTTTCCCTTGTGAATATTGGAAGAATTCAGATAAACTTCACATTCATATCAGATGAGTTTTCTGGAATTTAATGTACGACATGTTTAGCAAGCCTTGATCACCTAAAATGAGAACTTCCAGGGCCACTAGATACCAAGTTTATGTTTACTCTTGACAATATCTGCAGAATTCTGTATCTTCC
Source organism: Struthidea cinerea (assembly GCA_013397865.1). Classification (NCBI taxonomy): domain Eukaryota; kingdom Metazoa; phylum Chordata; class Aves; order Passeriformes; family Corcoracidae; genus Struthidea; species Struthidea cinerea. The sequence continues at coordinate 232,621 of VZTI01001716.1, read as the reverse complement.
ACGTCTTTCAGAACTTCACCTAAGTGAGTCATTGAAGGAATAGGATAAGGGGTTGGAGAAAACAAAATTAAGCTCAGAAAGAGCAACTAATTTTTTCTCTTCTCAAATTGGTAAGAAAAATAGTTTTGTTTCTCTTTCCTGTGTGTATGTATTTATATTGTCATGTTTTTTTGGCAGCTTTCATTGTACACCAGCTTGTTTTTGTCTTAAGAGTTTGAGTTCCTTTATATCTTCAATAATGATCACAGTGTCAACAGCCAAATTAAGCACACTCATATTTTTATTGGTGAAACCGGGAAACTGTATGTCCACTTGCTGACATACAATTGGAATTTTGCTGCTCTGTTTTTCACTGCCAGCTAATATCAGAATTGCAGTGTGGCTGTCATGTTATTTCTCTACTTTGTCATGATAATGATTTTTCTAATTTCTAATAAAACTGTTGAGTTGTGAGTTTTATCTTTATCAAATAGCTGATACATTGTTTCTTCTAATAAGGGTCACAGTGGTTTATAATTGTACATCCTCTGTAGCTCTTGGAGCATTGATTACTTTGTAAAGCAAACTAAAGATGAATGTTGGCATAAAACTATTATAATCAACAAACTGGAAATTTGTCCATTTAATGGGTATTAAAAATTGTATTTTCTTTTGTCCAGCTATGAATAGAAGTTGGAAAGCACTATGGGAGAAAGGCAAAATATAACATTCTCATACTGTTTCTAGCTACCTGTACCTGAATTCTCTCATTCACACTTTCAGCTGTTCATTATAATTCTACTGTTCTTTCTAAAGTCCTGTTATGGTCCTCTATGCTTCTGCTGTGTCTGCTAATCCCTTCAATAGATTTTGAAAACAGTTTCTCTCCCCATCAGCCGGCACCTCTGCTGCTTCTCTGACCAACATGCAAGTTTAAGACCTCTGCTGTCATTACCTTCCACAATCTCCACTCCAGTCTGGAAGGGTGCTCAGGGCAAGCTCCCTTGCACTGCTGCAGAATGCCTTCTGCCTTTCTTCTTCATGGGAAATTGCAGTACCTACTGCCCTCCCTTCTGCTGCCTCACCAGGCCCTTTAGGAAAAATGTGGTCCTAATCTGTTTCTAACCTGATTCTGTCCTTTCTGCCACTCTCTCAGGAACCAGTCCTGACCTTTTAGTCCTTTCCCTGCTTGCTCAATAGGAATATTCAAGCTTAGTCTGTTTAGAGACGTGCATCTGTAGATTCATTTGCTTATTCTATTTTATGTGATAAATTCACTTTTATGTTTTTAGAACTCTGAATGCTCTCTTCAAAACAGTTCTGATCTATATTCTCCTGCTTCTCTGCCTCTTCACATTTTTCCTTTATTTTTCCCCAGTAGAGGAGTTTTCACTGTCTTAATGTCAGTTTGCTCATCTTCCACTGCTGCAGTCAGCAAAAGTCACTGGCTATGCTCAGCTCAGTAGCATTAGATTGTATTACAAGTATCCTGACATTTTATGTAAATAATGTAAGCAATGTGGTGTCCTAGAGCACAGGATTAATTTCAAAAATCTTTTTACACCTTTGCTGTGAAACTGTAATTTCAGCCAGCTCTCTGTCACATACCCTCTCAGTTCTACTAGTAACCACTTTCAAGCAATGCTTTACAGAGGGAGGGGAGCACTTTATATAGCAGGGAAAAAGCTACCTCACTAAACTAATGCTGTTATACCTGATTAAGACACACACTTCTTAATGAATTTATGGATGAGGAAGGTGGGTATAATTACTTTATACTGTGTTTCAAATCTGGGGTCAGTATTCAGAATTTAATTTCCAAAGTGTTCATGTTTAGATGATTTAATCCAAAACTCATGTTGTCACTCTTTTGACCCCAGATTTTAAAATCTGTTCTTTGCTAAATTGTGATTATAGGAAAAAGCCAAGCCAACTGCAACCTCCTTTATCAAGGCCCCTTTCTCCTTTAATTAATGTTTTTATAAGGTTAATTTGCTGCAAGTCCTTCTGTCCATGCCACTGATTGTGTGCCATGCATGAAAGGACCAGCAGTGTGGCAGGCAGGAACTCCCATGAGTCCAAGGTTCCTACAGCTTACTGCAAAACTGTGCCTCTAGAGTTGGTAGCCTCAGGTCCGTGGATAAATGAGGTTTACGTTGCCGAGTTCAAGAGGTCTTATTTATAGGTTCTTAGAGGTTATGATTTTTATTGTCTACCATGTTACGAGCCAGTAGTCACTACAGTAGTGCAGCAAAAAAATCAGCTGTCTGTCCCAATCCATGTGTATGTAGAGGTTTAAATAAAATGCGTGGAATTTGCTGAAATTTGGTGATAATGGACTTAATGGATGTGCAAGAAAAATTGGTTCTAATCACTAAGAAAGGCTCGACAAAATGTGTGTCCATGTCTACTGTCTTTTACACCAATAATTAAAAAGAGCTGTGGCTAGTAAGGTGAAGCCTTTTTGTAATGGGGCCCCGGCCTTTTTTATCTAGCTTTCATATTCACAGTTTTTTGTATTCTCCACACTCTTTTGCTATATGCCTATGATTTCTGTTGGGAAAAGCAGGTACACTTTCTACAGGTAATGTCTGTGAATGCACCAGTGCACAAACTGAGGCAGCACAGAGCCCTGGGCAACCTCTGTTCCACTTGAATGGCAGATGGATTTCATCCTGGTCCTGTCATATTCTTATCTTCTCTGCTTTTCTCAGCAAATAATAAACTGCTTTCCTGGAATAATTCAGCCATATGCCTGGAAAAAAAGGCTACTTCTTAAGAACAATCTCTACTTGTCCACTGATGAGATTTTTCAAACAGCTTTCATGATAATTTGAAAGCAGTATCATATTTAGCACTTCAGGCTTAAAGCCAGGGCAATTTAATTAAATATGGTTAAGCACCGAAGAGATACACCCCTAGAAGCAGATTCTCCAGCAGTATCTGTTTTCTAAAATTATAAATTATTGAAGTTTCATTCCAGAAATTCAAAGACACTCTATGAAATGACAGTTTGAGTTGCAAGGCTCCTTTGCTGATCTGCTGTGGAATATTGCAGCTTGTGCAGGAAAAACAGTATGGGACGGTTGTACAGGATGGAGTACAGGGTGGTTTAGCCTGTATGAAAGTTGCAGATGTGGTGAAAAGACACAGAAGTTTGCTCTTGCTGTAGAAACAAGACACTTGCCCTGGAGAATGAACACATTACTCTTTCCCGGAGCAAATTATTTTGGCAGTTGGATTTGTTGTTGAAAAATCTAGTTCTCGGTAGACTGAAATCTAGATGGGGCCATGTATACACAGATATAATTGCAGTCCTTTTGCCATGATTATTACAAAAAGCCACAGCCACCCCACTGTCAGGTTGCTATAAAATACCTGTGATGTTATCTAGAACTATAAACATTTAAGGTACTATTCAGTGGTACTACAACTGCTACTGCTTCAGGCTTTAAGCAATATTTTTACCTGGGTGAGTGACTTGAGTGTTAGAGACTAAAATACGAAAAGTAATTACTGAAGATTAAATTTTAAATGGAAGTTGAAACCACAGAATTTTAAAGTATATTTATATCTTCATTCCTATTTTTATAGCTTCAACAGGTGTTCATTTAGTCAGATATTTGTCTGTTGGTGGAAAAAATAAAAAAATGTTGGACTTCTATCTCTTAATAGATCTGTTGCGATCCAGACAAATATTTTAAGGCTGAGAATGGAATAACAGAATAAATTGTGAAAATAATAGAATCCCAGAAAGCTAACATGATGGAATATTTAATCTCTTTAAGTGGAAAACTTGTTGTGTATCAAACAAAGAGGGTGTTCATGTCATAGGAAAGTCCTCTGAAAGAGATTTACCATTATAAGAAAAAAATCCCAAATCATTTAGGTTTGAAAGGCTAGCAGTTGAATAATTGCATGCTGCAATTTGAGAAGTAAAGAAGCTGATAAAAGCAGGAAAAAATGAAATTGTAATAAACCTTTTTCATCTCTCCTCTGAGATTAGAGGCTAACATACAATTCTGAATAAGTCTCCCAACTTACTGATAATTCTACAGATAATGTTAAATTGTAACAGAATTGTTTGAAAATGAAAAGAATGCTTTCTGGACAGTTTACTCTCATGTTACAGCTACAAACAACATTGCTTATCTTCTGAATTGTACTGTTTCAGTAATATTTAAGAAGATATAGCATATTATGGCAGTCAGTGACTGGTTGGTTCAACCTTTAGCCAATGTCAAAGCCACAATTCTGATATTTGACTAGTAATTACTTGTTCATCTACCTTTCAGTTCTGAAACTGTGAAAAGCAGTGATAATTTTGATTAAATAATAGAAATTCATTCTAGCTTCTTTGTAAAGGAGCTGGGATTCATGCACATTTTACTTTAAAGACCTGAGGGGAAATGACTTGTTGTCATTTACTGTGAAAATATGAATGCTGCATTTGTGCTGCTCTTAGAAGGTTTGTCTGAAGTCTGTCATGCCCAGTGTTAAATAGAAGCTGACTTCAACTATACAACTTTTTTAACTCACGTAAACAGTTCTAAAGTTTTATTCCTCACTGTTTGCCTTTTGATCAAACCCAAGGAGAACAGATTGACATCTGAAAGATTCAAGATTGAAACTATTTTGAAATTCTGCCTTTTTCACTTGAAAATTATTGATTGACTGATAATAGGATCATATAAGAGAGAAAATGGGTTAGTCTTCTACTGATGTGCAGAATAACAATAGACAAAATAAGTTAAATAAAATTAGGTCTTACTCTGATGGCATTGTAAATTGAATCTAATCGATGGAACTGGCAATTCCATTCAAGATTTTCTGTTAACCTCCTATAGAACTCTTTTATTCAGAAAGCAGTTTAGATGTTATTCTTTATAGCTGAGCACTGAACAGGTTTGGAGCCCATTTAAAAGATTTTAGTTGATTGCTTTTTAAAAATATAAATTGCCTTTCTCCTCTGTGAGTCAAAATGTAGAGATCTGAACAACCTCTTCTTAGTGATGTTCTTTAGATGCTGTTGGTGTCAGTGCTACAACTTCCTTAAAGCGTTCTTTGTTTCAGAACTATGAGCCAGAAGAGGAAATACGAATTCTCTGGGAAAGTTGTATGTAAAAAGACCAAACACAGGCTAGTCAGAAAATGTATAGAATGGATGTCTACAACTTACAGGCCAGAATGCAAGTAATTTTTTTTGACTCTCTGACTCTTGGCCTGCCAAAATTAACACGGCAGTTCCATTTTATGGCCTGCTACTTGCCTTTATAGTCTTGATGACAAAGGGGTTGTTTTCTTCAATTTATCTATCAGTAAAATGTCTGTTGTGATGTGACCTTATAAAATGTGTATCTATAGGGAACCAGTGCTTTGAGTACTGTCAAAATGCTCTGTTGTCTCACAGATTTAGTATGGCTATTTAATAGGGTGCTACGCTGAAGATAATGCACCGTGTTTCTCTCACCTGGGAAATGAACTTACACACAGCTATGGGGATGCATGGTCTGGGTGTCCCACAGCATAATGCTCTGTGCTAGGGAGAACAATCTACAGAAGCTTTTTCAACTTTCCATCTGAGAAATTAAACTCAAACCAATGTTTCTCATTCAACTTGGCACCTGGAATCTATTAGCAGGCTGTGTACCTGAACAAAAATGTAAACTGTCTTCTTTTCCCAGGGATAATTTAGCTCCAATCAGAGCAGGTTGCTTGAAAGTGAACTGTTAGAGACTTGCCATAGCAAAATTAGCAATCCAACAGATCTGGCAACATGAATAAGTGGAGACAGCTGGAAAAGAAGTCAACTGGAGAATAAAATCCTATTTCTCAATATCTTAATATAAATATCTTTATATGAAATTAATTTAACATCCAAAGTTGTTTGCTAACTGTAGGCTGAACTGAAATAGAATTAATATGTTTGAAGTGAGAATCCTTACTACTTATACACTGAATTAAGTCTAGGCTCATAATGTTGACTGTTCATTACCAGACTCTACATCAAAGGTAGTGTTTCAGAACAGAAATTTATCTCAAAGTCTACTTCACTCTTAAATGCTTAGCACTTAAACGTTATTTGCCTGCCAGAAAATGAAGCAGCAGGATGAATTAGCCCACGTTGCTGACTAGACCATTACTAATAGAAATATTCCTTAACCTAAACATGTAATCTTTATCATTGATAAATTATGCAAGAAAATACTTGTTGACTGCAAAAGCAAAGCAGCACATAAAGCCATTTCCTTGGGCCTAGAAATTATTTACAAAAATGCAACCCTGAGAAATATCTCTGATAAGACCATTTTTTCCTGACACAGAAATTTCCCTTTAATTAGGGCTGTGTTTTAAATTCCCTCTTCCCCAGGTACCAAGCACAGAGTAAATTAGCTCTGGCTGATCCTGACTGCTTCTGGTACATGAGCCAGTTTTTGAAGTGTGTTCATACACATAAATGTATACTACATTTCTGCCGACCCTTAAGTGAGTCAGAAAAAGCTGTTTAGATTTCTTCCCCACAGGATCAACTTCTGTGAATGTTGTCAGTGTTTCAGTTGCATCTTTGTTTTCATCTCCAACAGCCAGGGCCCAAGGTAAAAAGAGTTCACAAAAGAGAAGTTGGAAAAACTCATCATGGAACACAGGAAAGAATGAAAATATAACAATTGTTACCCATCTTTTCACTGCCTTCTTTCTACTATCTATGGCCAAAATCAGAAAACACCTCTGTTTGTGAAGTTTCTTAAGCTTTGTCTCCATTTCTCTCTCTTTAGAGACTTTCAAGTCCTTACAAGTCACTCTTCTGCCTCTCTCAAAATCTGTTCTCCACATAAGGTGCTCTCTATCATCCTGCTTATAATATTTGATGCTCTTTTACTTTTCAAGGCATCATTATATTCCTGCTATACCTCAAGAAATTTCCTACCACCTGTTCCAGAAACAGATTTTGGTATGGCTTTTCCTCCCATTTTTTTCCCCCCAATTTCTATTTACTGTGGTATTTGTTGACAGTGATCTTGCAGTAGTTGCTGGCATTTCACAGAATATATTTGTTCCAAGAATTAACAGGGTATGTCCTTCCAAAACATGTAAAAGTTTATAGGTACTTAGGTCCAGATTCATCTTGTGCCTGATTAGACACACAGCTGAGGTGCCTACACTCTGACCAGAGCTGCCCTATGAACTCAAGCAGATGACAGAAAAAGAGGCACCTTCTTTAGGATCTGATTTGCCATATGAAGGTGTCTGTTTCATTGCACTGGCAATAAGCATACTGTGGTTAGTCACTTTGTCTAGGTCCCTAAAGTGAGATAGAATGAGTCTAGGTCTGCTCTTGACATAGTAAAATATGGTAAATAACTACATTATTGCGCTGAGCTAGTAAATTTATTCTGTTAAAATAGTCTCAATATTATTGAGACCATATATAATACTGATACAGTTCAGTATGAACCTCATTACAAGGGAAAAAGAAGAGACATATTTTCCTAGTCAGGGATTAAACGTAGATATATAGAATTTGAAATATTAGCAAGCTGGTAGTTTGGAGGAGGCATATTCCCAATTGTTCAAAGTAACAAGTGAAGTTAGAGTTTCCCACAGTGAAGTAAATGCTATCTGAATTACCCATATGTCATGCTCAATTTTTTCCCCATTAAAATAAGTGTGAAAATTTCGCTTACAGGCATTCTAAATGTCACCTAGAAACAACAGTGCTGTGAGTGAGATAGAGGCAGAAAGGGCAGGTTAAGTACATGGAGAAGGTAGCCAGAGGATGAAGTCCTAGCAAACAATAAAAACATCTAAATAAGTTAATTTAAAAGTTTTCTTTCAATTTTTAAACTCTTCTCTGATCACCTAAGATTTTATTATTGCTACTAAGTTAAACAGCTCTAACAATAGCACAATTCAACAGATATCAGCATTCTCTTCTGCTACAAATGCTTTTCATATAATTAGGCAGGTTTTCCAGGAGATGTCCGAGGGAATGATTTGGGATTAAAGTGGGGCATAAGACCACAGAAGAGAGAGGGAAGAGTAAGAACATGTCTGTGTATAGCATCCTTTATTGGTTCTGGATTCTTTACTTTGTTTTCAACCCACTTTTGTGCCTCAGTTGCTTTTTCTCTGACTGCTGTTTACTGAGGATTTCCCTGAAGAAGGAATGAGTATTGGGTTTTCATTTACACTATGTAAGGACTCTCAATATCAACTTTCATCTTAGAATGGCTTGCAGTAGGGGAAGACACCAACAGGTTTATAGGAGTTTACAATGTTAGGTTCTGCTATGTCCACAGAATATTTAAGGGCTTGAGATATCTTTAAAGTTTTGGAAAGAATATCTTTCATTTTTCAACTAAAACCATGATGATTTAATTCAGATCTTGTTAGGCTATTGCCATTTCAGAGAGGAAAAATGGATGTTTATAGAGAACTTGTCTTCTGCTTTTTAGTTACTCTCAGTGCTATATATCCTTTGAATGATATAGTATAAAATACAGTATTGCAGGTCTGATACTATGTTGGCCTTGAAATTTATTTGCACAGATTGATCAAAAGTGAATGTCAGAAAATCATCTGTCAGTCACAGCTAGAAATGTCTTTTAAAGGTTTTTTAAACCTCTTAGGTTGATGAGAACTTTACATTTCTCTCTCACAAGTTGACCTGTTACATGGATCTTTCTGATATCACGGTTGAATTGCTGCAGTACGCTTGATTGTGTGCTGCCAAAAAGGTTCATCTATCACCTGCAGCTAGAGCAGATTTCAGCAGAGTGAGTGTTTGCAGGTGTGGAGTGGGAGATACTGCTGCTCTTCAGGTTTGCTATATGAACTCAGTATAATGAGATAAGTTTCTTTTTTTTCACTGTATTGTCTGCCTCTAAAATCTTCTCTGCAAAAGCCTAAGGTTTTGAGTTTCCCCAGGTGTCAGATGCAGCAGGGGAGGTTCTGGTGGTGAATCCATATAAGTCATAGCTCTCCCTGGGAGCTTTGTGCCTCCATTAGCTCAGTCTATCTGCAAACATTGCATGAGCACCTGGTGTAAATCTTCCTAAACTTTCTTTCAGGGAGAACTGAGTCAAATCTGCCCCTTTACCAACTCTTTTGCAGGCTTTTGTTTGCAAGAGGTCTTGTCTTCTCAACTCTTACTATCACAGTGATTATTTCTTTTAAAGAGGTTTGAGAGATGATTTGTGAGGGCTACCATAGGGAAAAGAACCTGCTCAATTAATGTAGTTTAAAACAAATAAGGACAGAAGTGGTATATTGATTTATTAATGACACAGAATCAACAAGGAATCAGCAAGATATAATTCAGGTCCAATATGAGCAATATAACAGATAAACAACAATACTAGACATGTAAAAAATACTAATAAACACCTTTTCAAATACCTTCTGTGATGAATCTCCAAAAGTCTGATGCTCTCCACCATGTATTCACAGTTAACTGCACCCCCTGACCAGCTGTGTGGGTCACTAGGCCCTTCCCCTTTCAGGGAGTGCTTCCCACAGCTGCAAACTTCTCCTTCCCTGAAAGATGTGGGTGCTCCAGCTCTGTGCCTTTCCTCATCACTCCCAGCTATCCATGCTCCAGCTTGAGAGCACCCTGTTGATTTCATAGGCAAAAAATCATCAGCCTTTGCATGCTGCACCCTGCACTGTTGCTCTACTAGCTGCATGTAGGCTTCTTGTCCAATGCAGAAAAACACAGTACTGTTTCATTATCTAATAATTTTAATTTTAAACCCTTGATGTCTGAGGAAATTTCCTACTCTGAGGGACTCTGAGGGACATGAGTCTCACGTGTCTGAGCAGCCTTACTGTTAACCACAGTGTTCAGAGTTCACTGGAGCAAATCTACTTTCTGTTATTATTGGGTAATTGTTTTCACAAAGAGTGTTGCAAATTTAAACAAAAAAATTCTGGAAAGACAGCCTTTAATAGTCTGAATATTGAGATTTAAGTAATCTGAAAATTAATTTAATATCCTAAATATGTGCTTTGTGTTCCTGTGCCACTGAATGTAATAATGCAAACTGAAACAGCTTTCCCTGTCAGGTGAAGTTTATATATTGCCTTTATTTATTTCTGATTAGTAGAACTTAATTAGCATGGGAAATTCTAATCTAACTAAGATTTTCTACAAGCAAAACATGCTATAATTTCTGGCAGTATAAATGTACGTAGCTGTTTGCTCTTGAACTGGTTATTTGTATCAGTGGGAAACAATTATATCAATTTACTTCAGTCATATCCAATATACAGTAATCCAAAGAGTATCTAATTAATTATGTTTAAAACATGAAAAAAAAATTCTGAGATTTGTGGGACAAATCCATCTTTGTTTTGAGACAAATACACATATATCTGCCCATGAACCGAAAGCAATCATAATTTACATATTTTAGCATAGGTATAAATTTGCAATGAAGGGATAGTGGAGCAAGTATTATAACTAACGTAAGATGTATAATGAACATTTCTATGGTAGTATTTTGTAATACGGAAGAGTATTTTTCTGCCTAGATTTCTTGTACGTGCAGTCCTGCTTCATCTCAGTGTGCAAACCAGATTCAGGTTATTCTCATGTTAAACTGGGATGAGCTTACCTGTTATTTACCACTTGGACTATTTTTTTTAACAACTTATTTGATATATATTTTTTAAAATGTAAAATGTATTTTCCTTATCACTAAATTTAAATAAGTGATGAAATCTATGAGATCTCCACTGAGCCATTGGAGAGTGAATTTGACACTCTGGACTAAGTTTAGAAGTGTTATAAATTAATTTGTAAATAAGTCATGTATATAAACTGGTAAAACAAATATGCTAAGAGACATCTGTGTAGAATTTAAATAGAAAAAAGAATCAGCAAGTGTGTACAAAGTATAATTTGGGGAATCCAGATATATTCACATACATAGATTAATATAGTTCTATTACTCCATCATCTCATCATAACTGTTAAATAATTTGTATATCCTGACTTTCCTCTTCCTAGAGAACAAGCCAAGTCATTTAAAACAAATTTATAATTTGCTGGGAGACAAGTATTGGGGAGACTGTGTTGGAAACAGATCAGAGAGAGGCCTTGTGCTAAATTTAGATGAGCTAAGGTTAAACCCTATTGATCAAACATTATGGCTTGAGAGAGTGATTATGAAAAGGTTTTATATAATTAGTATTATATAAGCTCAGTAGAAAGGACTGTTAGGAGGGAAGCTATCAGAAATAATACTGACAGCCTTTGCAAATGCTATGCAGATGTTTGATTTGCCTTTGCATGACTGTCCATCTCTGCAAAAGGGTTCTTTGATACTGAGAATATTATGGTATCCTTTCTAATTCTAAAAAATTTTTGGAAAAATTCTTGCAAATAATTCTTGTTCATAATGCACCATCTCCTGTTACAAAAATAATCAATAATAACAAAACATACGTGTAGGATCAGGTGTAGATATTAGAGGAAAGTTTTGATGTAAAAATCAGAGAATAATTGCCAATTAAAAGTGTAAACATTTCTGTATGGTATTTCTGTTAAGCTGTTCTATTTGAGGAATGTAAAACATGACTAACTGCATCAGCAGGTGTGGTGTAGGTGTAGTGCAATTATACATTGACATTTTTGCTGAAGCCTACAAAGTACTATTTTGTACTGGCTAGCATTCTAGATGTAGACCTGATTAAAAATAATTGAAGGATCAGTTATGTGTTGAAAAACACTTTTTCCTGCAACTAGAAATCTTATCAAGGGTAGTTTGATCCTGAAGATAGTTCAGACAGAAATATGAACTTTAATCTGAAAAGGAATATTATACTAGTTTTAAGATTTTTATTTCTGTCTTATTCTACAGTTTTTTTTGTTTTAATGACAAACATTTCTATATTTATTACCAATTGTGCTTTTTGTATGTTTCCTATTTGATATTAATTTTGACGATTGTATGTAAGTGATATTGTGAATACTGCTAAGTCAGTGGGATGGTTAAGCCACTCTCTGTCACTCAGCAGCAGTCCTGGCTAACCGTGTTGACTCGCAGTGGACTGGAAGTTAGCAAATGTAATACCCATACACAGGAAAGGTTGTAAGGAGGATCTGAGGAAACTCTCAGATTGACCTCAGTGCCAGGAAAGGTCATGGAGCAGATCATCCTGAGTGCCATCCTGGGATATGTATGGAACAACCAGGGAATTGAGCCCAGCCATCGTGGTTTATGAAGAGTTTATGAAAGGCAGATCCTGCTTGACCAACTTGATCTCCTTCTGTGACCATGTGGCCCACTTAGTGGGTGAGGGAAACATTACAGGTAACATGATAGAATGAGAAGAAATGGCCTCAAGTTGTACCAGAGGAGATTTAGTTGAATATTAGGAAAAATTTCTTCACTGAAAGAGTAGACTGGCAATGGAGCAGGGTACCTAGGGAACTGTAGGAATCATCATCCCTGGAAAGTTTCTAAAAATGTGGATGTGGCGTTTGGTGGCGAAGATGGCAGTGCTGGGTTAACAGCCTGATGATCTTAGAGGACTTACCAACCTAAATTATTCTATTATTCTGTGAATTTATTTAGACAGGTTTAATGATTTTCCAGAAGCAAAGCATCTTAACCATTGTTGTCTTCGATTTCATAGAATCACAGAATGTTTTGGATTGAAAGAGTCCTTAAAGATTATTTCATTCCAACCCCCTGCCATAAGTAGGGACAACATCAACTAGTCTGGGTTGCTTAAAGCCCCATCCAGCCTGGCCTTAAACCCTTCCAAGAATGGAGCATCCACAACTTCTCTGGGCAACCTATGCCAGTGCCTCATCACCTTCATGGGAAAGAATGTCTTCCTATGCCCAATCTAATCGTCTTTCAATTTAAAGCCATCCTACCTTGTACTATCAACCCATGCCCTTGTAACAAGTCCCTCTCCAGCTCTCTTGTAGGTTCCCTCTAGGTACTGGAAGGCTTGGGGGTCTCCCCAAAGGCTCCTCTTCTGCAGGCTGGACAACCCCAATGCTCTCAGCCTATCTTATAGGAGAGGCGTTCCTGCCTTCTGATCATCTTCAGAGCCCTCCTCTGGACTCGCTCAACGGGTCCATGTCTTCCTTATGTTCAGGCCCCAAAACAGTTCTCCAGGTGCAGTCTCACCTCTCTGAACCTGCTGTTTATGATTCTTTTGATGCAGCCCAGGACACGGTTGGCTCTTTGAGCTGCAAACACACTTTGTTGGGTCATGTTGTTCTTCTTGCCAACCAACATCCCCAAGTCCTTCTCCTCAGGGTTCTTCTTGATCCATTCCCTGTCCAGCCTGTACTTGTGCTTGGGATTGCCCTGATCCTCTTGTAGGACCTTGCGCTTGACCTCAAACTTAATGACGTTCACCCTTGCCCACCTCTGAAGTCTGTAAAGGTCCCTGTTGATGGCATGTGTGTTGACTGCACCCACAGCTTGGTGTCGTTGGCAAACTTGCTGAGTTGTTTCTCATATTTTGTGTTAACACAAAGTCGCATTACCAAGGCACATTTGAAAAATATAAAAGAGAAATTCTTCAAAATACCCCCAAAATAAAAAATGAGAAATTTTTCTGCCAAATATTAATATTAGGTTCTGCAGCTCTTGACCTGATGTGCTATATCATAGAAACAATCTTATAGATATGACTGAATAGGTAACTTTAAGTAATTGATCACAGAATGTTAACAGTGGTAATTATGCAGCACAACATATCAAGGATCTGGATATAATCAATATCAAGTGTTCTTTAAAATATAGAATGATAAAAAAATGAAATCTATTAATGAGAAAATTTCCATATTAATTTAATACTCTTTGTTCAGTTACTAAATAATCAACAAACAATCAAATAGGTCTGTAAACCATGTTGCACTTAAATATTTTATTTCAGGAAACCTTACCTTGGATATTTTTTCCTACATTGAGAAAGCAAAAATTAACTCTTGGCTAAGAAAGAATGTTATTCCTCAGCAGTTGTTTTGAAAATGTTTGAGAACTATAATTGACCCTGTAATAAGAAAGGATATTTTGAACAAGAAAATTTATTTTTCTTTTACATGAAATGAAAGAAAACATATAAAGGTTACAGCCGCAGAACCAGTTTTGTCAAAGGGTAGCAGAATAATATTTTCAGTGTGAAAAATAGCTCTCTTAATAGGACTGAGAGCCTTTCTGACTTTTATGCTCGCACTCCAGACACTGTTATGTGATGCAGACTCAGTTTAACAGCTAACATGAATACTAGTGGCAGCATCAATAGGGAACAAAACCACAGAAGCTGTCTAAATTGGTGATAACTGGATTATTAGTTGTGTAATAACACTGTTCAGTTGTGGGGACTTACAGGTAACTAGAGCAAAGTTGATCATGTGTAGCTTATTTAGTGGTCACTCCTTGAGTAACATACTTTGGTAGAAGAGAATTGATGGGATACTATCATTCTGTGATTTTGTTACTATCATTCTGTGATTCTGTACGCAGAAATAACCTTTATATTAATAATATTGGTGGTTACCTGAATGGCAGAAGAGATGAGAATAGAGTACGTAATGTACAGTTGTAGTTCCTGTTAAAAACTAAGAAAATATTTTAGGATAAGGAATAGGAGAGATAATACAGAGAGGAGGAAAGGTGAAACATGAGAGGGTCTGTATCACAGAAGATGATGTATTTTGCTTGAGGAGCTTTAATATCTCTTTGGTAGTTTTACATTTCAACCCATGAGTAGGTTATGGTACAACAGACAATTCAAATAGAACCAAGATCTCTTTGTGTGAGAACCTCATAAAATCTTAACCCAGAAAAAAGGCCTATTAGCAAGGTTTTCTAGAATTTTTCCACTACCAGCTACCATGGAGGAATCATATGACTTGCAATGAGTATTTTATGATGGTTTGTTCACAGACCAATTGGATCATCTGCAATGACAGCTGGACATTGCAGTGAAATTACGTGTTGTATGATGATGTGCCAGAAGCAGTTTGATCTGGAACAAGATCAGAGAGAGGCCTTGTGCTAAATTTAGATGAGCTAAGGTTAAACCCTATTGATCAAACATTATGGCTTGAGAGAGTGATTATGAAAAGGTTTTATATAATTAGTATTATATAAGCTCAGTAGAAAGGACTGTTAGGAGGGAAGCTATCAGAAATAATACTGACAGCCTTTGCTGTCAAGTTTGCCTTTGCTGGAACAAGATGCTACTGGAAGGTGGTTGTCAACATCTTAAGCATACCTGTTTGATTAAAACAAAATGGAAGGAAAAGCAAAAGTAGAGTTGTGGGTTGATATTCCTGTATTGTACTGTTAATACCTCAAAATCTGAACAAAGATAAAACATACAAATAAAACTGTACTTGTCAGACACAGGGTCTATAACTGAGTTAAAGAGTGGGACTGGATTGATGGAAGGCATGGATTAGGGGAGACTGTAAGTGGATTCAGCATAACCAGATGGTCAAAGATGAGTCTTGTGAAGTGAGTGATCTGGTACATTTTGGCCTGAGGAACAACGCAGTGTAGGTCTGCATTAGATTATCAAACAAAGCCAAAGCACAAGTGTGTGCATGTGCTTGTTCCACTAGCATCCTTGCTAACTTATTCTATAGCATTTATTTTGCCTGTGACAGTTAACAGCATCCCAGAAAACACTCAGCCATGGTCTGGGTTACTGCAAATCAGGAATAATTTCCAGTGGTTTTGTTCCTGGCTCAGGAGTGACCATTCTCTTTTACAGAAGAAGAAAGTTTAGGTGTGTGGATGTAAGTCATAATGGGTCATGCAGCCTCTGGACCAGATAGTAATCATTCAAATCCTGCTCTTTGTCACAATCCTTAACTGAGCCACTCGATTCTGATATTTTCACAGCTGTGGAATGGATGAGAGAATGGTATCTATGTCCAAGACATAATTTATTCTGAAAGTATATATGTAAGGGTTATAAATAGTGGCCCACTGTTTGATGTCTATGCCTTCCTTTAACCTCTGTCAGTCAATGAATAGAGAGTCAACCACTGGGGAATTAATTTCCTTAGTTGACATATATTTATTGTAGGTATACACAGCACACTCAGAACCATCCTTCCAAAAGAAGTTTGAGCTTCTGAAAGGTAATTGAAAGGCAAAGGAAAAAAGTATTTTTATACCTAGGGATAACCCTGAATCAAAATTCTAAATCTAAAACCCCTTAAACTGTACAGACTGATTATGTGCATGCTTTTCAAAGGACGTTTCTACAGAAAATTTGTCTTATCCTTGGAATGTCTCTTTAGAGAAACATTTACCCTAAACAATTAATGTTTATGTTGTCACACTGTTTCAAAAAGCATCTTGTCTGGTAATTAATGATTCTACTTCACTCTAGTAATAATAATAATTATAATAATGATAGTAATAATAAAAAAATTAGAACACTCTCTTGTTTAGTAGTCATTTCTCCTGCCTGTGCTCTCAGAATGTATAGTAAGCATTTACTGTTTTAAAAACTGACAGTTCAAATCTAGCACAAACCCAAGTGGCACTAACAAGCAAATTGTTTCCATTTGTGAAACCTATTGTAGTAATTGCTACTGACTCCAGAGACATTCCCTAGGCAAGAGCAGTAATGATAATTTGGTAGCTTTCTTTTAAGTAGACTTCGTTTACAACAGCTAGCAGATATTTCTGCCTTCAGGGTTGAGGAGAGGCTTATGGACTACAGTAATAGCTTCCCACTCTAAATTTTTCAAAAGCGGTTGCTTTAGTAGTGAGCAAATAGCACTATGTTTTCCAAATGTTATTTCTTAATTATTAAAAACTATCTTCTTCAACCCTAATCCTTTATGAGGCTCCCAAAAATACACATGACAAAACTCTTGTCAAAATTTCCAGAGATAATTGATTAAGTTTCATATTAGAAAATCGTGGAATCATTTATGTTGGAAAAGTCCTTTAAGACCATCAAGTCCAACTTTTAACCCAGCACTTTTAACAGATTATTTCTTGAAATTGGAGCAAGTATAGCAGGGATGTCAACCTCCTGCAGTCCTTTATGTAAAGCAAGTACAATTTCTATGCACTATGAAAGTCTGGTCTCTAGACCCTTTACCAGCTTCAATGCCTTTCTCTGAACATGCCCCAGCACCTCAATGTCCTTTATCTGTGAGTGTCCCAAAATGAGCACAGGATTCAAGGTGTGGCCTCACCAGTGCCGAATAAAAAAGGACAGTCGCTGCCCTGGTCCTGCTGGCCGCACTATTGCTGATACAAGCCAGGATTTCATTGGCCTGGGACAGGTCTATTTCCATTAGGAGAACCGTGCTTGATCATGTCCCAGCTGTTGATGACAACAACCTGTTACTATCTTACTCACTGCATAGACAGGAGCATCAGAGCGTCGTATTTGAGGAGCAAGAACAAGTTATAAAGAGCAATGTAGAGCAAAAGCCTGAGTTGAATAGTTTAAAAAGCAATACTAGGACCAGTAGACAGTAAGCTGATGCTTTTACCCTCTTTTATTTTCATTTAAATGCTCATGCATTGTTAAGAGATTTGGACTTCTTTAGGATCCTAGTTCAGGTAGGTAATTTAAAAAAAATGTTGAATTGGGAAAGGATCTTATCATAGATCCTTTTCAAAGGATCAATGCTAAGATCCTTTCCCAATTCAAAGTTGACAAAAAAACTTTAATATTACAATTACACAGGAGCTGGAGTCAATGACCCTTGTGGGTCCCTTCCAACTCAGGATATTGCAGGATTCTATGATGGTGATATGCTCCCATCCTTTTTGTAAATCTGACCCTAGGTCGTCTTTCCCATCCCCAGGAGTCTTCATCGAGAAGATGGAATGTTTGTTGCAGTTGGTTGCCCATCCCTGCTGCAGTCTCCACTTACTGCTTAAAACCAGATACAAGTATATATGTCAAACCTTTTTTGTGAAGGCTAAGCTTTGAGCTCTATTTTCACATACTCATGTGCTAATGTAGCAAATTAGAAATAGTTCTGTAAATAGCATAAAAAAAAAATGTAAAATTGAAGAAAAGTGAGAGAAGTAATACAAAACTAAGTCTAGAATGTTATCTATTTATTTTATCAAAACCATTGTATTAGGAATTTTGACACTGACTTACAGGAACCAAACCAGTTGACAATCTACATTGCAATAATAATTGGTAAAAACAGTGCAGAGAGGAATCTTAACCACCCCTCCCAGACAATTAAAAAACAAGTGTAGGTGGCTCACAAATGACTGGAATGAGGTTCACAATGAGTAAATTAATTAATAGACCAATGAAATTGCTAAATGTCATTTGCTCCTTTTTTTCTTTTTTCATGATGCATACAAAGCAGAAACCACTTCCCAGGCCATGGTGTGTACTTGTGTTCTATTCTTATATAAATAAACCACATGGATTCTCAGTTCAGTAGATATTCTGAAAAAATATTTTGGGCGTCCCAGTGTTTTCTGCTGGAAAAACTGATTATTTCTTGAAATTGGAGTGAGTATAGCAGGGATGCCTACCTCCTGCAGTCTATTATGTTAGACAAATACTGGGAAAATAATCCTTTCAAGGAAAGTACATAGAAATTGGTATTTCTTATCTTTATACCCCAGTATTTCTTGCGTTGTTTTTTCTTTGTCCCATTCTTTTTAGTTAAGTACATCAAGAGCATAGAAACCGGAATTGCAACTGAAGAAATTATTAATTCCAAGAAAATGATCAATCCATTTCTCAACAAAGTTTGTTCCTCATGTTCATTTGGACTTAGGGGTAATTGAAGAAAACATTTGAGTTTTTTTATCATATAATGCCTACCATTTCAGAGCAATTTAGAAGGACTTAGACACAAATTATTAAACATTCTAATTCTGGAGACAACCTTTATTAGAACTGTCTCAATCTTCAATTTTTTAACTACAGTAAAAGGGATGTAATGCAGAATATTTGAAACAGGTCACAGAAATTTATACTATTCACAGTGACTCCAGTTACTTTCTGGTAACTGGTGTAATATGTATGGGAGAATATGACTTGATTTTCTACTTCCCTTCTTTTACCTTAGTACCTCAGAGAATTTCCCAATTGCTCTTCCTGTTGAGTGGAAGTCCTGAAATTAACTATTTGTGTTGCAGTCAAAATTATTCTCAGTAGAAACAGCAAACTTCAAAGTTAACACAGTGGGATCAGCAACACACCCTTTTCAGAAAAGTTAGATATAATAATATAAAAGTTGCTGATATATATTTAAAAACTGCAAGAAAAATTGTGACTGACTTGAAACTGAATTCTGGAAATAAAATAGTTCTACTTTGTGTATTATATATAGGAATAAATCACTGTTGTATGACTGCCTGATGTGGAGGTACTGAATATATGTATGCTGAATATATTTGCCATATTATATATTTACTATAAATTTATCATTTATTTATTATATATAACATATATTTATTTTCCTGTGATATCTTCTCCTTGATACTAAATTAATAAAAAACCATTTGTTTTATATTTAGTAATCGAAGCATGACAGAATTTTACACTGATGTTTGTAGGTATGTCATGCTAATATTCATGGCTGTGAAAATTAGCTGTGTCTCTTTCAATTCTTGACATAGAGAATTGGGGTTCCTTCAGGACTGCTTTGCAGCTGGAGGTTTGTTTAAACTCTGTGAGAACTCATTTTGATGGCAGCAATTCACCTTACTCGTCATTCCTCTGTGCAGTCCCTTCCTCATTACTGTCAGTGAATTCTGTTATCTTCCTAAGTTTTATTTTCCTTAATTTGGAAAATGACTTGTATATGTCTTCTTCTTCACCATTGGTTTATTATGTCTTCTTCTGTACAGGTGTTAGAGCATGAACTTCTAACACATCTAGTCCCTGTGTATTATCATGTTGCATTTTCACTTTGTTCTGTCTCAGGATGCATCCCTATGGTATTCAATGTAACTTGAAAATGTTACTTATGTCAGAATCATCCACATTCCCTGAGCACTATTCTGGATTGCCTCTTATTCATCTCCAGTGTATTTCATTTGACATTTTTGTTCAGGAAGACTACCATATGTTATCTGTGATATTTTTTCCCAATGTGTGTTCTATGAGAAGTTGTTTAGCACAGGCCTCTGCTAAAAGAAAAAAAAAGTGCAAAACTGTCAGCTTAAAATCTTCTGTTGTTCCTGTTGTTCATTTCGACTTGCATACTGTGGGTGGCACTTGGGGGCTGGTTTGTTGCTGTCTATAAAAAGATGTGCCTTTTACAAATGAGAATATTGCTACATGACAACACATTGAAAGATTCAGATGAAGATTGAGTACTTGTATTTTTATAATGAAATACCTACATAACACCAGCGGTAGTCAAGCTACCTTGCTGGGCTGACCTTATTCAGTTTACCTCAGAGTGGAATTGCAATTCCCTGTTCCTCCCTAGGTTTCTGTGTTGGTAAAAGAAATGTGTATAAACAAATTTGCAATGAAAAATTCTTACACTTACTTTATAAGTAGTGAAGATTCATCCTTTGTGTTGAGCTGTGAGAGACTGTAATAATGACAGCATAATTCAACTTTCAGAGCCTGCAGCCTCTGACAATCAAAAAATGAGGGAATACCCACAGGCTGGTTTGTCAGATACCCTGAAACGGCAATGCCATATCTGTAGCACAGTCTGCTTTTCCTCCCCCTACCTTTTCCCCCAGACATACTGGTTTATTGGTGAAAGTATTCAGGGAGTGCTAGCAAAGGCTGAGTAGGAATTCTTTCAAGAAGGTTATATTTTTTTCTCTCCTGTATCTTGGGTGGGCCAGAAAGCCTCTGGAGATTACCAGTAGCCTTTTTTTCTAACTCAGTTTTGCAGCTCGATCTTATGAAGTCACTGTAGACAGTGAAACATTGCCGAGTTTTATAACTTTAGGCAAAATTTTTCCAAGTTAGTTTGTCTTTACTTCCACTTGCAACACAGGGTCCTGAAGTTTTTTGACATTCATCCACTCTAGACTGAGAACTCAGAGTACTAGATTATATGATTAAATGCTAATGCCCATTAACAAAAGGATTCTTGGGGACCAGGGAAACTGTGGCAGGTAGAGGGACCTCAAGAAGGTAAGAATTGCTAAAGGAGTATCCTGACCTGGCACTCCCAGAAATTTCCATGGGGAGTGATGAGCCCCTGGACCTCATGGGGAACTCACCAAGACAAGTCAGCTCAAGGAACTGCCTCTTCTGAATACCTTGCAGAATACTGGGTACAGGAACTGTGATGGGATGCAGGGGGAAAAGAATTTTGGGATTCTGTGATATTTATTATCAGGCGCTTTACATTTGGGAATTTTGGGATGATGTGGTACTTTTATAATGGGATGTTTGTGAATATGAAAAAAAGGGAAGGAAAGGGTGGGGCTTGACTATATTGGGGAGGAACAAGTGTGGGTAAAGAAAGGAGAATGGGTAAAGGCCCGTTGACTATAAACAGGGGTTGCCAGTACATTTGTCTGGCCAAGCCCTGTGATTTATCACTGCAATATATTGTCTTATATTCTTCCTAAATCCCTTTTTAAAAATTTTTAACATTTTAAAATATATGTGGATGTTACAGAAATTCAACCTGGACAGGTCGGTGATAGATTAAGACATCTGATAACCCGTAAATGAAGTAGGACCATGAATCCCAGAGGCTTCAGAGCCTGAGGAAGTCAGGAAGGTCTTGGAAACTGCTGCTGGATAGATTGAATGTCCAGGACCAGCTTCTGGCAAGACCCCTATTGTGTGTAAATTCGAGTAAGAGATTTTGATCTGATCAGCCCTAGAGAAGGGTTGGGGCTGGGCCTTTCACACTGTTCATGTTTGTGTGTGTGTTCTTTGTCACTGTGAGCGACGCTGATGACAAGGAATGTCACGACTAAGTTCAGAAGGGAAAGCAGTTCTGAATCTTTATTAATTAATTAATTCATCTTTTTATAACATGGATCACAAAGAGTGTGTTGAATGGCATAAGACAATTGGGTGCTAAGCTGTCAACCCCTTGAGGGGATTGGTCAAGCTCTAAAACACTTGTTCCAAAATATCAGAAAGCTAGAACCATAACAGTCTTGCATAACAAACCCAGGTGCAAGATAAGGAGTTTACAAGAACTCATAGCAGTGTTTTTCATAGCCTCTGTGAGAACTGCAAAGTTCTCACAGAACGCTGCAGAAAAGCTGAAAGATTTCTCTACCAAAGCTTTTCAGCATGCACAGTTCTTTGTGTTTGAGTGGATGCCATAAAATACACTTTGTTGTGTCTCTGTCAGTCTGTGCATCCAGCTGTGTGTTTATAGTGTGTTTGTGCACACAATCGCATGTGTACATGCTGGGTTTAGCCTTGACACTGCCTGGACCTGGGGATAGGGCACTGCCACTGCTGCACATCTTCATGGCTGGGTCAGGAGCACTTTCTGGGTCCTGCCGACCTCTGAGTTGGGCAGTCTCTAATACAGAGACACTTAAAAATTAGTGTGTGTCCAACAACTATGATCTGCTTGTAATCCACAGCCCTGGAAAAGTAAAAACCCTCATGGTTCCCACTCAGTGCAGTTCAAGCAAATGTATTCCACTCATATTTCAATTTTTAAGTCTATTTCTTTTTTTAAAATGGTCTCTTCTGCTAGTTGAAATAAAGTATTTCATATATTTTATAGATATACTAATGTATTCATGAATTCAGGTGATGAGGCCAAACAGGAGTAAACCCATGATCTGCAACAAGGATAGAAAGAAACAGAAACACAGGAAGCATGATTTTTTTTTTTAAATAGTGTAAATCACTTTTCATAAGACCATAGCAGATATGAATCTGTTAAATGTCTAGAAGTTTTTTGTTTTCTTTTATGGAATGTAAATAAAGTTTGGACCATTCGTACTTAGCTTGTTCTTTTTCTGTCTGTGTTGAGCTCATAGGGTCTGGAGGTCACATTACCAGTGTGTTTTTAAGCTTCACACAATTACCCTCAACCCTGTAAAGCATTGCACAGCAGGAGAGTATTTATGACTTATCACAATGAAAGCCACTGTCTTCTGCAGCCCTACAGGAGTCCAAGTATAATGCAGTGGTTATGAAGAATATGAAGGTACAATGTTGGTATAACATATTTAAACATATCATTACTGTGTTTTTGAACATAACTTTTTGTAGTCCATATTTTCCACTCAGAAGTTAAGCTGCATGTGTCCTCGGTGGGTTGCTGAAGTAGAAATCCTATTTATCTATTACCTATTATTTTCTTAGCAAAATTATCATCTTACATCCCATTATTTGACGGGATTATTAACCTTGACTACAGACATCCAAGGGCACTTCACAAGGTGTTACTCACTTAGACCTCATGTTACCCAACAATTTGTTTTAATTTTTTTTCAAGAACAAACTATCACATAGTCTTACATTAACCTCAGAGTAATTCTTCATGCAACAGAAGTTGTTCAGGTTATATATATAATGAAATGGATATGTATTCACACCATGTGAAAATAAGAAGCCATTAAAATGATTCAGCATGTCAGAAAAGGATATTTTGCTCAATAAAATAGCCCTTCCATAATGTGGCAAACAAATGTTGGTATGATAAATGTAGAATTTTAGAGTCACTTAATGTCTTTCTAAAAACATTTTTGCACCAACAATATGACTTTCATTCCTCCAATAAGAAACATGAAGGGGATTAAAAAAAAAATTATAAAACTGAAGATTAATATAGTAAAGTGTGTTCTCAAATGCTTTTCCCTTACTTTGTCATTGTCTTTCTGATGTCTTTCTGTTTACAAACTTGCTGATTTTCAAAAGTGTTTTCTTGGTTCTACTTTTTGAGTATTTTATATGAAACATCTGTCATGAAGCTGATATTTCCTCCTTTTTTTTTTTTGTCCCTGGGAATCTAATGAACATCCATCCTTTGAAAATCTGTTATTTTAAAATTGTAAACCCCAAATTATAATATACTTTTAAAGTGTCAGGATGTGTGCATTTTTTGCATTAGTTTTGATATCATGGAAACTTGTATTTCATTATGTCTCTCTGTGGAGTCCATCATGCCCATGATTACTATCATGGCTTTAGCATCAGAATGCATCACATACTGACAGTTTACCCAAGTTGTCATTGTTTTACAACTGATAGAGTAAATATCTTACCATGCTAAAAACTCTTTAATTTACAGGGAGATAGTATGTCTCTTAGTGATTTTGTCTTAGCAGACCAACAACTTTGGATCTATGTCAGCTGTCACTTGATTGATTATGCACCTAGGGCAGCTGATCACAGAAATTTTCCACCTTTTCCCCTTAGTATTTGTATTTGTTCTTCACAATTAGCCATACACACTCAGTGGTTGCATATGATGAAGTCAGCAAAACAAACCTTATCAGGATGTTAAATACTGGGAAAAATAAATGGAATTTGGTTCATCCAGTACTCAAAAGAAATATGACGAAGACATTTTTGAAATTAAAGTTTTGTTACTTTGTTAACTTGGGAGAGATATTATTTCTGCTTTAAAGTGCAATTACACTATTTGTGTTAATGACATTGGCCCTCTCCTCTTATCACCACCTAATTAATTACCTTTCCTCATCTTTTTCTTAAATGTATCTTACTTAATTCAGCAATGTAGAATTCAGTAATTGTTTGTTTTGTTTTCTTTTTTTTTTTTCCCAGCATAGGTATTATGCTTAAAACTGTGTTACATACTCAGTGACAAAACTCAGCATTTGTCCTGTTCCTACAATACTGATTATGGAGCATTTTGCAGTTCACTCTGGTCTACCATAAGCAGCATCATTCTCTGAGCCTTTGGGGCAGTGTGTGTTTACTGATGATCGGGGAGATTGCCAAGGGTGCGAAGGAAAACTATGGATGAAGACAATGCAAAGTCTGGGCTGATGTGGTGCAGCACTGCAGTAAGCAGCATCCCATCCTGTGCAGGGAGAGGCACCCATGGGCTCAGGCAGCCATCCTCTGTTTGTAGAGCTCCCTCTTCTAGGATGTCGTGGGTCCTCATCACATGCGTGGTCTCACCTCATTTTGGTGTCTGCTCACCAAGAGCATGTGTCTAGATGTTCCTTAAGCCTTAGATGAAGTGCTGTTTCCTGCATGCCTGACCAATATGTGTCTCACCAGAAATGCACCTTGCTATAGTGGGAACCTAGACAAATTTGAGGTAAAAGTATGTAGGAAAAGGGTGAATTATGAGTAGGGTGAATTATGAGAAAAATGTTTTCCTGGTTGTCAACACCTGTTTTCAAATATTTGAATCAAATTGCTGGTTTCTATAGCTCTGTAAGTCTGCTAGATACATGATACCCATGCTGACTGAAATTAATATTTAACCAGTCCCTCTCTTACTTGCCACACATGACCTGCCTGACTTTCATTTAAAAATGAAATGTGTTACTCCCCTAAATAAGAAGAATCAGCATCCTAGGCACATATCCTGTGTACATATCCGTATGCACCCTTGGACTTATCCAGCTAATGATTTCAGGAGGAACTCCTAGGTATTTATCCAAGACAATCATACATCCAGGTGCTTTCTTTTCATTCCTAGATGTCCCTGAACAATCTATCTGAAAGTCTCCTACAAACTTTTTCTACTGTCCTGCCTTTCTCTGTGATTATGATATACCTAACAACATTCTGAAAGGATGCCAATGCAGCACAGAATGTCTCAATATGAAGATGTAGATGAGTGCAGGTCATTTCACCTCAACAAACAGTACAAAACCCATCTATAGTCTTCTTGACTATCAGAATGCTTTGCAAAAACAGGGCAGCATTTTTTCCCTTGAACTTACATTTTTTTCCCTTTAGGAACTTCCTTTCTTTTCAAACTTTTCCTTTTATATTTTTAAATCAAACGGTATTGAAATCCTCCAGACCCCTTATGTGCTCATATAAGTCTCTTTATATCACCATGGAAAAGGTATGTATTTCTGCAATATATTTGCTTTTGAAAATTATAGTGTTCCTAAAACCACTATAATAAACATTTTGAAAGCTTTTTATAACTTTGCTATTCTTTCTTCCTCGATGAATTGTTTTGTGAGCAGATAACATTGGTATGAAAGCTAAAGCTCTCAAATCAAATTTTTGTAGCACAGATTTGTACATGCTCTTTAAAATTTTATTTCCTGCAATGGATACCAAAGCTTCAAATATTAATATGATTTTAATATTACATAGAAAAAGACAGAAGGTTAAGATGTTCTTATATCTTAATATAATTCCTACAAAGTAATAAATGGTTATGGATTATCAAGGCTTGATTTAGCTAGTGGCACATCAATGAAAAATAACAAATCTGAATGCAACGGCATGAAGAATGCTGAGTTACTGTTTCATTATTCACTCCAATCTCATAACTTCAGTGACATACAAGGCATGAAATACATTGTCAAAAATATATAGTTCAGAATACAGTGCCATTAAATATTTTATCCAATTGGCTGCAAAAAGACTGAATATTAAACCGAACCCTGTTCTTAAAAAAAATGACATTGCACTGTGCTTTCCAGCTCTTTTTACAGATAAAAGTTTTCCATCAGCAATTTCCTTTTAAGTAAAGTTAAGCAAGTCTCTCTCTCTCTCTTTTTTTCCTCCTTGTGAATATGCTGCTGAAAGTCTCCACCTCTAGGTAGAGTCTAGTCTCTACCGTAGGACATAAGGGAAAACTCCTTTCTGTGACTACTGGCATGCATATTTGACTTCTAGTTAGCAATTGTTTCCTTATAAGGTGAATTTAGAATGTTTTCTTAGTGTGATAAACAGTAAGGAAATTCTGAGTTGCAAAATGTGATATCTATTCATGCAAGGGACAGATTACACACACACTAGTAGTTCAGGATTTCCTTATTTCCTCAGCTCACGGTGAAATAAAATGACTCTATTCTACACCAGTTCCTTACTATGTGCCTTCTCTGTTTTTTTTAAATCTTATTTTTCCAATGACAGTTGGGACATTTAAAGAAGTTCCTTGTCATCTTTAACTAATAGCCCAATATTTTCTTTGCAGCGTCTCTTCTGCCATGTTCTATGTCACTTAAAATTATGTGAATTATGGCCATCAGCATATTTTAGAAGATTGTCCAGAAGCCCTTTAAAGTCTGCACTTCATCCAGTGCAGGCAGAGAACAAGAGAATAGTCTATTTTTACACAAGTAAATAACCATTTTCCTATAAATCTGTTGTCA
The DNA here is from genome assembly GCA_013397865.1 of Struthidea cinerea. Classification (NCBI taxonomy): domain Eukaryota; kingdom Metazoa; phylum Chordata; class Aves; order Passeriformes; family Corcoracidae; genus Struthidea; species Struthidea cinerea. The sequence goes on along the minus strand of VZTI01001716.1, from coordinate 205,430 downwards.
AGATTTTCATAGGTTGTGAGCAAAAGGGATTTTTAAGAAGGAACTTAAAGGATAGTACTGAGATGACTTATGTAAGTTTAGGGAGAACTTTTCCCAAGTGGGAAGGACAGTGTGAGAAAAAGGATTTTGTCTGAAAATCTGTCCTCAGTGCTATGTAGAATGTCCAGCCTTGACTCCTCTGCCCAGTCAAGCTTCCATTAATATGAGTGTGAATTTGTATAACTCGGTATAACCCAATAATATGAACTCATATAATCTTTTAACGCCTGTGGAAAAGGGTTTCTGACTTGCTTAACTTCTCCTATAACCTGAAGTGTAGCCAGTTAGTGCTTGGGCAGAGAAAAATACAGAAACTTTGTTCAGTTAGGTAGCTGGTCACATATAAAGTATAGGTATGTGTGATATACAGGACACATAAAAGTTGCCAGCATCCATGTTTTGGGGAGTCTTGCCTGACTGGCTGAGGGAGCCTTCACAAGGAAGCTGCAGAGAGGACTCCTGTTAACACCCCTCAAATGCTGACTGTCATCCTGTCGCTGTTACGTCCGAGGCACATAAAGAAAACGACACAGAGTCCAGGCTCATGAACAGTGGAAGCCGAAGCTTTTCTTTAATAATTTTCTGACTACTATATAGGATAGATCAGAAAAAAAGCGTTGAATGGCAATAGGTAATTGGATCCTCGGCCATCCACCCCTTGAGAGGATTGGCCAAGTCCTAAGATACCTATTCCAAAATATTTTCAAAGTCAAAGCCATAACAATCTTGGAAAACAGCTTGCAGGTGCAAGAAGTTTATGAAACTGTGACCTTGTTTAAAATAGTTTACATAGGAAAGACAGTCTGCTCACAGAATATTGAGAAAAGGCTGAAGAATTTCTCTGCTTCTAGCTTTTTAGCACCTACATCATCCTATCCAGGAGCTTTCTGTTTGAGCTCTACCCTGTTCCAAGTATCCAAACACATGCTTCAGTTGTTCATATAATAAAATGGCAGTATGGGTCTTCTCTTGTACTAGCTAGACACTATCTTTTCATCACTCCTAAAATGTAGGCTCTCATGACTGTTCAAAAGGACACGTAGTGATAGGACAAGGGGGATAGCTTTTGAGATGAAAGAAAGCAGATTGGACGTTACAAATAAATTCTTTTCTGTGAGGCTGGTGAGGCACTGGTACAGGTTGCCCAGAGAAGCTGTGGATGCCCCTAGCCTGGAACTGTTCAAAGCCAGGTTGGATGGGGCTTTGAGCAACCTGGTCTAGTGGAAAGTGTCCCTGCCTGTGGCAGGGGGTTAGAACTAGGTGATTTTAAGGTCCCTTCGAACCCTTACCCTTCTGTGATTCTATGATCTCAAAGCCACAGTTTCTTTCACTATTCTCATTTATTGTGTTTTTGCTTCCCAAGAGCTAGTCCTGATGCATATTTCAATGAGTTTGAATTAGTACACATTATAGATTATGAGAAGGTTGATAATGGTGTGTGTTGGGGGGGGCAGGGGGGAGCTGGGTTGCATGCAATAGATCAAATTTTTGTAAAACTAAGGGTGACTTTGTTAGCAAGCTTGCTTTGATGGCAGATATACTTTTTGTTAGGCCCTGATTGTCTAGCTGGTGTATTGTTCTATCTGTATTGCTCTGTTAATAAACCACGTGTTGCTGTTTCTGGGCTCTGGAGCTCTTGATTAGTACTCAGCAAGTGAAAGACCTTTTTGAGGGCTTGGGGTGAACTTTAGTTCAAAATTTTTGTGAGCCTTTTTTGCTTGTACAATCTTTTTGCCAGGTCAAAAGTGTGCAAGGGAGATTATGGGAAGCTGACATTTATATTGTTTATGGAGAGATGAAAGCTAGTTTTAAACAAATACCACTCCAGCCTCTGTGTGGGAATCTATTGCCTATGCAGACACATTAGGTGCATGGGGCAAGAATTTCATTTCACCACATCAGAAGCAGTGAATTCCTACCTTGTCATTGCAATTTTTCATGTGTTTTCAAGTTTCTCTGTTTCCAATATGCAAGTAAACTCATCTCTTCAACCTATTTCCACAAGCTGCCAAAGAAAGCAAAAAAACCTCAGCTGAGATTCACACCTAATGAAAACATAAAAGGTGAGAGTTAATAGCCACAGCCATTGAAATGGGTCCTTTACAGAGGAGCTTTGCATGTTTTGGAACAAGCTGAGACAATGACATGAAATTGCTTTTATCTTCTTTGTGGTCTATCCTGTCTACAGTCACTGGGGAGTTTTCCAGTGGGAGAATGCAACTTCAGTAGCACTTTTGAACACCTGCAATACCTCCTAAGTCTTCCTAGCTAGTGAACTGTTAAAAAATTCCTACATTTTCTGATCAGACTTTAGTCTGGGCTAAATTACTTATTGTAGCAGTGCACGCAGGACGCCCAAATATCCATGTATTTGGTATGATTAAAAGTTTGAAAATGAGTATACTTGTTTATAAGCATATGTTAGTGATTTTAACAAATTAATTGACTTCCTGTTTGTGCCTATTCTGTATTTGGTTTCTGCAGCACCTCCTGAAATTTTGTTTGGCCACCTTGGAGATGTACAAAAGTAAAGCTTCTTATATACAGATATTCAAATGGACTTTCTTAAAGTAACTTCTTCTGAGTATGTCTATGCTCCAATTGCTGCACACAGTATTGCTTTTAACTAATTAATTGATTTGTTTACCACAGGATGCCAAAGCTGTTCCAAGGATGGGCTACCTGTGTACTAGCAAATAGCCTGTGTGGTATTGCTTTAGCTGGTCTGTTCCTCCTACCACTGGATACATGCCCTTGGAAAAGCAGAGTTACATTTAACCATCAGGCAACAGAGACAGGGGATATCACATCACATAGATACCTGTTAAATTGTTTTTTGATAACAAGCATAACTTGGAAAGAGAACTGCAAAGGAGGGCATGTGCTTCTTAAACAGCTCAAGTGTTGCTCCTACCTTAGGATAAAGTAAGGTACATGTTGGCTCGACTATGGTAAGCTACTGCGTACATTTGCTGACATAATTATGTTGTGGTAAGACTAAAGGGCTCATCTAGCAGGAGAACAGTGAAGCCTTGTTTTCCTCCTTGACCATTTTAGAAAAGACTTTCTGATGCCCTGTATGTGCTACATTTTTATCCAGGAAATTATTTTAACATTAATGGAAGAGAATGTACGGACAATTCAACCAGAGAATAGTCACAGTACACAGACAAGTAATAATGAATTAGTAGAACTATTAAATGAAGAAAAACCCCAACAAAACGGAAAGCCAAGCAAACTGCAGTCTGTTTGCAGGAATGGGGTTCTGTAAGTTTTAAACAGAGCAGGGTTAGGCAGATGCTAAGAATTTTTTTGAAAATGTATCTGGAAGTTTTGTTCCATCCTATATATGCAAATATTTAGCAGAACATCTACCCACTGGCAGTATGAGCAGTTGGTAACAGCCACAAAAACAGTGTCATTCACAACGCAGTTTTCCTTCCATTTACAGTATTTTATCAGGATAAAATTCCCTCTTAGCCCCCCTCACCCCCCCAAAAAACAGAGAACTAAGTAAATAATTCTTCAACATGTTTTGCTAATATTTGTAAAATTAAAAAGCCCACCATAAACAAATAAAAACCAGATAATAATTATTTTTGTAATAGATCTTTATTACTAATACATTTACAGCAGTGATTAAACATAATACCATGTTCAGGGGACTTGTATATATGGGTGTTAGCAGAAAGAAAGTAGTTACCCTTTTACCCTTACACTGTTCAACTCAATAAAATGAAATTAGAGTTGTGGGAGGATAACAGGATTATTGTAGAGTCATCATTTCCTGCAGCATTTATCCTTTAAATTTGACCTTTGCAGGAGTTCATTATGCCAAAATTGATAGATCATGCTCATAGGAAAAAGTCATCTGAAACACCCGAGAGCTATTGAGCTAACTAAATAAACAACTCGAGACACTGAATGTAGAGATGTAAAATAGGTTTGTGTGTGTTTGTGCGTATATATTTATATATATATATATATATGCATACAGACGCTGCAGGACCTGTCCCAGGTACTTCCTTTTAATTACCATTTGTGAATATAAACAGAAATTTAGTTATGATGGAAACTAGCACAGTGCTTAAAAAAGATAGCAGGAAATGACAGAAATATGACAACTCAATGGAAAGCCATATGACCAAATCTTCATAACAGTGAAAAAACACAGATATTTCCTTCCCTCCCCCCCCCACCCCCCTTCCTGTTCTAGATAATTGATGAGATGAATGCCTCATGAGCTAAGGAAGACTGATGTGAACCTTCAGGGGGATGGAAATACTGTAGAAAAACAATGCTCTCAGTTCAATCAGTCCTGGGGGAGCTGCTTTCAGGCCTTCAAGGAGTGCCAAGCCTGATCTCGACTTTATGATTTGCTTCTGAAGAATTACAGAATACCCATGAAGCAAGTGCCTTTCAGCAGTTGTAATATACCAATCTTTAAAAACCAATTGTCTGCATTAGTCACTGCATCAAAGATGGGATTAAAGCCCAAATGAACTTTGCTACGCCCGTCCCAAGACATCTCAGCTCTCTGAAGAAATAATGACTATGTCTATCCTCTGGATTCCATCTTCTGTAAACAAGCATATCACTGCCCAATTTATTTTATCTTAGCTAGAATGTTCACTTTAATGATTAAATGTTTTAATCTCCTAGTTATTTTGTGGTATCTAATAGTCTATTTGAGATACCAACTTTTAGAGATTTCTGTGACCTCTTTAATAGACTTATTCTCTATAGAGATCCTTAATAATAATTTTTAATGTAGTTTCTTGTTATTCCCTGTCTTTCATTTCTAAGGTTGAAATAACAATGTCAAGCTTTAGCATAATCCATCAATTTATATTAAAGTGTTGGGAAAAAGCTGGCAGCCAAACAAAGACCTTCAAACCTTGAAAGAGTTTACAAGTTCCGTGATCAAAATGCATATTATTGTCTCTCTGCTATCCCCCATTCAAGTTAAGGACAAAATCCATGCTGGTCCTATAAAATGACAGTGCTGCAAACACCCTTAATGCATTGAAGTGTCGTGGATGCCTTGGAATACAGGCAGCAAAAATAGTTTTGGTTTTGTTCCCTAGTGTCACAAGAAAAGAGTATACAACCAATAAACTGCCGTGACAGCGTGCTGATCGGAGCTTCCTGTGCAGAGGGAAGAGAGACAGAACACACTGAGTGCTCTCCTGTTGCTGTTTTGGGTAGTGAGCAGTTAATCCTATGACTAGTTTGGTCTCAACATTTTATTTTAATATTTGCTGGTGACCTATAAAATTGATTAATGCTCGTTCATTGTGAAAACCATAATCCTTTCACTTTTTTTGCAGATGAATAACTTTTTTACACCCACAATATACTGATTCATTACATATTAACTACAATGTAGCTCATACCTCTTTAAAGACATGTTTTGAAAGATTTAGTGATGTCTGACTTTGATTTTTAGAATGTAGTATTGATCTGTTTTACAGTTTTTTATTTTCTAATCAGTACAGGTACATAATACTACAAAAGAAGGATCCCATGTTAATTCTTGGAGAACAGGTATTTCAGATTCTTATTTGCCTGGATCAGGGTACCTCTCATGAAAATGAGCTTGTGAAACTGATATCTCTAATGGTTTATTTCTTGTGTTAAAATTAAACGTCTTGCAAATTTCACATATTAAAATAGCTGGGTTGAAACTGGTTCTGATAAGCATCTTTGCAGTCTTATAAAACGTAGATTAAATGTCTTGCAGCAAACTTTAAAGGTCTTTATGCTGGGACTTCTACTAAGATTCTTTTAATTTCAGGGGTTTTTTTCCTTGTTCTGTGATAAAGTATATAGTTAAAATTGATTTTGATCAAAATAAAAGATGATTTTTAATCTAAGATGGCTGAAGATTATAGAATGATGGAGGGTAATGAATATTAATTATTATTGAAGATAATAGGACTGTATCCTGGGGCTATATTGTACTTCTGTATTTCGTACCTTCTCAGATGACACTGAGTATTTCTGATGAGGATGCTATTCTAAGGAGAAGACTAATTGTGGAAGAAATTCTTGATGAATTCTTAGAGAATTTTCTTATGCAGTTCAAGATTTTTCCTGCTTCTTTTGTTGCCAGGAAATCTGTATATATTAATTTCAGGTGAACACAGAGTAGTTTAACAAAATAAGATGAAAATATGTGTGTTTTAGACATACATTTATTTTCCCATATATTCATCATAAAGCAAAAACTATCATGATTTGAGGTATTGTTTCTTCGTTACACCAGAAAACAATTGTGCTGATTCCTTATGTATTGTAGTATTTTGAAATACTACCAGCCAAAAGGAATACTCATAAAGCTCTATTGTGTACCTCTTTCTAGGTTCTTTATTTTCTTACAGAGAACAATATTGCACTTACTGGACTTCTGTGAGTTAACCTATGGATCGTTGACAATACAGATCACTAAAGAAATGTCAGAAGTATCCAAACCAACAACACATTTATATAAAGCTATCTGATATTTCAAAAGTCTTTTATTTTCCTGCATTTGCAAAAGTTCATACTGACTTTCTCCTCTTGTTTTTAGCAGGCAAAACCCTTTTTCATATGCAGTGTCTTAGAATGGCAGAGGTGGCTGATCCACCCAGATTGGACAATATTAGCAAGAATGCAGTCAAGAATGAGGAATTAATTACATCAAGTTTACTACTCCAGAATATCAAAAGCTGGCTTCTGACAATAGAGGTCATTCCTGGATTTAATCAAGTTTAGTGCAGTGAAAGGGGGCTAGGGAATATAAGTTTTAAGGATAAATATAGGGCATTATCATACTTATAATGAAGATAATCCCCAACATATTGACTGGGAAGATTTTGATTCCTTTGGGGAAGATTCATCTGCTGAAGCAAAACTGTAGAATGAGAAACTCAGGACTTCAGTTTCCCTCTCAATGTCTTTTCTTCCAGATGACAACAATAGAGGATTTCTCTTTTGCTTTGGAGTTTTTAAGGTACATATAGCTGAACAGTTGTTGCTCTTTTCATAAATGAAGCTTTAAAAGGCCCATCAGATACAAGCAGTTGGATTTCAATTGTCACATTGTTGTCAATGCCGTAATCTTTTCCTATTTTACATATCTGTATAACTACAGCAGCTATGTTTTTTACATAGACAATTCAAACACAGCAGAGAAAAGTATTAACATCTGCCTTCTTTATTGGCTGATAGCTGTTAATCTATCTACAGTGCCTGTAATTATTTATTGTCCTCTTGTTATTGTCTTGCCTTAAGGAACACAACAATCATCCCTTGGGAATGGGAAGAATAAATCAATAGAGAGAAAGTCAGTGATCGGTGTCATCTGCTACAGACAAGCCCTAACAAAGATGTTTTCTTATGGTTCTGTATGCTGGGCTGCTTTATATAGCTGTTAGAAAGGGGAAGGACAAGATGATGCCCAAGCCATGTCTAAATTAAAGCAAACTGCTGAGTATTTTTCTATGACAATATCCTTTACCTGAAAAGACTTGTACTTCTAGCAAAACAGAGTTGTGCTTACTTTTTTTTTTTAGGTTTGTTTGCCTTTTTTTTGTTGGTTTGGTTTTGGTTTTTTATTTTACTTTATTTTCCAGCTGTGTAGAGTGCTGTGTTGCTATCTTGTCTGTGATTTAAACACTTCTGTTTATTTTTATTCCACGTCTATGTTGAAATAACTTACTTCCCTGAAATTTCTGTTTATGGAATCATTCTGGCCTCTGCGAGCCTGTTTTCCTTGAGAATCATTATTTCTGCTCAGGGTAGAAATCCAAACTCTCTCTATAGTCCAGGGTTATATAATTAAGCCCCCTGGCGACAATTAATTCTGTGCTTACGTTACAGACACTTTGTGTGGGACCGTTGCCTCTCTCACTCCCTCTCCCTGACTGTGAGGAGAGCCTGGATGGCTGGTTTAGGTTAGCCTCAAAAAGGCAGGTGAATGGTATCCTCTCCAGGTATCTCCACTGCTTCTAGAAAATGAGATGCCCTTCAGAAGGCTGGATCCGCCACCAAAGTTAAAGAATGAGAAAATCTGTACCTAAACTAAAGCCTGAGCTAATCTCATCACATCTGACACAGATGACTATGATCCTGTAATGGTCTGGGCATGCCAAACTTCCCTCTTTCCCCGTGTACTCTGGCACCAAATATTTAGAAACATCTGTGTGGCAATTGCTATCACAGGAATACTTCCAAAAGGTTTCTCGTTCTGTGACTTAAAGGAGTTAATAGGTCAGTCTCTTCTCCCAGCTTCACTTTGTTTTCCCCCCTGCACGTTTCTGTGATGTTTCTTAGGATCAATGAGTTCTTTTGTTTGAAGGAGCTCAAGGACTGCAAATTTGTCCTTGTGGGGCTGCAGCAAAAGCTCAGCGTCTCGTCCTGTTTAACTCTTTACAATGTTGCTATTTTGACTTTGTTGCTACTTTATTATTTCAACCAAGCTTTTCTTTTTCAAAAGTAGCTAAATAGGCCATTTGATGCCACCTACAATTTCAGAAGTAGTCTTAACAGTACTCCCTTAAGCAAGGGGTGCTTCTTCACAGCTTTTCTTTTCTACTACCAAAACTATTTTCAAAACACAACCAGCTCAGATGAGTGCCCTACATTCACAACAATTTTCACTTAATCTGTTCGCAGTCACGGAAATTAGTGTAGCCCTAGAAGGACTCATTTAGCACCATTTGTTAGAATTCTTTGCTGTGGAATAAACTGCAGTCCTTCCAGTTTTGTAGCATGAGGAGTGTGAGCATTCTTGGACTGAGAATGCTGCTAGGAATACTAATAGGAGAATCCTGGTTCTGATGCTCATCTTATCTGAAATTTTTGAAAGCTGTCCCTAATGTCTGTAAGGTACAGATGCTTGCAGTTTCTATCTTACCTATGCTTGATGTTTTCCTGATGTGAAATTTATTTGTGCAGCAAGACAACTCTCAGACCTTTCCAAGAGCTTGTTGCAATTAAAAGGATATACACTTGGTTTAGCTTTGTTCTTCTTTAATATTTTGTTTTTCATGAGTCCGTTTTACTCAGAGTTTGAATTAGAAAGCAGGAGACGTGAAGTTTTCTTCGGACTTATGTTTATTATTTCTTATCTATAACACAGCTGCACAGAGACTGCTTTCTAAGTTAACAAGGTGGAAAAATGGCAAAAATGGCCCCTGAGTGCTACTTTCAAGGTCTTTTATACTTTAATCTACCCAATTACAGATTGCAAAGTAACATGTTTTTACTTAAAATCCAATGAATATCTATCCCTGACCCGCAGTGCGGATTTCTTGAACCAATACCAGAAACCTCAGGTTGGTGAAGAAGAAAGAAGTTCAAATCCACGCCCAAAATTCTCCCTCTTGTTCCATATACATATTACTATATTCCATAAACCTACATTCTGTATCTCTACATATTTCACCCAGTGATATAACTTTAATTACACAGCAACAATCTCGGCACTATAACACAATCTGGGAAGTTTTTCCCAAGGCCTGAGATCAAATGGAGTGTGCTTTTGAGGATCATTGCTTGTCAGAGTAGAAAGAATGAAATTCTCAGAATTCAGGGTTCCAACAGTATACCTTTAGGTGATTGATGTGGCTCATGAAGCAAGCTCCCTGCAGAGAAGTACATTTCTGCTTCTGGAATATCCTTGAACACGATAGTTTTTAAAATTTGTTTTAGTTCAATGACAAAAGAATATTTATTTAGTAAACCAGAAAAAGAAATCCAGAAGATACAGACAGTTTTTGCTGTTCCTTTGATTACTTTATTATTTTCCTTTTTCATATTGAATGTTTTCTTTCAATGTGCCTCTGAATCAGCAAGGGAATATTTAGTTTGAAGATTTGCGGAAAAAGCTCTAATTCTTGGAAGAGCTGAAGCTTGGGTATTTAATCTTAGGACAAACAAGGTAGAAGATTGAAGGTCAGGAGCTTGGGCTAGCAAGCAAAACCATTTGTCTAAATCTTTCTCATCAGTAACATAGTGGAAAGGATGTTAAAAGCATCCTTCTCGCTTTTTTCTTTATGAGTAAATTTTTATACTGAAATACCACAAACTTTCCTCAGGCTAAAGCTTTTGTTATTGAGGAAGTGATGATCTTCATGTAGTTCATATTCCCATACTTGTTTATTTGATTAGTTATTTTACCGGAGATCTGCATGGTCACTTCTTAAACCACTCAGTCATCCTAGCAGTTCCATGTGGGAATTCTCAGGGTTTTGTTGCTTTGAAGTTAACCCTTTCAAAGCTTAAATATTTATAGCAAAAGAGAGACACTTTCTACAGTACCTAATGTCAGTCAGGATGATTTGTGTCACTAATGCCCTTGAACACTCTGGAGAATAACCCTTCAGAGACTGTCTTCTTGGGGCTTGGACAGTGCCTGCAGAACCACACAGAGCCACCAGGCTCTTTTATAGTTAATAGAGAGAAATATGATTTTGCAGAGAAATTCAGAGTTGGAGCCTAATTTTAGAAGTTTTCAATTGCTCTCTGCATGTGTCTTTCCCTCCCCAGTGAATAAAGGACTCTGCAGAGACCAGTCTTGCCAGCTAAAACCAGTTGTGGGGATATCCTCATGAGGCTTGTAAATTGCATAGATATTTTTATACATTTTAGGGAATGCCTTTTCCCTTCTATTTGAAATCTATCTATCATGATCATAAGGCATTTATTTTAGAACTGCTGTGAATCATTGTGTGTGTTTGTAAGCTGTATTTCTACTATTTGTATGACACTGAAAGAATATACACCTGATTTCAGTTGTACTTCAGAATTTCTCTATTCGGAAATGATTTAGACTTATAGTAACAATTTGTCTAAACAATTTAGTTTTAATCAATATTTTCATTCCTGAGCTAAAAGATAAGGCTACAAATTTGAAATTGATTTTTTTTTCCTTCTCAGTATTATGTGAGGTTGCATAGGGTGCTAGAGTGCTGGAAAGGCAATTGATCTGCATTTGGTTCTGTTGATTTGTTTGGATTTGTTGGGGGATTTTTGATGGCTTTTTTTTGGTGTTTGATTAGGTTTTTTTGTTTTGTTTTATTTTTTTTTTTTTTTTTTTTTTTTTTTTTTAGAAAATGCTGTTCAGTTATTTAAAACTTCAGAAAAAAATCAGTGCATGGAGAAATGTTTCTTTTTTCTCTTCTTTTTAAGCAAAAGAATTCAGATGATGGTAAAATTAAACAGAAGAACATTTCCAAAATGGCAGGAAAAGATACGAATAGGAATAAATAATGTTAAATATCTGTTTCAAAAAGCCCAAACCTTGCTTTTGTGATATTATTGATATGAGTTTCTTAAGATGTAAAGTTTACCTTCAGTTAATGTGGTCTTTCTAAGCATTGAGAACATAAATAATCTTTTCATTCAGGTTTCAAAGCTTGCTCTTGATTTTCAGTGCCAATTCTGTTAGCATTTTTTGGTTCCACAGAAACTGCAGTTATATGCCCAGGCTTACTCCCACTGTGCATCAGTTCTTTTTCACTTTTTAATGGAGTCTGAGTTATTTTAACCTCAGTGAAGAAAAGAAAATAATATGCAACTATCTTCCACATTTTTATTAAAATGATTTGATTACAGTTTCTTTCATCATTAAAGTCTCATTTGCAAACACCTCTGAAATATGTATTCCTATGTAAATGTGTCTTGTTTAATTATTAGCATGTAGGTAATTCACATATTTGCAGCATATTTAAACTGTGATTTATTATGGTTTTGTAGCACAAGTAAACAAATACCATTAGCTTCAGTATTTTCACAGCATAGCACGAATTTACTTATGTTTTTCAGTGGTAGCCTTTGCAATTCCTTGCAATCCCTTGCAGTACAAACTCTGGTGAGCTGAGTAACAGGTGACCTGCTGGACAACTGATTACTAGCTAAAAAAGGAAGAACAACAGCAATAAGAGGAGCAATGAAAATGTTGCAAATGGTTGACTACTGGTTTTTTTTCATTTCTATTGTATAGCATATAGCAGCTTTGGATATCAAAAATAGGATAACTAAAGTCTCAGACCAGCCAAAATTTCCTGTACTGAACCACTCAGTCTGTTACAAGAGCAAAGCTCGCATTTATACTTTCCCTTATCCATCTTTTCAGTGCCAGGTAGCAGCTATGATGGTTCATAGCAAGGGCATTCAGATAAAAATTGCTTCATTAAATGAAGGAACTTAACCATGACCTAGCTCAGGGAAGTGGATTAGGTGATATCTATGAGAGAAGAGGGGAAAAAAAAGAAAAAAAATGAAAGGGACTTCCTTGTTTATGCACACCATGGTCCACACCAGGATCCTAGTCCAGGACCACACAGAATTGTGTTTGTGTTTCACAACTGGATGCTCAGCCTAGTGCCAGGGCCAAAAAGGAAGAATCATCATTCTGGTGGGTTTAGTGAACTATCCACTGCATATCACTATCAGTAAGGACTGTTATAGCTGTGAAATGCAGCAACTAATTTTAAGGCTGAAAATAAAAGGGATGTCTCATTGAGACTTTACAAGTGAGGCACATAATGCAGAAAAAAAGCTTTGTTCCATTTTGCTCCAAAAACCTCTTTCTCAGTCCTCTTTTGTGCTCTGTGGTATCTCATTACTCCCTGTTGTGTCACTCAAGAACAGCCATACTCAGTGAGTTGATTTTCATGCCAAGGGAAATCCTCTACAAGCCTTCATAAGAAATGCACACTAATTTCCTTGACAGGTAAATAACACAAAAAATATGTACTTCTGACATTTGGTTTTAAGTTCAGTGTTGCTGGCTTCCAACAATTAGCATGATTGCAGTTGCAATACAGAGAGACTGGAGAAGACTGGGAGCAGAGAGGACTTTCCTTATCTGATGTGACCTTAAATTTGGTTTCATATTCACAAAAGAGAAGGAATATAGTTGTACATTGAAGATATTCCCTACATCCCCTCTCAGTTGCCTGGTATAGGTCATGCCTCTCTTCTAAAAATGTTAGAGAAAATTAAGCAGGGGGGAGAATTTTTGATTAGAGGGGAAAAGTTCTCCTCCCTTTCTAGGTCTTATTTTTCTTATTTCTGTTAATTTGAGGTCATCTTAAGAAGATGAGGGCTTGAGACAACATATATTTCCAGAGTTTACATCTTGGGTAAGAAAGTGCAATAGCATTAATACTATTAGCAAGCAAAGTGCAAGGCGTTGCAATCCTTTTTTTTTCTTTGCATGGTGTATAATTTATAATGATTGTTATGCTCTCTCTGCTGTTGTATATAGTATTGTTCTGTATGATATTTGGTACCAACTTGGGTCCAGGCAGTGACTACAATTGAGTAAGTTTGTGTTGATACAGTTTAAGAGGAAGAGTAAAATTTGACTTAGTACTTCCTTTCATGTATATAGAATAATAGTGTTACTTCAGATAAAATGATCAGAATAAAGAATGAGTTGACAGATTTGTGTCTTAATAGATGTCAAATGTGGTTTCATTGTCCTGAATTTTTCTCATCTGTACATTGTGAAATTTATTTATGTTTTAAGAATATGTACCATGTTGTGTTATGTAGTGCAATTTGCAATGTAAAATAAGAGTAAAATTTCTTGGGTTGTCTAGCTAATAATTTTGACATACATGAGCAAAAGTAATTTCCAAGTTAATTGTGACTGAAAAATAAACAATCATAATTTTCTCCATAAAAGGCATGAAAATTCATTTTTTCTTTTCAATTGCACAGTTTAAATTAGTTGTGAAACCCAGTCAAAATAAAACCTGTTCTCTAAAACTTGTTCCTAAAGAGTTATTTCATATATTCTATATTATTCTTTTAAGCTAAAAACTTTTTCACCACCTAATTGACAAATTTACAGTCTGAATTAGATGTGAAACATTAATGATCAATCTCTTTTTTCTAGGTTTTGAACTCTGTTGTATTTCACAGTATCACAGGATCATTTAGGTTGAAAAAGGCCTCCAAGACTTTTGAGTCCAACCTGTGACTGATCACCACCTTGTCAACTAGACCAGAGCAGTAAGCGACATGTCCAGTCATTCCTTGAACATCTCCAGGGATGGTGACTCCACCGCCTCTCTGGGAAGCCCGTTACAGTGTCTGACAAACTTTCCTGTGAAGAAACTCTTTCTGGAAGAAAAAAAAAAGTTCCTTTGTTATTTGCAACAATGGAATTTTTTTTTGTACGTATTTGTACAGGTATCTGCATGTACTTGGCAGGCAGGAACTGGGCAATTATTATGTGGAGAAAAAAATAATTAAAGGATGTATAATGGCTTTGAGCTTTGAGTTGAAATTTTGGTGTTACACTAGGCAAGCTAGCCTTTGAAAACCATCTTCATTTTCATATCTTCCAGTCTTCCAGAAATAAATCCATTAAAGTGGAGTGCTCAACTGCTCCTGTTGTGGGAGGTCTCAGCTGTATGAATATTGTGTGTGTTCACTGTTGCAGCATCTCAGTGTCTGATGCATACAAATCAGTGAAACCTGAACTCACCAACAGTTTACTCTCACCTTTTGTGCCCCTGTGGGAGATCCATTGTGTGCTAGTCCTGGCGTAGGACATTTTACACATCTTCAAAGCATCGGCAGTAGGGAACTAAGAACACATTTTTCTAATTTATGATATATCTGTAAACCCATATATCTGTAAAGTTGCACTGTTGAAGCAGCTCTGCTATTTATCCCTTAAACATGTTCCATGTTGAAAGTAAGACTGGTAAAAATGGGTCTGTCTGTATGTAAATATAATGAGAATGAAAAAGCTGTAGCTGATTTTCTTGTTATGCAGAGGCTCAAAGTTATGCAGCCATGAATGAAGCACTCTGCTGGGCTCCTTCCTTAGGGCTACTTTAGCAGATTAAGCAAAGTCTGCTAGAGTGCAGTCATCTGTGCTGCTGAGCTGTGAGAATGGTTGCTAGCCTGCTTTTGGCTCCTGGTGTCAGGCACTCTCCCAAATGATCCCACCGTGATGGGCACGGTATCGGACTTTAGACATTCCAGGAACTACTCACAACAGACAGCAGTAGACAGTTTGCACACTCTTTGAGTTTACCAACAATGACAATGACTCTTTCACAGCAATGTTGTGACCGTTCCTGGGGATGTTTAATTCCTTGGTTTAAACACAGACCTTGGCTGCGGACTATAAGATATGATTCAAGAGTTTTGATCTTATCTAGAAAAAAAAGGGAGGGTGAAATATATTTCATTCTGATTCATAAACTACTCGAGAAATTTCCAGTTAAGTATTCCAGCTCTGCTTTGCTGTATATTCCTGTAAATTTGTCTCCTATTAGTGGGGTTTGGTACATGAACAGGGTGATTCATAATAATATTGTTAATGCTAAGGCTGAGCAAGTTAGGTTCTTCAAGGTGTGAGACATGAATGAACAATACTATTGACTTGCCCTTTCTTTTCTAGGCTTTATTTTTCACCCTGTTCCCTAAAACTGTGAAGAACTCTTTTTCTAAATAAAACTGAAATTTTCACATGTAAACATTCAAATGGGAGTTTACCAAACACTGCGGAGTTTGGGATGGATCTTTGAGAGTGGGAAGTGTTATAATCATGAATAGACATATTTCATGGTGGAATCATCTCCAGGATTTGAAAGTCTGTTTCTAGTAGACATAGAAGAAAAAGGAAGATTTCTCCCTGGGATCTCAAAGTTTTTGGTTACGTTTTATTTCATTGTTTTTCAACCTTCACCTAATGAATCTGTAGATGCTTAAGGAAGACTATCTGTGAAAGAAATAACTATAAAATATATAAATTTATTCTGGTCTAATGTAAAAATGTGAATCTATTTGTCAATGTAGATGCTGAAGTTGTATGTCTCTAGAACTGCAGTTAGATGCCGTCTGTGATGCTAAAGTATCACATTTTCTGAGAAGCAGTAAGGAGTTAAAAAAAAAGAAATAATTGCTGCTAATGCCATGGATATAGTTTTAAATATTTTCAGGAACCAGATGAAAATACTGCTTACATTCGTATGCACTGAACTTTACCAAGCTCATAAAATGCTGTAGTATTTTTCCACCTTATGTTTATATATTTAATAATACACAGTCTGTATATGCAATTTTTTTGTGACTTGATTACTTGTCTCAGTGGATGCCTGGGTAATTTATGTTAGTGTGAAATGTGAAGGTTTCTTGACTTTAGAAAAGAAGAGCAATTTGCTGCTATTCACCCACTGACACGGAAATAGGTAGCAGCATACTGCCAATGTTTAATGACAATCTATTTGAAGAGTTTTTTACCTTTCTTATCATCATACCTGTCTTTGATTTAATTTCGTTGAAGTCATTAATGTCACACAGAGGATTCAGGGCTGAATGTGAGCAAAATTAAATAAGGGTTATTGTTTGGCCATAGTTTAGATATATGCAGTAATATTTTTTTACATCTCATTACAGTTTTTTTATAACTGTGATTTTAGTAAAACTGCTGGAGATACAGAAAATATGTTGTCCAATTCCTTCTCTTTCCTTTTCAGATTTGTAATAAAGTATAAGTAAATTAATAGCAATGCACCTAAAACTACTTCTCATATGATTTTAGGGTTACATCCTACAAATTATAATGGGAAATATGGACTGCTGGTACCCAGCTCCTTTGAGTTCCCATCTCGTTTGCATATTTTAACACTGATATTATAATACTAAGTTAAAAATTTTTTCAGTATTTACTAGGTTCAAAATTGCAACAGTTCTGGAATGTACTAAGATGTTTTCTGAAGTCTTCAGCTGTAAAATCCTAGTCTCTTGAATATCAATTTTGTATGTTTTTTTTTACCTTTTATTTTCCACGTAACACTTTAGGGATAACAGGATTAAAAAAAATGAAATTAAGGGATTTTTCCTACAGCTTTGTCTTCTTCCCCCTTAAACCCCCTTTCCCTTGCTAGACTTGTATTTCAAATGAATTTGGTCTTTCTGTTTCATAGCTCAGCAGGCAGAAATAGCAAAAACCCAGGGAAAAAACCACTGTGAGTGTGTCTTTGTTTTGCAGACTTCAGTGGGGCAAAATTTGATTTTGACATATGAGCACTTAATCTGATATTTTAATAACAGTAGAAATATTCTCATACATCACAGGAACAGGCATAGCTCCTGATGATTTCAATGGGACTTATGGGTGCTTCATACTACCCAAAACACCATCTCTCAGTAAGGATTAAGGCTGTCATCATCCTTAGTCATTCTAGTCCAACTTTCATGATATAACAGTTATTCTAGCCACATTATCATATTTTCTAAGGATTCAGATGTAATTCGTTGGTGTTTTTAAAGGTCTGAATTTTGTTGAGTTTTCTTCTGAAGTGTTTCTTTTTATTTGGCAGTTGTAAGTGAATCATAACTTAGTAAGGCAGAGATACATTGATTTGACTTAATTTTTCTTAGGTGTTCTAATAATTGTATCTGCATAATATACTGGGCTAAGGCATATTTGGCATTCCCTGTTTTGCTGCAGCTATCCCACATACACCAGTGTCAGCTGAACTCAGCAGAACCTTTTCTTCATGTTGTTTTACACACATAAAACATTCTGTCTCTACTGATGCAGATAAAATAGTCAAGAAAACATGTTTCTTATTAGATCATAATTTATGAATCAAACAGTTGCAAGCACTAATATACATTGGTATCCACTGTTTGCCACCTTCAGTGGAACCTGTAGTTCATACAACATCTAAGGCCAGCTCTTCAGCTCTCCTTATCTCCCTCATAAAAAGGACAAGGTTTCCAAACAGGCTCTCACTTACCACTGCGGAATCAGCTTTTCCCTTTGGCTAAGCCACTACCAAGGTAACCCTCCCTCCTCATCAGAGCTTGCTGCCAGGTCACCACTTAAGCACTTCTAGATCCCCAAGTGATATCTAGAATAATTTTCTTAACTTTGTCTTATCATTTGTCTTCTAAATTGGCAGTTCTCAATCCTTTTAGAACAAACATGGCTACCCCACAGTTTCTCTGAGAGCTTGACCTGTCTGCTTGCTAATACTCACATGACATTCACAGTAAAATATTTTGTGATAGAACTTGTGTGGCATACACTGCACAAAATAAAGCCATGTTATGCTGTGAGTTTACTGCTGAAAGCCTGAAAGGAGAAAGCAACTCCATTTTGTAGCATTCTTAACATCTTTTTTATCTGAAATTGCTTGTTTAAGAAATATAAATATAACTTCCTAATCCATGGATATAAGATTCTTGAACCAGAAAAAGTCACATCATCATGATTTTAATTATGTCATTGAGCAAAATTATGCAGAAAACATCTACTGATAATTATTCCCAATTTAAATTCCTGTTGCCACACACGAATTTTGACCCGTGGTAAATATAAGTTTGAAGAAAAATGGCTAATATTCATGGTATTGTGTATCGAGAGCAATGATTGGGAGTAAATGATTTATGCACTTGTTACTATGGTGGTGTGAGTAACTGTGGACTGGGAATGTCAGTATAAAATGAACTGCAGCATTTCTGTATGCACGTTAATAAACATAAAAATAATAAAAAATAGGACAGAAAAGTTAGTCCCTGTCAATTGAACTCTCAGTGAAGACTAGGTGCTACTTCGGAGCTGAATATGCAAAAATTTTGCCTGTTCTTATTTGGGCATGCAAGAGAGAAGACCCAGAAGAGACAGAATGTATGGCTAACATTGCAAAATCTGTACAAAATATACTGGAGAGGGGCAAAGTGTATGTAAAAGGAGCCAGTGTAAGAATGAAAATGTAATGATCTAAAAGCTGGTGAAAGCATCATTTAGGGATTAATGTTCAGGAACTCTTCAGATAAGCTTGGCCTTGACATTGTGAATTGCTGGGATTTCATGCAAAAATTTCATGCTTACTTTCCCTATTTCTGCTTCTGCTTGTGACTTAAACACTGCTTACATTTTGGAAACCCTCTTTCTAGTCCTTAGACATATTTGCATCCTAAGGACTTTTGATGCTCAAGTTTCCCAAAACCTACCTAAAATCTTGAGGAGCTCAATTTATGGATAATAGATCCTTACTAGGGAGATGATTTCCAGGTTTCCAGTAATTCTCAATGAAGCTAATGGTTGCCTACCTCTGATAGCTCAGTGATCACAGATTGCTAGAAAAATCAGATCTAATTGCTAGAACACACACCATCCTTTTAAGGTGCACATGGTGGTATACAAAACCATGCCTCTAGGAGAGAAATAGTGTGTGACTCCAGCCCTATAGACAAGTGAGCTTGGTGGGAAGCTATATGTGATTTAGGTTTCTTTTTTCCCCCCACAGTCTTTATGCAGTTAGTATTAAATAGTGTTTGCCATTAAAAAACTAATTTCCACTCTCCTAAATGTGGATGATGTTCCTCACATATATCTGGGCTACTCTACATCTTTGGATCTGACATGTTTATGTTTCGTTTTAAAAGCGTGAATTTGTTTTATTTCTGCTTTTCAACTGAAAACCTTATTTTCCCCAGAGCCTGATGTGCAGTTCACCAAATTGTTTAAAAAGACACTTTAGACCTGCAGAAGAATTGAATTAATTTTAAAATGCAGGAATTTAATTTATTTTACATAAGAGAACAACCCAATCAGTACGTTACTACACATTTTCTTCATCTTGATAAGTGATATTATGTGTTGTTCCTGGCTCTTCTGTTCTATGGATTTTAAGTGAAACATAGCTGCTGAGTCATAATGACTTCTAAGGCAGCTTAGGTAATTAGTAACTGTTGGAAGAGTAAAAGACTAAGGACTAAGCAATGTATCTCAGTTAAATGCTAAATACTGGAAAAGTGACTCTGCTGCTCTCAATAAATTTGTGAGCAAAAAAATTGACAATCCATATTTCTGAGCTATTGCTTCAGATGATCTGGAAAGTGTTGTTGCAGCAACTGTCTTATGCCATATTGCAAAGAAAATTTGCAATCTGTGATTGCTGAAATGCTAGTAAATAAATAAATAAACAAACTCAAAAAGTATTTGATGGAGATTTTTTTGGGAAATTCAGGTGCATATTGTAGACACATGTAGACATGAAATACTATGTATTTATCCTAGATATCTTAGGGAAAAAAAATTAAAAATACTAAAAGGACCAGTTCCTGGAAGGAATGGCTTCTTGTGACCTTAAAAATATTCCAGAGAGACCACTTCAAGAAGCTCAGCCAACTAGAGTAAGTTTGCTCTGACAAGCAATGAATGTTAGATATTTTCAGTAAGTTTCTTGCTGCAAGAGATTCCAGGAGACAGAATCACATACTATCTAGCCTTCCAGATACCACATATGTTTAAAAAATAAAAATACAAAAAATTGCAGGAGAAGATCATCAGTCTCCTGGAATAGTAGAAAAAAGTTGTATGGGAAGGAACTTCACAAAAGAAGTTTGTTTTAGTTTAAGTTTAAACAAGCTGCATCAGTACAGATGATATGTACTGTTACAGGAATTTGGGCATTCTACATTAGTTTTTTATAAAGTTAAAAATTCAGCACTGTAGAAAGCCATTTTGTCATTAGGAAAGGAGAAATTTAGGAACAAACTTTTCTCATGCTAGGGTAAAAGTATAGTTCAGTCTAAATATTGGACAAAACTGTCATTAGATTGCTCAATCAAAGAATACAGTCCTTAAAGAAGTGGCAGTGAATGAGGATCACTCCTGTTCACACACTTGGTGAAGATATGCATATATCCAGTTCTCTGAACTAGTGGCATAGGGACACTTTGTCAATATTGCTACAGTAAATGTTGAAGTGAAATGACAGATTTTCCTCTTGGGGCTCCCATGAGAAGCTGATGTGTAATCATTATTGAGACTTAATTTCTTTCCTGCTCTTAGCTGGAGGGAATGTGAAGCTCAAAGCCAGAAAGGAATCTGCAGTCTGACTGAGATCAGGAGTTTTGCATGTAACTTTCAGAATGTGACTTGAATCTGCAACCTGGTAGATGCTGCTCATTGTTTTTGTTACAGTCCAGTGCATTCATCAGTGTATTGTCTCCCTCATGCATTGCTAGGACAGATAAATATGTTCAAATGTAGGGGTTAGCATCAGGAAAGATGATCCCAAGCCTGAATCCTATCCTATAGAGACAGGGTTAATGAAGTTCTTAAATAGGAACAGTGTGATCCACCAAAAGATCTGACTGAGAAGAAAACTGAAAATATGGCAAGTAAAAGAGAACTGATTTATGTAGAAAAAGGAGATGATAGTTGGACAGACAGGAAACTGCTAAAGAAAATTTGGAGAAGGTGATCTCTTAACTGGGAATGACTGTGACAAGAGGGAGACGAGTGAAGAAAGGTTGGCATGGTAGGACACACAAGATATACAAATTATCGTCTCTTCAGTTGAAAGATCTCAGGCTATGACAAACTTTAGGTGGAGAAATTCCACAGGAAGTAACAAAATCAGGACAACATGGTAAGATGACATGATAGAAATGTGGAGAGTGGGATGAATATTAGAGACCGAGTTAAATGTAACATGGCAGTTTTCAGCTTCCAGGAAAAGTTTAGGTGCGTGTAATGGTTATATACCTTGTCTTTCCTCCACAAAATATGAGTGATATACCTGTTTTCCGTGAGGATAGAGGTGGTCAAAGTGTTCCTCCCAAACACACTCTTCTCAAGATGTACAGCTCTCCTGAGTCTAGCACAGTCCCACAATTACCCTGGGATCTCAGACTTGTAATCACATTTTGAGTCTTTGATCTCCAGATAGAACAACTGCATTGTTCACTTTCAGTCATACGAGACAGTAGTTTGCATGGATGGTTAAAATAGCCTGCATTGTAAGGAGCAAGGCAGGAGAGGAATAAGATAAATACTAAATTGGAGATAATCTCTTTCTAGACTCTGTGGTGCGTCTTTCAACTCAGGTCAGTTTGTCTGAGGTACAAAGAAGCTGAATATTATTTATAAGCTACGCTAGAGATCCTTTCTATATAACCTTGTTCTGAAGGCATGGTAAATTTTCATATCCCTGTGCAGACACTGAAAACATATTGCTCAGCAAATTTCCCTGAGCAGTCCTGGAGCTTTGATCAAATCAATCAAGAAAAGACTTCTGTAGGTTTTGGGTGTTTTTTAGTTGGGCAAGAAGTCTCAGAGGAAAAGGAATAAAAATGGAAAACATCCTGGCATAAAGAAAAAGCATGTGCTTTTCACCTTTAATTTTCCTTGAAGCTGTTTATGTTTTGAAAGGTGATTCCAGCTTTCAGTAAGGCTTTACTGTATAGAAGCATTGAGTGCTATCCTAGTTTAACTGTCCTGAGTCTTGCTCTCTGGCCTTTATCACAATATGTCCAGGAACAAATGACAGGGAATTTAACATGCCAGCAGAGTCATATGTGTGATAAAAATATTAACGTTTCCTTTAGAAAGTAATCTGAAGTAATGAATATACTTCTGCTTTCAAAGACTGAGGGGTTAAAAAAACATCTGTAGAATGAGGTGACGCTTTTGAACAAACACTACCAGGATATTTTTGCAGCAGGAATTCCTCAGTGTGCTCCATATATTACTCCTTTTCAATATTTCAGGAAAATCTTTTGAACACTCTGTTTAATCTCCCATCTGGTGTGTACCTCAGCACTTTCTTTTCTGAACATGAGTGGGTATCATGCTTGATACCTGTTCTTGCTTGATACTTGCTCTCAAAAACTACCCATGGGTAATCAATATTTTCACTTGAAGTACTTCGTGTATGTTCAGCATGGAAAAAAAAGGTTGTTTTCTATTTAACACTTCTGATACATCACAGTGCTTAAAGAGGATGGAGTAGATGTGCCGTGTGATGAAACAAAATATATTGTGAAAGGAGCTACCATAGAAGCTTTTCTTGCAGAAATGTAATGTAAATTGGATTTCAAATAGCCTGTCCTTTCCGCCTATTGACAGATAGCCCTTGAGATTCAGGTAGTTCGCAGAACATTCAATTAAACCGGGTTCATATTGCTCATCATTAGCTTTCCTCTGTGCTGCTTTTCCATTGTAAGCTCGTAAATGCTATCATTAGAAGAACCTTTCAAAAGAGGTTACCTTTTTGAAAGCATTTAATTTGCTTTTCCGGGTGGATTATTACTGCTGTCATGCTATTAACCAGCATAAAGAATCATGCATCAGGTGTACTTAACATCAAGCTGTTTAACTAAGATTACTCTTGTTAGAGATACACTGAGTGCATAATATTCTGTACCAGGTAATGCAAACCAAGAAGCAAAAGCCACGGTAGTTGAAACAATGTATAAAAGATTTTGTATCTTTCTTAATTTTTCAATTTCAATACACAGATCTGCTTCCAATGAACTTAATCGCAGAATTATGAGTTTTTTTTAAAAATTCACCTGAAATGCTTTTTTTTTTTAATCAAGCATGGAATGAAAACTCATTTTCTTCTCTTTTTTCCCCTCAGACTTTATTATTTCCAGTTAGTAGACTGAAATGATTGCTTCTATCTCTTGGGTCTAATAAAGCAATTTGGCTCTTTAATGGGCCTTGTTAGGGTTGAAGACCAATGTCTTTCTGGTATTACTTTTTGCATTATTGGTGCACTACCTGCTGAGTCACCAGCACAGAAACCAGAGGTTAATTCCACTTTCACTAAACGAAGCAGATAATCAGCCATCAGAGGATGGCTCCTGTACTGTAAATAAGTCTTGACAAGCTGAGGGACAGCACTGTGGATCACTCAGCCCTCTTCACACCATCTGTCCCCAAATTAAGACAAAGTAAGGATATTAATTTGTTACATTTCAAAAGATGTAATGACAAAGCCACATGGACATTTTTAAATGGCAATGAATAACTAAAACATTTTATTAGTATTTCATTGAGTCATGGGCTATAGTTGTCATAGTTATGAAAACTTCTTTTCCAACAGTAAATGTATGGAAAGTGTCTTGACCAGACATACAGCTAATGACTGTCAAAACAGATTCATTCCAAATTATTTTGCTATAGAGTATTTTTTGCTTAGGTTGAAAGTGGTATGGCACAAGGACCTGATGTCCAATCTGTTTGATATACCAGAGATATTATATGGAGAATAAATTCCCACCTAGTGGGGATGCTGTTACATGGTTTCAGGGGTCAGAAACATTATTGAAAAATAAGAACTCACCAGAATAAGGAATGGTGGAAAAAAATTTTTGTAAATTGCTGAATTGAGACCGTATCTTATCTATTTTACTAAATCCATGTGACATGAAGGCAGAGCAGTGGTTCAATTGAATTTACACTATATCACACTGGATTGCTGAAGAAGTAGGAATGGATCTATCTGCAAGAGAATTAGTTTTACAGATAAGTTTTAATTATTCATTACATGATACGTCTATTCCTGTGCGGCTCTTATTTTCAAATAAAAGAGTTCAAAGCATTCAAAGGTCAAGTATGTATTAGTGACTAAAGCATAAAAATATTACAGAGTTATTCTAATAATCTCCAAATCAAGCACTGTGAAAACAGGAAATCCAGAACCGGAGTCAAATTGAAAAGAAATGATGGCAGAAATCAATTCCATTTTTCCCTGGAACGGTGCCACACAATATCTACAAGGCTATGAAATAACTACAGGGCTATGATTAATGAGTAATATTGCTTCCATATCCAGATTAGGCTAAACAGCTTTTTAAAGAAAGTATTTTAAATTTTCCTTCTTCATTAGAAGACAGAGATAAAATTGGACATCTAAACAGAATTTAACAGCAAACTTTTTTTTTTTTTTGCACAATGGTTTTTTAAAATGATGTTGAGGTTGCAGGTAATAGGACCATAAGTATCCAGTTTAATCTTGGACAAGTATCAAGATTAAGCTTGGACAACTAGTTTACCTTCTGTCACCTGAATTTAGATGTCATAATCTACAGCTGGTTCCTACCCTTCTACAGCTCTCTTAGAATGGAGCAATTCCCTTCAGTCATGTGTGCCTCTGCATTTACTCTACGGGGATCAAAGGTAAAAGGCTTAAATTAAGGAGCTAATTTTTCATCTGCTAAAGTTAGATGAGCTAGGCCACCTACAGTTCAGAGAAGTACTTTCCAAGCATTTTTAATTAATGTTGATCAGATTCTCATTACAACCAGAGGACTGTCCCTTAATTGTGTCCTCAGAAAAAAACCCATGTAGAAAGTGAATGAAGTGACACTAGAGTTTTGAACTAGGTTGTTGATGAAGTTTGTTTCTATAAGAAACTTTTATATTATTAATTACACTAATCTATTAGGTTTTATTCTTAAAACCTGCCAGTAGGTTTGTGAAGTGGCGAGATGTTAAAACCTGTAGGATTCTTGAACATTAATTGATGAAATGTAAATTTAATGACTCAGTATTACTACATTAATCCACAGTAGCAATACACAGGAAATAATCAGATTAGCAATTATTAAAAAATATTTTTAAAAGGTGAATTTAGCCTATATTTAGTTACTGCCAGGTTTCTGTTCCTTGCACTGAAGCATTTGATCCTGCTGACTTCCTGGAGCCTGGCATCTGTTCTCATTTGGCAAACTGATGAGTCATACACCAGTAGGTTTTGTTTTTGATCCAGGCCCAGGTGAACTGAACCTCTGCAATCATTTATTTAATGTCATCCTTGCTGACAGCACCTTCTAGTAACACAGTCTTTCTCTTTATTCCTGTTATTTTCTGTTCCTGCTTTCTATTTAATCATCAAAGCTGAGATCCATCATAGTTGGCTCTAGAGACCACATTTTACTGAATTCGAGTGTTTAAGGTGAAGAAGAATTAAATGCTTGGGCAGAGAAGCTGTGAAACTTCCCTTTGATTATTAGGAGGTGGGAAAGAGAAGACAGTTGTAATAAAACACGTTAGGAAGTTGGCTAATTTAGATTTAGTAATGTTTACCTAAAATGTGCTTATACAAAGTTATTTTGCCTATAATATTGCTAAAATATCCTTCTGGATAAATATTGAAATTAAATTGTATATGCCCCTTTCAGCAATTCAAGATGCAGTTTTTTAGTGTAAAATGAATGTTCAGGATATATTCACTTCTTAGTTTCAAAGGCGAGAATCTCCAGGAGCTGGTGTTGTAAAGACCTGTTTTTACCACAATAAGCATATAAAGAAGAAAAAACAATAATGAAATTATAGATCACAAATACTCAAAATAGCTGAGTTGAATTGCTTTTGAAGATTCTTCTGGTTATGTGTAGTTTTAGTAGCTTAGCTGATCACAGCAAAGGAAATATACTCTCCTGGCTTAGAAAGCTTGGCTGAAGAGTGTGTTTAAATTAAAAGATTTGTTTTGCTTACCTTCTCTCAAATAAGTCTCCAAACAAATGCTCCAGAAAAAATTCTATAGAGTCCACTGATGAGAGGTCTAACTCTCTCTTCTTATATGTTGCTTCATGCAGTCTTCCCTCTCCAAAATGTCAACACCTGGGGTTCTGATTCCCATTAAAAGAAGGGAAAGAAGCACAAATGTTGAAAGAGCAATATGGCTGGTTTTTGCTAGTAGTGGCCTATGGTGTTACCTGTGTTTCTTATCTGAAATACAGGAAGTGAGATAGGTTCCTTGGAAATTACTACAGACTAGCTTATCTTGAAGAAAAGGAAATTAATTTTTTTCTTCAATACCTAGAGAATTTCCTCTAGTAAGTTATGCCTTTATTAGCCTCTCTGAAAAGATGAATTCTGTTATTTAATGTTTTAAGTTTTCATGTAGTGTTTTCTAAATTTAGACTAAGAAGTAACATACAGGTTCTAGGTTATTCTTCCTTAAATCTTACCACTGCACTTATTTTAAAGACAAACTGATATTCAAGAAATAATTCACTTTTCCATGGCTGTGCTTATTTCTAGTAAGTGTTATTTGGGAGCTGCAAGCTGAAGTAGTTTCTTAAAGTTTTGAATCTATGCCGCATAGTCTATAGATTGGAGCTTCCTTAGAGTCTCTCAAGGCTGACTTCAGAGAAAGAGCTTTACAGTGAATTTCATTCTTCTTTATTCTCACACTTAGTTGTAATTAATTTTACTTTTAAATACGTTGGTACTACACAGAAATGAGCTCTCTCTGAGTGCAGAAGAAAACCTATATTAGCATGTAAACATGAAGGGCATTCTGAAAGTTCTCTAGCACTTTTCTCTCTCTCTTTCCTTTTTGTTTTATGCTTCCTTGGATTACCGAGATGAAACAGAAGAGGTTTAAAATAAATTAAAACTTAATTTTGCATGCAAGCAGCAAGCTCATTGCCATGGGCAAATATCAGCCTTGTTTGCTTTGAGGAGTCTCTGTTATTATGACTTTGAGGAGTAGCTGCTTGATGGCCCTCGGAGCGTTGTGCATACCACTTTTCATTCAGCATAAGGCTTCAACAAACATTAGAAGGAGCTGCTCACACTCTGTTTGAAAAAGCCTGATCAAAACACATGCTCTTATTTATTTATTTTCTGGGTAACGCATTTGTCTGGGTATTCAGGACTGCTTTGCTCTTACTCCAAGCAGAGCTAACCTAGTATTGATATCCTGTTTTTACTGTGATGTGGTCATTAATTGTATTTAAGCTGAGATAACAAGTGCAACCCCAGAAGAGGCAGAAGGACCACGCAAGAGCACAGGATGGCATTTGGGAGGCTCATAGCACTTCTTTTGGTTCACTTAGCAACAAGTATCTACTACCTCTGATGGCAGACCAACAGGGAATTTTGGGAATTTCAGCTGTCAAGACTTGGCAGTCATTCAAGCAGTGTAGACAAAAGGAGTTTGAACAAGTCCTTTCAAATGACTATTTTTATTCAATGCTGACTTAAATGATTTCTCCCTTTAAATTGCTTACTCTGAGGTATATATACTACCTCTCTTTAATCAACAGCGATTTCATTCATCAAATATCTTCCAACAGTCATATTCTCTCGCCAGTTAAATTTCTAGTTGTATTTCTTTGACTTATCCTGGATTTATTAATGAGCCAACATTTTCCTTGAACTGTATTTTAAAAGTTTAATTTTTTTTGCATGCTTTCCCTCTTTCTTGAAAAAAAATCCTTCATCCATGTATATTACCAAATAGCAGTATTTTTGGTACACTAAAGTGAGGAGCATCTTAGGAATTGTTACAAACTGTTGGCAAACTGGAGACATACTCAGTAACTCAATAGCTGCTGTGACACACAGACAAGAGACACAAAAAAAGGTTGAATCCTTCAGTCTCCTATCAAGAATCCCGAGCAAATCCTATCAAGTGACAGATTGGCAGTTCTTGATCAGCAGTTTACAGATCTCCATGCAGAGAAATGCAATGGAAAGCTGTGCCTCAGAGCATTTTTTCAATTGGCACAATACATACAGTTTTCTTACTAGGTGTACTTTGTGCAGAAATTTTAAAATGCATCATTAACAACTGAGGAAACCAACATGATTACCAAGGTAACAGTCACCTGTGCAAAACACTTCTTATTTATTGGAATGGAAAAGGATAATTTCCCTTTGGAAAAGAAAAAAAAATTCTTACTTAGTCCTATTCCCATCACACCAAAGTGGAAATATGCCTTGGGAAAAGCTTATACTGCTAGAGTTCAAGCAGTTTAAGGCCTTTCTCTGGATGCCTTTATATTTCATCTTTCAGGTGTTAGGAGGTTAAGTTCTCCAGCCTGATCTGCTGTGAAAATTACTTATTGCCAACAAAAACTGTCAGTAATGGATAAAACTAAATAAATGTTAAAACCAGCTCAAACACAAATATAGAGAAGGACAAATCATGTTTTGCACTGCTTCAGAAACATTTCTAGCTCACAATCAAATCCTACCCTCTTCCTCATTTGGAAGAGGACATTTCTCAATGATGTTTAGTGATGTACAAAGTTAAGAGAAAATAATATTCCGTTTATCAGAGAAGAGTGAGGCTCCAGGAGGCTATGCCAAATAGGTTATTTGTCCATTCAGGATTTTTATAAGCATTTGGCTTTCAATATCTTTGCATAATGATCTTGGAAGAAAAGGACTTTTTTTTCTGTGTTATCACCAGTTCTTTACATATATATTTAAAAGCAAAAGTATTTCCTCTCATGGAAAATATATAAGAAGATATCTTAACATTTTTCATGGCCTTATTGTCAGGGGGCTTTTAAAATGAGTTGATGGGTGTGGAAATGCATGTACTCATTCTTCATCTGGTTTAGGGCTGAGGTTATAATTTTTCTGAGGATATTTTATTTTATTTTTTTTTTCTGAAATATCTTTTAGGCCAGCACTACAATGGTGTAAGTTTGGGTTTTAAAGTATATATGGCCATACTTAATAAAACTTAATAATGGCCATACTTAATAAAACACTACTTATTATGTTTTGTACTTATTGTTTCTTGCTACACGCAGCCTGAGGAGGCAGGAAGGACAGAATTCAATTTGAGATTAAGACTGCTAACTGTAGATGTCTGTGTTGTGTAAACTTCCTTTCTAGTCAACAGTCAATACAGGCAGTGGAACCTAGGGATTTATTCACCTGGCTAGCTAATAGACATCAACTTTTACATTGAGTTTAATCACATTCTTTAATCTCTGCTCTCTCTACTGACTAAATCTCTAGCAGCTACCACGGCAATTGAAAACACTTAGCTCACCTATGGACATGCAAATTTAAGTATCTTGTTTGGTGACTCTTCCCTTCCCCGTTGTTTGTTTTAGTGCTTTCTTATGCTGATGTCCCCCTGCAGACCACTCTTTAAGATGGTGAGCGTTGCCCTCCATTCAGGACCTTTAGAGACCAAGTAATCCACCTAAATCCACCCATCTGAAATAGTATAATAGGAGTTTTTGGGTGGAAGTTGATGTTCAGAGAGTCAAATAATCACATTTGCCACCTCTTCACAGCATTCATGACCTTATGACTTACAAGTACTTATACACTGGCAGTTTCTGAAAGCAGTAGAGACAAGGAACCACTCAAATAATTAAAAATGTGTCAGCCTTTGCTGTTCTTTGGATGGACTCTGACTTTGTTGCACTTAGTTTTTAACCTTATCTCGTCCACCACTGTCTCTTCATGTGTCTCATTTATGGCTTATTTATGTAAAATACCCCCTGTGGTGCCATCTTTGGGATTATTTGGATCAAGCCTGTTGTTCATGAGATTTGCATCAGATCTTCACTTTAAGTTCAGAAAGCATCTAAAGGTGTTTAATTTATCCCTGTTTAGGACATCTTTAGATTCTCACATTTAATCAATATTTAAGTGCTGTTGAAAGCATGATAAGTGCATAAAATTTTATTTGTGAGGTCCACAGATGATGGCATAAATTGACTTTACATTTACTTGGAATAAGGGAGGAAGGAAGGAATCCATATGAGTGAGAGAAAAGAGGAGGAAAATAAAATTAAAAAAGGAAGAGAGAAGGGAGAAATTTTTCCCGGGTGGCTAGCTGATACGTTGAGCGGCGGGGTCCCCAGAAGAACATAGTTCTCTCTCACATGTCTTTTCCAGTGCAATGGTGTAGCAGGCAGCGATAAACATGATGATTTTTCCAGACGTGCTTTTCCCCTGGTACTGTACGGTTTTCCTCAGGACACAGAAAACCTTGCTGGTTTTTTTCCCTATTTATTATGCTTTTAGCACTGATGGGAGCATGCTTAATTAGATACAAGTGTTACACACAAATTGGTTTGCTGAGTTTTAGGCCTGCATGTTGTTGGGTAATGCTTGTCAGTGATTTATGGCCATTATCTGGAATGTTACTCACTAATGCTGTATTCCTGCAGTATAAATTAAAAGTTACAAAACAAGGGACAGGGGAGGGGATAGGGGAGATGTTTCTCATGCCAGTGGAAGTAGCTTCTCATGAGAATCTGCCGTAGTTACATCGGAGTTGGCAGGTGCAAGGCCATGAGAATAACATGAGAAAACCAACGTGGGAGCAAAAGTGGGAAAATACTGCCACATCAGCTGTAGTCAGAGTGGAGAATTGCAAATGTAGGGGCCTTATCTTTAGGAGGGTTAAGACACTTGAGGCACTGTGCAGTATAGAAGTGTGTGCTTGAAAACAAACACACACATTTAGGTGCACTGAGAAATGGGAATGATTTTCCAAGTTGAGAACCTTGAAAGCTATATTATACAAGAGGTTCAACTGTAGTCAGGTAAAGCCATGAGCTGTATGTGGATTTGATTATTATGTGTTTTTTCCTCCAGAAATTTGAACTTACCATGACTATTTGCAGTACTGTATGAATGGTTGGACGGTTATCAAATCGTTATGTGGTATCCTCAATATGCTGATGGCATAAATGTCATATATTTTTGTGGTAATACAGTAAATGTGTGTAACAGGGAGTGCACTACTCACTAAAGATTTATTAGCATCTCACATGCCATGTGATAAGGTTTACTAAGACTATGGAGTTTAAGTACATTATTCAGGTGCACTGTGACTTCCTTTCAGAGGCTGATAAAATCAGTAGGGTTGGAGGGTGGAATTGCACTGCCCTGAATCAGGGCCAGTGATTTAGAGCAGTTGTTGAGACATTTTCTAGTCTAATATAGAGAGACTGGCATTCTCAGGGTATGATTCACTACATCTGAAGTGTTGGGTAAAGCACCTGTTGATGCTTACTGCTTTCCAATAAATTAAACAAGGACAAGTGTGGATGTGTGAAGAGGGAGAAAAAGAGGGTGATCTGGAGCCAAATATATACTGACATCAAGTGTATTGACACTTTATTTGGGTAACATGAAGGAGTGCTTCAAGATACTATCTTAAAAATATACAGATATCTAAAAACACTTTTCACACAGCACATTATTTGGGCAACAATTTAGTCAGGAAGACATTGAAAGTGTCATGGATATTGTACTTACTCCATCCATAGCTTAAAAGTTGGTATTTTTCATGATCCCCTGAAATTAGCTTTACTAAGTGTAGACCATCTACCTTCAGTTGTGGTTACCTCTGAATCATAAACATATGCGTCATGATTGAGGTGTTTTTAAAATGTTGTGAAATAAAACATCTTCCAAATTACTAGCTATCAAGATTTCTAACTACCCAAATTTTTAGTTTAGTGTCCATTTTGTATGTCTGCCTGGGATGAAATAAGTAAAGAATTGCTATGATAATTACATTTCAGGTTTTATTGAAGTTTCCTTTCCTTATTCCTTTCCTTCTCTCTACGATTATATAATTCATACTTCTTCTGAATGAGAAAGTTAGCTTTGCAGAAATATAGCAAGCTAAGCAGAGATCAGCTCTGAACAATATTGTTACCACCTGTTTTGTGGAAGTTCAGTGATACAACTGTGTTAATTTATTAAAGTAAGAGGACCTGTTTTCAAACATGTGGCACATGTTTACTCCTCACAGACCTCACCACACTAGTTTGCTGGGCAGGGGCTTAGATGGGCTTCCAAAGGAAAGCCAAACAGTCACAATAGAATTTGAAACTAATGTCATCCTTTTGGCTCTTTGCTGGGAAGGGTTTTTAGGTCTTCATGTGAATCTCAAGTAAATATGACCCAGTGCACATTCTTCCTGTCAAACCTGGCAAAGTAACAGGCAAAATAAATTGTGCAGAGAGAATGGAATTTTATTTTTTTTTTTTTACTTAACCATGGCAGGCTCCTCTAATAAATTATCATCAGTATTTTATTAGCTTTTTATATTATAAAGAAGAAAAAAATTACCAGCCTTTAATTAAGGTTCCATCATTTCTGTTGCTTTCTGTTGCATTTTTAATTTTTAAATTTTGCTGTAGAGTATCATATTTGCACATTAATAATTGACTTTCTTTTTACCGTTACACCAGATAATTTCTCTGTTGATTCCATCACTTAACCAAAAGAACAATGTGTTTTCATCTTTAACTGGCAAAATGTGTCAGGTGAAAATTTTCCAGTTTAGTTTACCTGTGTTAAATACAAACTCCCTCTCTAATGTGAATCCCGTTGCTAACAAAGACAGATAGACAGTGCCCATTCCTAGAATAACGGATGAACAATCCTTTTTGCAGTGTACATCCTTTATTTATTAAAAGGCTAAAGAGACTGAGCAGATCCAACAGCCTCATTTTCTGGATACAGAGAGTCAGGCTGATCTGATGAGTACATGTTCAGCCAGGTGTTACTCTTGATTTGCTGTCAAAACAGGTAGATGGTCCTTCTGACAAAACAAAGGATATCTTATTAGGAGGTGTAATGTCCCTTATTATAACAGGAATAGATACCATATGGATGGTTCTCTGTCTCCTATTGATTACTGGGGTATAAAAGAGCTTGGGTTTAGCTTTTGGCCTTTGGATGGTGTCATGGTTTAATCCTAGACAACAACTGAGCCCCACACAACCCCTTGCTCCCTTTGCTCTAGCGGGATAGGGGTAAGAAAACGCATGGGTTGAGAGAGAGACAGTTTGATAGGTAAAGCAAAATCTGCACACACAAGCAAAAACAAAACAAGGAATTCATTCACCACTTCCCGTGGGCAGGCAGGTGTTCAGCCATCCCCAGGAAAGCAGGGCTCCATCCTGCATGATGGCTACTTGGAAGACAAACACCATCACTCCCCCAATTTCTCCCTCTTCCCTTCAGTTTTATATACTGAACATGACACCATTTAGTTGAGAATATCTCTTGGGTCACCAGGGGTCAGGAGTCCTGGCTGTATTCTCTCCCAGCCTCTTGTGTACCCTCAGCCCACTCGTGGTGGGGTAGGGTGAGAGACAGGAAAGGCTTTGACTCTGTGTCAGCACTGCTCAGCAGTAGCAAAAACATCCCTGTGTTACCAACACTGTTCTCAGCACAAACCCAGAACACAGCCGCATAGAAACTACTACAGATAATTTAACTCTATCCCAGTCAAAACCAGTCCAGATGGTCAAGGCTGGGTGAGACTGACTTACACTTTAAAACTTTGTTGAACCTAAGTCCATGAAGTGCTTTGCCCTACTGGAATCAACAGTAGCAAATTTAGGAATTCTCCCCTACTCTGTTCAGGTCTCTTACGGTTACATGCAAACAGCTTGGTGCTGTGACCACTGCCCTGGGAAGACTGTTCCAGTGCCCAACCACCTTCTGGGCAAAGAATCTTTTTCCAATATCCTACCTACACTTTCCCTGACANTTCCCTCAGTCTCCTTGTCTCCACGCTTAACAGTCCAAATGACCTCAGCTTCTCCTCACATGGCTTCGCCTCAAGGCCCTTCACCATCTTTGCTGCCCTCCTTTGGACACACTAATAGTTTAATGTATTTTCTTATATTGTGGCTCCCAAAACTGCACAAAATATTCCAGATGAGGCCACACCGGTGTGGAGCAGAATGGGACAATCCCCCCCCTTGCCTAGCTGGCGATGCTGTACCTGATGCACCCCAGCACAAGGGTGGCCCCTCCTGGCTGCCAGGGCACTGCTGACTCATATTCAACTTTCCCTCGACCAGGACACCAGGTCCCTTTCCATGGCTCTGCTTTCCAGCACCTCATTACCCAATCTGTACCTACATCCAGGGCTGCCCTACTGCAGCTGCAAAATCCAGCACTTTCTCTTGTTGAACTTCATACAGTTGGTGATTGCCCAGCCCTCTCATTTGCTGAGGTCTCTCTGCAGGGCCTCCCTGACTCCAAGGGAGTCAAGGGCTCCTCCCTGTTTTGTATTGCCTGTGAACTTGTTCAGTATCCCTTCCAGTCCATTAAATAGATATTTAAATTCAATATTTGCAAAAGAAACCAAATCAAAAACTCAAAAGAGAAAAAAGTATTTACTATATCTGTTAACTATATTTAGATAAATGTACTTGAAGCTTGAGTAGTAAATAAATGGGATTTGTGGTGAATCATACTTTGTATATTTTAATGAAGTGATTCAAAAAAACTAAAGAGAAACTTAGGCAGGTAAGTCTTCCAACATTTATGTGCAAAACCAGCCCTGTTTTTTCGTTATATGTAAGTTGTTATGTATCTACAAATGTGAAAGAGCATTTAAAATACATTTTTTCATTTAATATGTTTGCTTTTATGTTGCAAAGCATATTTTAATTTGAGCATCAAATACATTCTTTATGACATCTTACTGAAATTTCATATATATGGTTAACCTGCCAGAGCTGTTCTATTTAATTGGAGGAGAAGAAAACACACTCTGCAGACTATAAATAAGTAAAACCGGATTTCTAGAGAAAGACATTATTGGCAGGTTGGTAAAGGGGTTAATAGAATTCCACAAAGGAAGTTCCCTTTTATCAACAGGTAAGTGGCAAATTGTTGACCCTGCTAAAAAGCTTTGTCTTCTGTCTTTGTAAAGGAGACGGCATTTCTCACTTTTCTCATGTTGGTGATTTGTGTATTGTTAGAAACCAAAGGAAAACAAAACACATCACAAAATTTCTAATATTCAGATTTTCAGTAAAGACAGATACTTGATAAAAAAAGGTTAATGTATTCTAGAAAAAATCTAGAGATGGATAATAACTCCTTCATCAGGATCCTTAACACTTCTCTGTGTACACTTAGGTCTGTAAAAACACCTCCAGGAATTCCAGGTACTGCTTCCTGTTCTAGGTCCAGTAGTTTTTTCTCTCAGTGACTCCACCCTAAGTCATGGTAATGACAATACATTATTTTTACTTGATTAGATAAACAAGAATTTCTGCTCTTCAGTGATGTTCCAAAATTATGTTTTTTTGAAAGAGTTCCAGATTCTGTTGTGTGTTTTATTGTATCATTTTTTCCAGTGGTTGATTTTGTTGTCTGGAAATGCCTCCTCATTTTGGCACATCCTAGGTGGAAGTCGTATTACTATTTCAAAACTAAGTCCAGAAGGATGAGTGTGTTGTTGTTGTACCTCCTAGACATGCAGGAAGTCTAAGACACTAACCTTGTTAGCAAGCAATTTTCTGAGACTTCTGGGTACATCAGTGAAATATAAGACAGCAAAAGCAAGCAGAGCTCCCATTTTTCACACAGGTGAATACCTGAAAGTGTGATATTACGCTGTGAAGTGGCTCCACAGTTGTTGGGCTTTTGTTTTTAAATTGTTATTGTTTTTATTTTTGGACTGTTCTTGATGGAAATCACAGATGCTACTTGACATAAGAAATGCCTATAGAACAAGGTTGGATTGACTTTTATATTTTTTTTGATAGATGAAGTCAAAGCACATTATTTTCCAGCTTTAGGAAACTACCACCCTAGGGCTCAGGTGATGTCATCCACTGTGAATTGTTGGAAGTCCTTCCCTATGCTCAGCTTAGGAGATGAAAGTATGCTCTTTCACCCAGATTCAGAGCTCCTTTTATTTATACAGCATCTATCATATTTCATCTTGTGGAAGTTTATGTGTTGCAAAAGGCAGAAAAGTGCTGAGAACAGCAGACATGATGCTTGGAGGTGTATATGTATGTGTGTGCGTATGTGTACATTTCATGTGCTAC
Organism: Struthidea cinerea; assembly: GCA_013397865.1. Classification (NCBI taxonomy): domain Eukaryota; kingdom Metazoa; phylum Chordata; class Aves; order Passeriformes; family Corcoracidae; genus Struthidea; species Struthidea cinerea. Next base: position 169,031 of record VZTI01001716.1, on the reverse strand, counting down.
ACAAGATGGTTTATTCAAAGAAGTTCAGTCTGAAAGATATTTTTATTTTTTTTCTCCAACTAACATACACAGTCTAATAATACTTATTATTTCACCTTATAAACATTTCCTTCCTTGTTAAAATGCACTTGTGGACAATATATATTATTAAATTATTGACCCACATATATAATGCAGTATAATAGTTACTGTACGTCATTTAACCTGACTTTAGTTTTCAAGACAAGATTCAGTCTCTCCAATTTTCTTGTTGAACAAAGCCTTACCCCATAAATCTTCCCAGCCCGATTTCCATATTTTGCTTTTTTTCCTTGTTTACAACTTATTTGTTAAAAAAAGCCCTTAAAATACATTCAAAACACTTATTAAAGATAAGTGTAATAATCTATATTGTCTGTGCATTTATTCTGCAAATTTTCCCAATCACTGTTCAGCTCTGCCCAGGCAAAGTACAGTTTAATGTGAATATGCATAGTAGGATTTGAAATCTTATTGGTTCATCAAAGTCCTAATGTTATTAGGATTTGTTACTATCCGTACTGAGAAAGAAAAAGGAGAGAGTTGTTTCAATTCATCCACCAGTCAAGAAAACAAATTATCTTTCTTTTGACATCTCCGATGCCATCGTTTATGATGCAGAATGAAATGAATGTAATTTGCATTTATATAATCTGTCCTTTTACCTTTCCAAAATGTATATACTTATGCAGCACAAATGATTCGCACTGTTTCCTTACAGAATAATGATACCATATATTTCATATATATGGTAAGCATACGTATTTCTTGGGGTCTTCTTTTCTCTGGATCTCTCTTTCCTTTTATTTTTTTAGATCTTGACAATTTGACCTTGGTGCCTGCTGTTTTTCTGAACACAATCACTTCCACAACACCCTGTCCTATATGCTTTCCAATCAACTTCACTATGTAGGTGGCACTATAAGAAATGAGATGTGAGACGGGAGTAGATCTCCCCTCAAGTTCTGTAATATGCTGGTGCTTGTTGCCCCACAAACATCAAATGATGTAAAGCAGTCAGGTTATACACAGAGAAAGAATATTAGGAAAAATTGCTAAAGTGAATAGTTACTGAAATGGGGTTCTAATAAAAATAATAAAAACTCAGCAAAATCTTTAAAAACTTGTTTCTGAAATGTAGCAAGTGCTCTGAAGGGAACAGAAGATGAAATCTTAAATACTAATTGAATCCATACTTCAGTTGAGTACAATTTCCCTGCCACCCGCAGGGAAAACTTGCAACTTTTCTTGACATCCCACACTTTCTAGCAACCTTCTGCTATCCGTTTTGAAAGAGATTTTCACTTCCCAGAAGAGCTACTATATGAAAATATTATTTCTGAGTGTTCACTTTGACACTACGTGTAAAAACTCCTACTTTACAAAAAGGCAGTAGTGCTGTGTGACTTAAAGCATCAAGCAAGACAAATATCTGTGGAATTTCAGTGAAGTTTATTTTCATTCCTTTCTTCTCAGAGCTGACTTAACATTTCTTAGTTTTGTACTTCTAATTCTGGCAAACATTATACCAGATCACGATTTTGGATAATTTTAAGCAGCTGAAAGCAGAGCACATTTTATCCAATACATTCTAAATTATGCTGGGATAGCTTAAGGCGTTCCAATCTAAAGTCAGCATGCATAACTTGTCTCTCTCTGTTGTGCTTTCTAATTCCATAATTTGCTTTTCAATTAATTAATTTTTTTTGGCTTCAGCCTTTCCATAAATGAACACTTTTATTTGCTGTCACTTTATCTGAACCTATTCACTTGCGGATTCAATATACTGTCATTTATGTTTGTCTTTTGCTTTCTCACTGCATTAATTTTCTACAAAGGCTACATTATTTTCCAGCCTTTCCAAAGCTGAGATTTCGGAGTTATTCAGGTAACCTAATCAGATGCTGTACAACTCCCAGCCTTTGCAGAGACAGTGAGAACAACTGGCATTCTGACTTCCTAGGAGTAAAACAACAGAAATTCTCCTTCATTATGATATTTAATTGAGGTCTGTTCAGTAAAGCTGAGAGCTAGAGGTGGCTGTTCCATTGGACTAATGCACTAATTCTGCTAGGGCACTAACTTAAAAAGCTACTTCCTGAGCAAAGATGAACAATGATTTTCCAGTCTATTTCTTTCTTTCTTTTTTTTTTTTTTTTAATACCATATATAGTTTCAGAGATG